>CM060410.1:15758439-16164577 GCA_030545235.1 Helianthus tuberosus
GCTATCGTAAATGTTGTATTAGTTACTGACCTAGTTCGTGTGCGTTGTTATTTAAATTAGGTTACAAGGCTAATCAGTAGGCTAAACTCTGCCCGTATAAATCTGCAATGTGAGTTATTCTCTTTTATCAAAAGTATTTTTCAATACTCCATTTATTTCCAAAAAGTTATAATTACAGGGATTAAGTCGTGGTTATCTTAAATCACTGGCTAGTGGGGTATTGTGCACATTACTAATTTCTCATGGTTAGGCTACTAAATCCTAACAGTGATAATCATCACTACTTGGGGAAGGACCCAATAGTGGTATGACCATCATCACCAGGTGACACGGCGCCAGATAAAATAAGATAGAAGCCATTGTAATCGCTCTTATGCTGTAATTAATAACTATGTGTCATTTTATAAAAATTTGAATAACTCACCAGTATTTCCCCGCTGACAAAATATTTTAAAACATGTTTCAGGCGAACTGCTGTAAATCAAGGAAAACGTGCTACGGAGCACTAATAAGCTTGAAGAGGTGGCTCAGTTAAAATAAATAAACATGTTTTATAAATAAGGGAATTTACTTGTGAAATTCCTCTTTTGTAAATTACGGGGTTTATCCCGAATTATGGAATAAAATAATCGGGCATTTTCAAGCTTTAAAAAGATCCTGAAAAATCTTCCGCTGTCGCATCAATTAATAAATACCACGCGAGTTCCTGCCCCGCGGCTCCTGGACCGGGTCAAACCGGTGGCGGGGGCCGTGACAGGAAAAGGTGGTATCAGAGCCACTGATTTAAGCCTATTAAGTATTTAAAATACTTAATTTTTCCTAATTGCCATCATGTGATTATATGTTTTAACTGACTATTTGTTAGTTACAGTATGGGTAAGCAAAGAATTTCGGATATCTATCTTAAATTAGATAGTTCACCAAAAAATAAGGGAACCTCATCCCAATCAATTTCTTCAAAATACTCAGCAGCTACTGAGGAGGGAATATTTGTTCGTGAAGCACAGTATGAGAAACCACTTACCCCTAATAAAAGAAGTTTGATTATTAGGAAAAGTCAAGAGAAAATAAGGAAGTCACAACCAAAAGGAGTGGCTTATAAGTTAAAATTTCCTGAAGAGCTCAGTGGTATTCATAATGTATTCCACATCTGCAATCTGAAGAAATGTCTAGCTGATGAATCACTAGTCATACAACATACGGATGTGCACATAGATGAGAGCCTGAAATTTGTTGAGAAACCTTTGTCAATTGAGGATCGACAGGTTAAGAAGCTTCGAAGGAAGCATGTACCGATTGTAAAGGTTAAATGGGATGCCCGTAGAGGTCCCGGGTATACGTGGGAGGTAGAGTCCACAATGAAAGAAAAGTACCCTCGTTTATTTCAGTAAATCTCGAGGTCGAGATTTCTTTTAAGGGGGTGAGGATGTAACACCTCGCAAAATCATGTCCAATATAGTATCGACACGTGTCATGGACTTTAAACGTGTAACAGATTGATTATGAGGGACTAAAGTTGACTAACGAAGAAAGTATATGTATATAAGGATGCAAAGTGTCAACATTTGATAATTATGCCTTTCAACAACCCTACATGATGTTTATACCCTAAAACGAATGTATCATGAAGCATGTGAAACCGTTTGTGGAAGAAAGTGAAAGTTTACAAGACGCGAGGGTTAAATGTGTCAACATGTTTAAGTTATACCTCTGAGTGACCTTTTAGCGAACCCGGAGCCTTGTAACGATTAATTATACTCCCAAGAATAAGTGGTAAAAATTTCACAAGGTTTCGATATCGTATGAGAAAGATATGCTAACCTTCGTAATTAAGGGGTTAAAAGCGTCAACGAGGCAAAACTTGTGTTTTCGGTTATCGTTTAATGAAACCGGACCTAATGATGTTTGGTTATATCTCATGGATCATAGAAATATAAATTACATGGGTTAAAAGTGCTTAAAATGGAAGAAATTATGCTTTAGAAAGTCCAGGGGGTGAAAATGTCATTTTTCAAACTTGAATTGCTGATCAACTACATGCTGGCGCTGCGCCAACACCTGCAACAAATTATGCTTTAGAATCAGCAAACTCTTTTTAACGTGGCAGCTTGCATGTATGCCGAATTCCGCGAGTTTGCCACCCTCTAGCTCCTTGATACACGTCCCTAGGCACTTGTCTTCATCCCTGGAGTTGCCATAACACTTGTGTCCATCTCCTTGAACTTCCTTGGCTATATATAGAGCCATTTGTTGCAACTTATGAACACACATTGACCACTTCACTTGGAAAGCTTCCAAACTCTTGTTCTGAAGATTTCTGGAGCTCAAGAGCACTTCTCAAGGATTCTCAGTCGTGCATAGGACTTCAGTAAGTGTCCTTAACATTTCTTAATTCAGTTTTACTTAGTTAATTAGCCTAAAGTCAAACCATCGTAATTAAGGTTTGACTTCGTGATTAATTAAAATTTGTCCAGTCAAATCTTGAATTAAAAGTAGCTTTGAGTTGGTATTTATGTGGGTAATAAACCCTTAAAAGGGCACCCTCTGATTCCCACTCTAACTAGGTCAATTGTCAGGTCAAAGTTAATTTTAAAAAGTCAACAGGAAGCTAATTTTCGCATAAACACATAATTTACGATGTAGAAGCTATGAAACCTGTTTTATCACTTGTATAACTTGGTAATTAATGTAAGAACATGTCTAGGCATGTTCAACCCGACAATTTTCAGTATAAGCTCGGTTCGGAACCGAAAGTCGCATAAGTAGACTTTTGCTTTGACTTTCAGTTCTGACCCACTAGAGCATGTTTTAGAAATGTCTTAGAGCTTTAATAGGACCAGGTTACATGTTAGTATAACCCTCTAAGGTTATACAACTTGGTTCATTAGTTATCCGATTCATATGCATGTTTCCGTTATATGCCTAAATGTTGACTATTATGCCCTTTTAATCTTAAAACAAGAATTTTGAAAATATGAGAGGACAATAATCTTTATTACTGATATATAAACATGTCCCTAAATTTTCACATCAGTTGGAGGTCTAGATTAAGAGTTATGCTCAATAGCGTAATTAGAAAGCTTTTTATTAATTAAACGGCGTAATTAGCATATAACCTATCTAAACCCAATTTTTGATACCAAACTTTTTACCCACTGATGTAAAATAATATTTTGGGATTTTTGAAGATTTTTATTTATTTTTAGGCTGAGCATAACATAGAGTTATACCTTCGATTCGGTAATTGTCGGTTTTGCCCTTTTGGCCTATAAAAAGAGTTTTACATAATATTTTGATACAAAACCTTTTGCTAGTGATTTTATATAATAAATAAAATATTTTGAGTCTTCTGGAATAATAAAAATATCAGCTTTTCTTATAAAACCTAGAAATCGCTTAAAATCGCCTTTTTACGCGTTTTAAGCGCATAGTATGTATTAAAACTATTTTAAACATACAAGGTTTAATGCCTACTGATATTTTTAGTAAATTTTTTTATTTTAACAGTAAGCAAAAGTTTTAAACTCAGATTTCCAGTTTTGACCTTTTAGGCTTATGTGAAATTACCAAAATGCCCCTACGGTGCATAGTTTAGTTATAAATGATAAATTTCACATATATGTAATACCCTACTGTTATAACTTATTAAATTAAGTATTTTTACTAATTGTGTCAGACCTGTAACTCAGTTTGATATTTAAACTCTTTTATAACCTTTTAAAATGACTAAAATGCCCCTACGGGGCATAGTTTGAGTTTAAAATCATTTTGGGCATAATAGGAGATATCTTACTGATGTCACAACATATTTAAGGCATATTAACTTAGGAAACCTGTATATGACTCTTATGGTTACCCATTATGCAATTTTCGCGTTCGGTTCGGTTTATGTAACTAGTTTGCATAAATTGACCAAAACGGGTCAAACCTTATCATTTTTGTCTCAAAATCCAGAATGTGTTTAATTTACCCATATTACACAAGTCTTCAAACTTTTCGGGTGTAAATCACATTCTATTCCGGTCTTCGCTTGATCGTGCGTTTGAACCGTATCTTTCTTTAAAACTAACCGGTCTAAGTTTAGGCTTAATTAAAGACCCGTTAGGAATCTAATAGGTTATTAAAAACCTTTGTTCCAGATTAGGAGACCCGGTAAAAGCTACTTATACTTGCTGTTTGTGAATTATACTTGCTCAGGTAAATACTTTTAACTTATTTTCCCTTATACGGGCTTGGGGTACGGTATATAAAATACCGCTTGGTCGGGCATTGAATTTTTAATCGTATGAAGGTTACTTTAATGAAATGACCTGTTTAAATTGTTTTGTTTGCTTAAAGCCTTTGGGGGGTTAATGACCATGTCTCGGATATCCTTGGCATCATTTTAAGAAATGGCCACGACCTAAGCACGGGGTGTAGGCGTACACCCGACAGTGCATATATAAATAATAAGGTATAACCGCCGGTTTCGGGAATAACTCGCCGCGGGACTATATCATGTGGTGTGTCTATTAATCTTTAACCCGGTGTCAATCCGGGCTAGTGAACGTATAAGAAACATGTAATTCTTTTACAAGTTTATATATAAATAAGTATCCCAAGTTATAAAAAGTTTTGTGCCATGTGCATTCAAATCAATTTTCTTAAACGTTTTCAAAATGAGTCAGTTAATTGTATTTACCAGTGTAAACTGACGTATTTTCCCAAAAAGTCTAAGTGCAGGTACTAATCGAAATAGGCTGGCCTCTCCTTAGCATCAATAAGAGTCTCGCAAGCTTGGATGCATTTTAAATCTGATGAGCTATGTTTCCTTTTTATTTGATCCGCCTGTGGATCCGTTACAGTCCGTTGTGATACTTTGATATTACTATCTATTCGATTTGTAATGTGATTCATCTTTTGCTTTCGTTGTGCATTTAAAATTGTGTTGTTTGACTATGATGATATCAACTACATCACGATACTCCCCACCGGGCCCACCGGTAATACGTGGAAATATCGGGGTGTGACACCCAGGTCTGATGGACCTTTTGAGATTATTAGAAGAATAGGACCTGTAGCCTATCAGCTACAACTGCCAGAGGAAATGGCAGGAATACATGATGTATTTCATGTTTCTAATCTCAAGAAGTGTTTAGCTGATGAATCGCTGATAGTACCTCTTAAGGATATAGAGGTAAATGAGCAGTTAAAATTTGTAGAGAGGCCTCTACAAATTGAAGACAGAAAAGTCAAAAACCTCAAGCACAAGAGATTAGTTCTGGTCAAAGTGAAGTGGGACTCCAAAAGAGGACCAGAATACACATGGGAGCTTGAATCAGAAATGCAAAGGAAATATCCACACTTGTTCCAGTAGATCTCGAGGGCGAGCTCTAAAATATGAAATGTCATTAAAATAATTAAAAAAACAAAATTTTATAGGCGCTCGCGGGCCGCGTAGCCTTTGGCTACTGCTTACGTGGGCCGCGACAGCAAGAAGTCAGGGTCGCACCCGAGGCTGCCACGTTTCATCATCGTGGCAAGTCTAGGTGGTTGAATCGACGGAGCTAAGCCCTACACCCCTACTACCCGAGCCGCGTAACCCGAAGGTCTCACCTTACGCGGGTCGCGAGAGAACGAAAATCAGGCCCTATATAAGAAGGGCATCGGGCCTTTAGTCAGTTCACTCATTTCTTTTCTCTCAACGAATTTCTATATAGTAGGCACTATACTCGGGTATAATACCCCCCTAATTAACGAAGTTCTGCTCCGTTGTAAGTATCATAACCCCGGTTACATATTAGATACGCTGCCCGATTGATCCAGAGTTCCGAAACGGCTGTCGTGGTTTTGCCCGTCGTAGTCGTTGGAATGTCGTCTCGGGGAGGGTATCATTAATATAAATAAAGGGTTATTATACTAACATATGTACATTTGTGTAATTTATAGATAAATCACCAGGAAACCTTAGAAGAAATCTAAGACTGCAACGTGAGTTTATCCTTTTTATTTGATCCGCCTATGGATCTGTTTCAACTGTTTGTGATACTTAATATTACAATTTTATTCGGTTGAAATAAATCTATCTTTTGCTTCCTTTGTGCATTTAAATTTGTGTTGTTTGACTATGATGATATCAACTACGTCACGATACTCCCCACCAGGCCCACCGGTAAAACGTGGAAATATCGGGGTGTGACAAATGAGTCCCTAAAAGAGATCAACACAAGGTTCTATCATCTGATGACAAAATTAGAGAAATATGACATAGAGCGATACACTGACAGTGAAATTAACAAAAAGCTACTAGATGAACTACCTGCTAAGTAGGATATTTAAACTCTCATGATCAAGGATGAACAAGACTACAGTACTAAAGACTTGGAAGAGGTTATTGGGAAGATAAGTGCTTAGGAGCTCAACATGTAGAGGAAGGAAATAGGTTATGATCACGTTCAAGATCCAAGAATCTACGAAGGCATTCCATCTTCATCTACTCACAATGCTTCTACTGATTCAGCAAATGCATTCCTCTCAAGTGAAAATGAAAATGTAGTTACTAATACTAATGGTGAACTGTGCTTTGTTGCCTCATCAGGAGGCTCAGCGACAGGAAAGAGACAGCAAGGTGGATCGAATAGCAGAATTCCTAAGTCTATGCTTATGAGTGTGAAATCAGCAGAGAATTAATTGCCTCTGCTTGCCTTATTTGTTGCTTCATATCAAAATTAAATTCAAGGCAAGATTACTGATCCAGCAGAACTGGATGAAGATTGTGAGCAGATTGATCAAGATGATTTAGATTAAATGGATATTCAGTGGCATATGGCCATGATATCTATTCGGGCCATACGATTCATGAACAGAACAAGTAGGGGTGCAAACGAGCCGAGCCGAGCCCGAGCTTGACCAGGCTCGAGCTCGAGCTCGATTAACTTATGAGAGCTCGGACTCGAGCTCGGCTCAATTCGAGTTTTGTTTTCAAAGCTCGAGCTCGGCTCTTTGGCATTTTCTTAAGCTCGAGGTTGGCTCGGGCTCGGCTCGTTTATTATCTATAAATTAATATATTAAATAAAAATAATATAAATAATATATTTTATAGGCTCGCGAGCTCGATAAGTGAAGCTCGGGCTCGTACTCGTTTACTAAATAAGCTTATTTTTAGGTAAGGTCGGCTTTTAAACAAGTTTAAATAAGCTCGGCTTCTCGGCTCATTTACACTAAGGCTCGATGAGGCTCGACGAGCCTATCGAGCTTCACAATAGAGGCTCGAGCTCGGACTCGATAAACAAATGAGCTTTATTTTAGGCTCAAGCTCGGCTCTAGCTCGATAAGGCTCAGCTCGTATCGAGCTTTTTCTCGAGCCGATCTCGAGTAGCTCGTGAGCCGCTCGCCTCGTTTGCACCCCTAAAAACAAGAAAGAATGTTATTGGGAAGAAGGTTGGATTCGACAAATCCAAGGTCAGATGTTATAACTGTCAGAATCTTGGATTCGATCTCTTCCATCACAGGTGTTTATCGGTTCGTAGACACATTCATTTACGATTTTTAAGAGCGTATTACTTTTGTTACACCAAAACAACTATCATATCTTGGTTTATTAGATTAAGAAAACAAAAAAAAAATATAAAGGCAGAAAGGGCCCTAATTTTAAAACTCGCTTTAGGTTACCAAAATGGTTGAGTCGATCCTAAATAAACCGGCATACGTTATTGAGTAATCAGATGTCACGACCCCCCGGCCCGGTTTTACCCGGTTCAGAAGCCGCGGGACAGAAAACCCGTGGTATTGGTGTTTTAATTAGGCAGTGGAAGTTTTAAAAGGATCGATTATACTGAAAACACCCGATTATTTTATTATAAATTCGGGACAACCCCATATTTTACAACAGAGGGATTTCATAGGGAGATCCCCTGATTACAAAACATGGTTATTTATTTACTGAGCCACTTTATCCAAGCTGGTAGTGCTACACGACACTTTTCCCTTGTTCACAGTAAATCACCTGAAACATGTTTAAAAATATTTTATCAGCGGTGAAATACTGGTGAGTCATTTAATTTGCACAAAATGACACATTGTTACAATTGACACCATTAAGGGTTTTTATATTTGCCCCTATCTTATAATTAGCTGGTTCAGTTGTCACTCGACCGGATCTATGACTGTGGACATATCACAAATTAGGCTCGCCCACCTAAGTGATAAATCGCTAGTAGTAATGTGCACAAAACCCACACATACTGCTAGTAATTAAAGATTAGCAAAGACTTGATCACTGTAAAGTATAACTGAAAAAATATTTAGGGTTTTGCAAAGCAATTTGATAAAAAGAGAATGACTCACATTGCAAGTTTACTGAACAGATTTTGCCTACTGATTAAGCCTGGTAACATAGTTAAATAATGCAAACGAAACTAGGTTAGTAACTTAATACAACATTTACGATAAACTCACGAAATCAAAACCCTCACGACGAATGACAAAGTATAGCCCGAATTCAGGCAACACTTAAACATCCATCGGATCGGTTTCAATTGATCGGACATTGTATCGTAGCAGTGATCGAGTTATTACCCTGTTATCGTAGCAGCAGTACACTACTTAAGTAAAATTTTCGAGCAGAAAGAGTGATTTTGAGGAATTTCTCGAGCACGGAAGGAATGCCATGCAACGTTCAATTTATAGCTGATTTTTTAGTTCTACGCGGCCCGCATAAGCCTGAAGGAGATCCTTCGCGGCCCGCGAGGGCCACCCTAGCTACGGCTAGGGCTGCCGTGTCACACCCTAGGTCTGCCACGTGTCTGACACATGGCCTTGATCGTTATCCGGAGTTTTGTCAACCTGTCGCACCCCGCGTAAGCTTTGGTTAACCCTTACGAGGCCCGCGACCAAGTGATAAAACTTGGTTTTCTTGATTTTTTAGAAGAATTAGGGTTTTAGGGAGTGTTTTGGGACAATTTCGTGCAGGTCCTTACATCAGATCAGATAAACGGTCGTCATCTATTCTTTTCCCTATAAATGGGTTACACATCAATAACTTCGGGCTCCACCACCGTCTTAAATATCAGCGACGACACAGTTTGCTGGCAAGGGCAAATAATGTCTACCTACAAATTCAAAGTCAATTTCGTCAAAATTTAATTGCAAGAAATCGGAATTTTCGGGTTCCTTCTGGTTTCATGCGTGCATGCAAAGAAACAGATGCTATGAATTTAGTAAAAAAAATCAGATTATAAAGAATAATAATACCAAACGAAGTCAAAATACTGTTATATTTTACTACAAAAATTAGTATATAATGGCATTGACGAGTTTGCGCCCACTCATTAGTACTTTATAAGAGCATTCATATTGGACTTGGATTGGAGCCTTCATCTCCTTCTATATAAAAACACAACTTTCTCTATATTTTGTTAATTTTTTAAAAAACATCTCACATCCAACTCTATTTCTGTATCTATTTCTTACTCACAAACAATTATTTTATTATTTTTCTCTTTTCTACACACTCGTAATATAAATATAGAAGGTTAAATATAAACCTCTAAATATAAAGGTGTACTTTACTTTCAATATGTTTTTCTCTATTATTGAGATTCCAATGTAATGGTGTTTTTATTATTACCTCTATTATTTTCTCTATATTATATAGAATAGAGGCTTCAACGTGAATGTTCTAATAATTTAAAGAAAACTAAATTATAAATCAAAGAAATGATAAAATAATTATACTAATTAGATTAATTTGATTATTAACGTTTAAGGCTTTATCAAAATTAATTCAAACCTTAGTGCACATATTGTGAAGTACTTATAATCTAAGGGATGAAGTGAAAAATTTAGAATAATATTGGTAAATTTGTGCCTTATTGGACCTTAAATTATTGGTTAGTATAGCAAACAATTATATGTATTTTTGTTAATTCATAAATTGTGTTGGTTAAAATTTTACTTGTTGATTAGGGGATGTAGATAGTTAATATTTTAAATGATATGAGATTCTTTAATATCTTTAAATTACAACGTTTTGATTCGATTAAAATATTAAATTCCATTGTTTAAATAATATTAAATTTTGGAATACAATAATATTTTTTTTGTTACCGTTTAATTATAAACCATTTCATACTTCTGTTTGGCTATAAAATAAAATATATCTATCTTGTAACTGAAAATTTGTTCCATATGTGGTTTTTATTTAATTTTTAATTTAAAGATTAGAAAAATTAGTCACTCTCATATAATAGATGATTATAAATTGATATTTATAATATACATCACATGCAAATTTTATTTTTCAACATGGGCCTCATACACACACACTAAAATTGGTCTAAAATTAATTTTGTATCCCAACATAATTTTTTTTTTAAATATGTGCTTGCTTATTGAGGTACATTATCATTTAGTGTAATAATTAGTCACCAATAATTTGTCATCAATTAAAAAAAATTGTATGATTCGATTGCAAACTCTACTGATCTATCTACAATAATAAAAGAAACCAAGTTTTGGACACGTGTCATTCATTGAAGGTATACTCAAATCTATACTTATCTTATATTAACTAAATAAATAAATAATAAATTAATATTAAATCTTATCATACTTTAATAAAATATTATCCTCAAATCTAAATTGTTAATTTAATATATTTTTAAAACAAATACCTATTTTTCCTACTTATCTTATATTAAATATATAAATAATAAATTAATATTAAATGTTATCCTAATTTAATAAAAATATAACTTTTTTTATTATTTGATATACAAAATTATATTTATTCAACAAGTCTAAAATACAGGGTTTTGAAAAATATAATTTTTTTATTATTTACTATACAAAGTTACATTTATATAACCCGTGTAATACACGAAGTTTTTAAAGATATAACTATTTTATCATTTGCAATGTAAAATTAGATTTATTCAACACGTATAATACAAGAGGTTTTTAAGGATATAACGTTTTTATTATTTGGTAGATTTTTCGACCCAACTATACACGTGTTTTTTAAAGATACAATTTTTTAGTATTTAATATACAAAATTACATTTATTTAACATGTGTAATAAACATGGTTTTTAAAGATATAACTCTTTTTTAGATCTATTCAACAGGTGTAACATACGGGGTTTTTAAGGATGTAATTTTTTTATTATTTGTTAGATTTATTCAACCCGATTATACACAGCTTTTTTTAAAGATACGACATTTTTAGTATTTAGTATACAAAATTACATTTATTTAATCCGTGTAATATACATGGTTTTCAAAGATATAATTTTTTTTATTATTTGATATATAAAATTACATTTATTTAACCCGTAGAATAAACAGAGTTCATAAAAATATAACTTTTTATTATTTAATATATAAAATTACATTTAATCAACCTGTGTAATACACGGGGTTCTAACCTAGTTAATTTATATTTCAAACTTTATATTTATTTATTTCATTTTTTTTTTGAAAAACAACTTTCATTAAACAAACAACGCCAACTACCATCTCCAATGCGGAGATAGAGCCGACCCTAAACAAACGCTACTCAAATTCGAACTTACACCATTTTTCCCAATCAACTATACCGGATCTAAATCTATTTTTATACCATAAATACCCTATCGCTTTGACTTCCGAAACGACTTCAACCACCTTCTTTTGAACCTTTGAAAATTGCTTCTCGTTTCTTGCCTTCCATAGACACCAAGCCGAAATAAGAATTATCCCTTTAAACACCTTCTTCTTCACCCGTGACCCATTTATGTATTTATGTGCTTCAAGCAAATCCGTTACCGAAAAAGCATATATAGTAGGAATCCCACACCATTTAGAAACCAATTGCCACACTCCTGCACAAAACCCACATGCCGTCAATATATGTTCTATAGATTCATCCCCATCCTCGCAAAGCACACACTTCACGTCTTCGATGCTTATGTTTCGCCTCCGCAACGCCACTTTAGTAGGAAGCCGATCTTGTTCCGCTCGCCAAGCGAAAATATTGCACTTGATTGGTATCCACTTACACCATTCATACACATAACAACCTTCAATCGCACTATGAGGTATAATCCATTTTTTTGCAGCTGCAACCGAAAAACCTTAACTGAATTTGCATCCCACTACCAAACATCTGCAGTATTCCAAAGCTGCAGCCTTGCCAACATCGAGCAGCAGCTCTGCAGTTCCTGCAGCTCGGCTACCGACTGCAATTCGCAGTCCAATCCCAAACAAACGACCCATCATCTTCCAGCCTCGAGCACCTGTCAGCTACACTGCAACATTTATACCTTTCTCTGCTGAAAAGACTAGGAAACTTAACCTTCAACGCTTCATCCAAAATCCACACATCAAGCCAAAAACGAACACCCATCCCATTCCCAATTCTACCCTTCAGCATACTATCAACACCTCTGCCATTTACTTTAAACTTATTCCCAAATTGAACTATATTATTCCAAGTTCCTACAAATCTTTTGTTTATCGGTAACCATCCCCATCCTCTATTAGACCCATGTATATTATCAATAATAATCCTCCATAAGGCACCATGCTCCGTTTTATACCTCCACATCCATTTCAGCAAAAGAGCTTTATTACTGTAACACCCCAAAAATGGGTTTGGTAATCAAACCACGTTAATAGTGACAACGGGTAAAATACCGTTAGTGGTAAAAATTAACGTGGTAAATATTAGAATTTAAATAAATAAACTTGATGTTAATTAAAAGAGGATAAATACTTTGAGAAAACAAAAGTATATAGAAGGCCCGAGTTAACGGGACTTAAAATAAAACGGGTTATGACTTCCCGAACCCATTAAGTTAACTAGGAATGTTTAACCTAGTTAATAAGGGGAATATTACTAGAAATAGGTGGGTTATGGTCTACTTAATGACTAACCAAACTAGAGGGACCTAAGTTGCCAAAAAAAGAGACTTGAATTATAAAAACTAAAAATCAAAACACAACACACACTTTGTGTGTGTGTATGCGTACGCCCAGGAGCAAGAACAAGGGGCTCCAAACCCTAGTTCAACAAATTGATCAAATTGAAGCCCAAATCAAGAGCCAAGTCAATGCATGAACACAAATTCGTGATCACCAAGTCAAGGGGATCGTAAGGTATGTCGAATTTCTAACATTCGTGAAGTTGTAAAAATTTGATAATCATCCTAATCACGAATTAGGCATGGATTAGAAAAGCTATGGCTAGATTAGTGATGTATGCTTGCTTAGGAACGAAACCCTAAGTGAAAATCATACATAACATGCTATGAATTGAAGGATTTGATGAATTAACACACTTAGATAAGTGGGTTTTAATGTTATGATGAAATTGATGATATAACTATGCTTAGAATCAACATGCATGATAACAAATAGAAGGTGTTCGATTAAACCATGAATTTGGGTACAAGATCATACTTCTCACGAAATGGGTTTTTGTATGATATAAGAGAATTGATGTTAAGATCGTGATATAGATACTTGAAATCATGTTACCTAGTAGTTAGTGTGTAAAATTTGATTTCGTTAAGAGTCCGAAAGAATGCCTAATAACATGATGAAACAGGTTTCACTTATAGATGAAAACTCGTAGATTTTGAGTAATGAAATCAAATGGTGAATTTTGATGTAAAATCCGTAAGATGGAATAGTCATAATTAATGATGACTAATCTAACCGTCTTACGAATTATGATGATAGTTTGACGCTTGACAAGCTAGGTGAAAGCTTGGGGAAGGAAGCTGGTCAAACAAATAAAGAATGAAGGAAAAGCGTAATTCGGATGCAAGGTAAGTATAGCTTACACTAGTCATATATATTTTGGAATATTCTTTGTTGTATTGATTACGAATAAGACAAATACCTAATTGAGATATGGTGTTCTGGCGTGTAGTCGTACGGAACAAGATAATCAAATATGATAAGAAACCATAGTGATGGCTAAAAATGAGTTAAATCGGTAATTCGATCATATTATGACGAATGAAACATGTACTTTTAAGGGTTACCATATAAGGTAAATCATAATAACCAATAAGGGTAAAATTGTAATTTGGTCACTCGTTGACAATAATTGTTGGTTTTGAAAGATACTTTATTTCAAAAGCCTTGATAGGCCAAAAAGCGTTAAGAAGTGATTTATAATTAAAATGACCGCACGATGTAAACTGGAGCGAGTCGTGTAGGCGAGATGACAATAAGCTACATCTCGCCAATATAATCGGTCAATTAAAACAAACGGGTCAAAAGGGTGAAGATACCACCCTTTGACAATATCGACTAATGGTTTGTCGAGTTGTATGATTTCAGGAATAAATATCAAATGGATACTTACATCGCTATTACTTAGCGGTTACTAAGGCAAGGTATCGAAACGAGTCAATATATATATTGATCCGAGCCAGGTATGTATAATTTAGATTAACAACTCAATAGGAACTAGAGGCTCCTTGATAGTTAAATGCAGTCATATAGACATTTGGTTACGTTAATAAGCAAACCGAATGATTCATATGATGATCGTTGTGTTTTGAAAATATAATGACTTTTTGAATCAAATGCATAGTTTAAAACAGGGCTTTTGGGTCGAAAATGCTTTTAAAGGTCCTTTATATTAATGAAAGGACTAAATGGACCAAAATGCCCTTGTAAGCTAAATCGAGTGAACGACCCAAAAAGGTTGTTCGTAAAAGAGTAGTATGCATAATTAAACACTTAGAATGAGTATACAAAAGCGAAAGATGTGAATCCTTAGTCATTTGACTCTATAATAGTCTTTGCCGCAAAATAATGATTCGAGGGGTAAAACTCGGAGTTTAGGAATTTCCACACTTAATACAACTCAAATATAGTTGTGAAGAAATATTATTTGATAAGAAATGTGGTAGTGTAATGCTTGATGTGAGTGAAAGAGATTCATGCTTAAAATAGGCTTAATTACCCTTAACGGGTCAAAATAAGCATATGAGCGAAAACAGGTTAAGAATGCGTAAGAAATGCGTGATTCGAACCTAATATGATAGTCAATATTGAAATGATGAATCTCATGAGTTTATAGATCAAATAAACATGTTTGTTTGATAATATCACGAACGGGTCAAAATTTGGTAAAAGGGTAATAAGTCGAAGACTTAAAAGTCAGAAATTTTGTTAATCCAGATGTTCGATTTTAACTCCATTAGATGGAGAATTAAATTACGGACGCGTAGGAAAAAGAATCGGGTAAAACGGATTAAAAACGAGAGAGTTATGCTTGTTTCCGTGAAATCGGGTTATGCTGGGAATATGCAGCACCAGCAAACAACATTCTGATGAAAACAGACCGTGGCGTCACGCGATGGGGAAGGCCCCAGGCCGTGGCGCGACACGACCCTCTGTGATTATACACCTTGGTTCAATAGTTATCCGATTCGTATGCATGTTTTCGTTAATTGCTTATATGTTGACTATTATGCCCTTTTGACCTTAAAACGTGATTTTTGAAAATGTAAAAGAGTAGAAACCTTAGTTACTGATTTATAAACTTGCACTTAAAATTTGACATCAGTTTGAGGTCTAGATTAAGAGTTATGCTCATTAGCGTAATTAGAAAGCTTTTTAGTAATTAAACGGTGTAATTAGCATATAGCCTATCTAAACCCGAATTTTGATACCAAACTTTATACCTACTGATATAAAATAATATTTTAGGATTTTTGGAGATTTTTATTTATTTTTAGGCTAAGCATAGCATAGAGTTCTAAGCTTGATCCGGTAATTGTCGGTTTTGCCCTTTTAGACTATAAAATGAGTTTTACAAATCCGTTTGATCCCAAACCTTTTGCTGTTGATTCTAAATGATTAATAAAGTATTTTAAGCCTTCTGGAATAATAAAAATATCAGCTTTCTATATAGAACCCGGAATTGGCTTAAAAATCGCCTTTTAAGCATATTTAACGCATAGTAAGTATATAAACTATTTTAAACATATAAGGTTTGATACCTACTGATATTTTAAGTATATTTTTATACTTTAACAGTAAGCAAAAGATTTAAACCCAGGTTTCCAGTTTTGACCTTTTAGGCCTAAGTGAAATTACCAAAATGCCTTTTCGGTGCATAGTATGGTTAGAAATGATAAATTTCACATATAGGTAATACCCTACTGATATAACTTAGTAAATTATGTATTTTTACTGATTACATCAGACCCGAAACTCAGAATTATATTTAAACTCTTTATAACTTTTTAAATGACCAAAATGCCCTTACGGGGCATAATTTGAGTTTAAATTCATTTGGGGCATAATAGAAGAGATCTTACTGATGTCACAACATATTTAAGGCATATTAACTTAGGAAACTTGTATGTGACTCATATGGTTACCCATTACGCACTTTTCGCGTTCGGATCGGCTTATGTAACTAGTTTGCATAATTTAGCCGAAACGGGTCAAAACATATCGTTTTTGTTTCAAAATCCAGAATGTGTCTAAGTTACCCATATTAAACAAGCATACAAGCTTTTCGGGTCAAAACCACATTCTAAACCGGTCTTCGCTTTATCATGCGTTTGAACCGTATATATTCCTTTTGAAAACTAACCGGTCAAAGCCTAAGCTTAATTAAAGACCCGTTAGGATTCTAATAGGTTATTAAAAACCTTCGTTCCAGATTTAGGAGCCCAGTAAAAGCTATCTGTACTTGCTGAATTGATATACGGCTGGGATTGAATTTATATTTAGCTCAGGTAAATACTCTTAACTTATTTTCCCTATACGGGCTTGGGATACGGTATTATAATAATACCGCTTGGTCGGGTATGTAGTCATTTAAATCGGATTGTGATTAATGTATTTACATAACCTGTTTTAATCTGTATTATTTGGTGTATGGCCTTTGGGGGTTAAATGACCATGTCCCGGATATCCTTGGCATCATTCAAAGAAATGGCCACGACCTAAGCACGGGGTGTAGGCGTACACCTGACAGTTGCATATGTAAAACTGGTAGCCCACTTAAAGGAATCAACCTTGTGGGTATTATACCTGTGGCGTGTCAGTTAATCTAGACCGGCCCTACCAACCGGCCCTAATGGACGACAAATAAATAAAACTGTATACAATATTATTTTTGAATAATTGTCCCAAGTTATAAAAGATATTTTGCCTAAGTGCGTTCAAATCAATTTTCAAACTCTTTTCAAAATGAGTCAGTTAAGTTGTATTTACCAGTGTAAACTGACGTATTTTCCAAAAAAGGCTAAGTGCATGTACTAGACGAAATAGGCTGGCTACTCCTGGCATCATTTATCAAGTTTCGCAAGCTCTAGATGTTAAAGTCTGCTGAACAGTTTTCCTTTTTATTTGATCCGCCTGTGGATCTGTTTCAACTGTTTGTGATACTTAATATTACAATTTTATTCGGTTGAAATAAATCTATCTTTTGCTTCCGCTGTGCATTTAAATTTGTGTTGTTTGACTATGTTGATATCAACTACGTCACGATACTCCCCACCGGGCCCACCGGTAAAACGTGGAAATATCGGGGTGTGACAGGTTAGTATCAGAGCCAACACTGAGTGAATTAATCATTAGCCTTTTGTGTTTAATCTTAGTCACACAATTGCACATTCCTCAAATTTTCGAGTCTAGACAAAGAACATAGGACAAATCCTGATTTTTTTTTATTTTTGCCTTTTATATATTTTTCTTTGTTGTTATCTGTGTTTATGTTGACAGGTTTAAATATGCCGCCAAGATTCTTTAGAGGAAAAGGAAAGGGACCGGTAGCAGGCCACGACCATGAGGCCGGGCCGTCTCGAAGACGAACCTCACCCGTCAACATGCGTACAAGTCCCCAGGGGGACTGGAGGGCACATCTGCAGCCAGCGAGGCGGTCAGTCTCGTTAAGCTCGTCACCATCTTACCTTCACTCTTTTGGACCCCATTCAGAAAATGAGCCTGAAAACCCACAGCCTTCATTTATCCCTCTCCAGAGGTCCAACTCTCGTCACTCTTTTGATAACCCGTCACATATCTTCTGAAGCCGGTTCAACCCGGCAAATTACCTCGAAGAACCAGTGGGTGTTAACCCATTGGGACCCGAAGATCACTTTTCTGGAGATCACGCCATGGATATGGATGAGGATACTGACCCTACCAAACCTCCGACCGGTACCCCCACACATCCCATAGAAATTTCTGATGGGTCATCTTTTCATGGATCACCCTACCGTGGTCCTGACAGTTACCAAGCAAGGTTCAACCAGTATGAATGGTATTTTACGCCCTCTTACCATTCATCGCCTCATCAGCAGCAGCAGCAGGATCCTTTCGGGGATTCACGCTACGTGGCAGTTACCCCGCCACCACCACCACCTCAACAACAACCTCCTGAGCCGCCGAGGTGAAGGAGAACGAACGCACGGATGTCCGTGCGGGGAGGAGTGCGTATCAGCACCCCTCAACCATCGAGTGGCAGCTACTACCCGCCACTCCAAGAAGACCAGCAGGTGGGGGGACCTTCAAACCCCATCCCGGAAATGAACTCTGCACCTGTCATACAACCACCGTTGGGCTTTGACAACCCAATTCCCACGTACGCTGGCTCAGCAGCGTTAACCCCTTTGAGCAGCCGGCTCACACCAGCTTCAATTATGCTGAGGTCGACCCATATCTGGCAGCCTGGAACAACAATGCTCTCAACCCCGAGGGATCTTACGGAGCTCCCTGGGGAGTTGGATACCCAGCTTATGGATACCAACAGCAGCCGCCTCTTCGACCTCCACATCAGCCGCAGCCACAGATACCACGATTCTCCCGCCAGAACGGGAAGAAATACTCCAAAATTGGACCAAGTGGAAAGGGTAGTCCGTGAGGACCAAAGAAACAACCGGGGGTTCTTTAAGGGATTGGCAAGTCTAATAAAAGGAAAGAGCAAGAAGGACCATTGAATCCTTTAAATTGTTGGTTGTATTTCCTTATTTTCAATTCAGCCCCTGCGTGGGCATGCCTTTTGTTTAACCCCTACGAGGGTATGTCTTCTTGTATTCTGCCCCTGCGTGGGCATGTTTTCTCAATTGACCCCTGCGTGGGTATATTTGTTGTTTAAGCCCCTGCGTGGGCATGTTATTTAGTAGAAGTCCCGTTTAGGGCAACATTGTACTTACTGAATTTTATGGAATGGTTAATTTAGATTTTCATTTTATTAAATATGTGCATAAACATAAAAGATGAAATAAATAAAATGACATTCCTACTAAAAGATCTACCATTATAATAAAATGGCAAAATCTAAAAAGAACAAGACCTAGCCATATGTCACCTTGAGACAGGGCCAAGATGGTAGTTCCTCAATTAGATTCAGATCCTTATTAACCTCTCAATTTAGGTTGTTCTGCGTTAAATATTAAAAAGAATCTTAAAGGTAAAACCTAGCCTAAATGTCGTTGCAGACATGGCCAAGATGGTAAAACCTATTTAAAAGATTCAAAACCTTAACTTTTGAAAGCATATTAACATGCTTGACAAATGTGATTCGATAAAATCACATAAGTCATTCTTAAATTAGGTTATTCTAAATTCCCTTATTTATATAATCATCCCTTAAGGATGAAGTGCCCACAGGCTATAATTAACGTCCTCTGAGACTAAAGACAGTGGTAGCCTATAACTCCCTGTCAAGAAAAGGTAGCGAACTTTGATTCAAACCTTAATACCTCGATTCTGAAAAAAAAAACCTGGTTTATAAACTAAACTTGTCTACGTGACTAAGCCTTTTGTGCTATTACTAACTAATAATTTGGGATTATGATAAAAATCCTGAATAATTATATATTTAATTAAATTAACTAAATGGCTATTAAAGACCATGGTTAATAAATTATCAAAAACAATAAAACTGTATAAGCTTCTATATAAACCTTGCCCTTATTTGATTTTATGTAGCAATTAAAGCTAAATGGCTAGTTCAGAAGAAGTAAACAGTCATCCGGTGGAAAACCATGAAAATACTAAGATACAAGTGACCGGTGCGGAGCTGCAAGCATTAGTAGATAATGCTGTTACAAAAGCTATAGAGTGGCAGTATAATAAATCTAGCGGGACTCGAAGTAGGACCCTATCCACACCGCACTCCAAGCCTAAGACTCATTCGGAGGCTCATAGCAAGCCACCCTCTAAGAAAGATGAGCCAAAGAAAGATGATGATCGACATTCATCTAATCAAAACAGTGTTCCATCTAAAAGGATAGTGTTTGATGATAAACCACGTACCAAGTCCTGTACCTATAAGTACTTTGTTTCCTGCAAACCCCGGGATTTCACTGGGAGGAAGGGGCAATTGATTGTATGACCTGGTTGGATGAGATGGACACAGTAGTTGACATCAGCGGTTGTGCTGAAAGGGATGTAGTGAAGTATGTATCCCAATCATTCAAGGGAGAGGCACTGGCATGGTGGAAGTCTCTCATTCAAGCTGCTAAAAAGATCCCGCTCTACAATTTGTCATGGGATCAGTTCGTTGCTCTCATTAAGGAGAATTATTGCCCACAGCATGAGGTCGAAAGAATTGAATTAGATTTCTTATCGTTGGTGATGAAGAATTTAGATTGTCAAGCTTACCTCACCAGTTTCAATACCCTGTCTAGGCTGGTTCCGTATCTGGTAACCCCGGAACCCAAAAGGATTTCTCGCTTCATTGGGGGTTTAGCCCCAGAAATCAAAGACAGTGTTAAGGCGTCCAGACCTGCTACTTTCAGATCAGCAGCTGATCTATCTCTGTCTCTTACCTTGGACGCGGTCAGGCTAAGATCGCTGAGGAATTCGGAAGAAGGCAAGAGAAAGCATGAGGATGATAACTCACGAAGATCTGAAAAGAAGCATAAAGGTAGCACTGACTTCAGGAAGAAGTCTGGATCCAACAAGGGTAGCCAACAAGCTGAGGAAAAGCCAAAGTGCAAAACTTGCCAAAAACGCCACTTTGGAAAATGCAGACTCGAGTCCAAGTCTCGGTCAGGATCAGCTACATGTGGGTTATGCAAGTCTAAAGAGCACAAGACTATTGATTGCAGGAAGATTAAAGATGCCACATGCTACAACTGCAATGAGAAGGGGCACATTAAAACTAATTGCCCTAAATACGCCAAGAAGCCTGAAGAGGTTAAGAAGACCAATGCAAGGGTCTTCCGGATGGATGCAAAGGAAGCTGTGCAGGACGACAATGTGATCACAGGTACCTTCCTCATAAATGATGTCTATGCAAGAGTACTTTTTTATTCAGGAGCTGATAAATCATTCGTAGATAATAAGTTTTGTGAGTTACTGAATTTACCTGTTAAAACCCTAAGTGTGAAATATGAGGTGGAATTAGCTGATGGTACCTTAGAAACCGCCTCAATAGTATTAGATGGATGTTTCATATCCATTAGGGACCACTCTTTTCCCTTGTCCTTACTTCCTTTGAAGTTAGCCGGTTTTGACATAGTTATAGGCATGGATTGGTTATCACGTAACCAAGCCCAGATAGTGTGCAATAAGAAGGAAGTGGTGATCAAGACTTCGTCTGGTGAGTCAATTACCATTCAGGGAGACACCCAGTATGGACTGTCTGAGCAAATGTCCATGCTTAAGGCATCTAGATGTCTGAAGAAGGGTTGTGTCATTTATATGGCACAAGTAACTATTGATGAACAGAAACCCAAGACTGAAGATATTCCAGTCATTTCTGAATACCCTGAAGTTTTTCCTGAAGAACTACCTGGTTTACCACCAGATAGACAAGTAGAATTCAGAATTGACATCATCCCTGGAGCAGCACCTGTCGCGAGAGTGCCATATAGGTTGGCACCAACCGAGATGAAGGAATTGAGGACACAACTAGATGAATTGCTAGCCAAAGGTTTCATTAGACCTAGTTCGTCTCTTTGGGGAGCGCCAATTCTATTTGTCAAAAAGAAGGATGGATCGATGCGTCTGTGCATCGACTACCGTGAGCTTAATAAAGTCACTATCAAGAATAGGTATCCTTTGCCCAGGATCGACGATCTGTTCGATCAACTACAAGGGGCAAGCTACTTCTCTAAAATCGATTTGAGGTCAGGCTATCATCAATTGAAGGTTAAAGATGAAGATATACACAAGACTGCATTTAGGACTCGTTATGGTCATTACGAGTTCTTAGTGATGCCTTTTGGGCTCACTAATGCACCTGCCGCATTCTAGGACTGGCAGGATACTATAGGCGATTTATTGAAAACTTCTCAAGAATTGCAGCACCCCTGACTCTACTCACCCGCAAGAATAACAAGTTTGATTGGGGACCTAAGCAGCAAGAATCTTTCGATATTTTGAAACAGAAGTTGAGCAACGCTCCTGTATTAACGTTGCCTGATGGAATTGATGAATTTGTGGTATATTGTGATGCATCACACACCGGTATGGGATGTGTGCTTATGCAGAAAGGCAAAGTTGTTGCCTATGCTTCACGTCAGTTAAAGGTACACGAGAAGAATTACACCACCCATGACTTAGAGTTGGGTGCGGTTGTATTTGCACTAAAGCTGTGGAGGCATTATTTGTATGGAACCAAGTGTGTGATCTATTCCGATCACAAAAGCCTTCAACATATGTTCAATCAGAAGGACTTGAACATGAGACAGCGACGTTGGATGGAAACTTTGAATGATTATGACTGTGAAATAAGATACCATCCAGACAAGGCAAATGTGGTTGCCGATGCCTTAAGCAGGAAGGAAAGAGTGAAGCCTATAAGAATCAATGCCAAGAGCATTGAGATAAAGAATAATTTGAATGAAAGGTTGTTAGCTGCGCAAAAGGAAGCTGTATTGGAAGCTAACTATCCTGATGAAAAGTTAGGAGTAACTGAAGAACAGTTAGCCTATGGCAAGGTCGGAATTCTGAGGTTAAATGGACGAATATGGGTCCCAATTTATGGAGGACTGCGGGATGTTATCCTCCAGGAAGCCCATAGTTCTAAATACTCCGTTCATCCTGGAGCTGATAAGATGTACCAGGATCTAAAGGCAAACTATTGGTGGATAGGCTTGAAAAAGTCTATAGCTGCCTATGTAGCTAAATGTTTGACGTGCGCGCAAGTCAAAGCTGAACACCAAAAGCCATCAGGTTTGCTACAACAATCTGAACTTCCCACATGGAAGTGGGAGATGGTGACAATGGATTTCATCACCAAGTTGCCAAAGACCAGGAAAGGAAATGATACTATATGGGTAATAATAGATAGACTGACTAAGTCAGCACATTTCCTACCCATTAAGGAGACTTATAGCTCCGACATGTTAGCCCAATTGTACGTAGATAAGATTGTATCTCTACATGGCGTACCAGTGGCTATTATCTCCGACAGAGATACCAGATACACGTCACATTTTTGGAAAATTTTCTAAGAATCTTTGGGCACGCGCTTAAATTTTAGTACAGCTTACCATCCTCAGACGGATGGGCAAAGTGAGCGTACAATCCAAACTTTGGAAGACATGCTTCGTGCATGTGTGATTGATTTAGGTGGTAGTTGGGATAGCCACCTACCATTGATCGAGTTCTCCTATAACAATAGCTACCATACGAGCATTAAGGCAGCACCTTTTGAGGCATTATATGGTAGGAAATGCAGGACGCCTATTTGTTGGGCGAAAGTAGGAGAAGCTCAGTTATCAGGACCCGACATAGTCCTTGAAACAACGGACAAGATTATCCAAATTCGTGACCACCTGAAAGCTGCCATGGATAGGCAGAAGAGCTACGCAAATTTAAGGCGTAAACCTCTAAAGTTTGTGGTCGGTGATAAAGTTTTGCTTAAAGTGTCACCCTGGAAAGGAGTGATGCGTTTTGGTAAGAAGGGTAAGTTAAGCCCGAGGTACATAGGACCATTCGAGATCATCGAATGTGTCGGATCAGTGGCTTACAAGTTGAACTTGCCTGAAAAGCTTAGTGGTATTCACAATGTATTTCACATCTGCAATCTGAAGAAATGTCTAGCTGATGAATCGCTAGTCATACCTCACACAGATGTGCACATAGATGAGAGCTTGAAATTTGTGGAAAAACCATTGTCGATTGAGGATCGACAGGTAAAGAAGCTTAGGAGGAAGCATGTACCTATTGTAAAGATCAAATGGGATGCCCGCAGAGGTCCCGAATACATGTGGGACGTAGAATCCACAATGAAAGAAAAATACCCTCATTTGTTCCAGTAAATCTTGAGGTCGAGATTTCTTTTAAGGGGGTGAGGATGTAACACCTCGTAAAATCATACCCAATAAAATAAAGACACGTGTCATGCAAGGTAAACGTGTCAGGAAACCGGATCGAGTTAAAGGATGTACGGTAGGATTTAAAAAGGGTCGACATGTTAAGATATACCTCTGAGCGACCTAAATTATAAATCCCAAACCTTAAAATAATAAACATCTGATTTAATTATCTTTCAAATCCGGTTACCCTTGGTAATAATTAATTAAAACCTATATGATAGTAATTCTATGAAGGTTCACGACAAAAATCTCAAATATTGAGTCTTTTGAATTCATGTGCTTAGCAACACATGCAAAGACATGCAAAGTCTGTCCCTATGGTCACCTCCTGCTAACAATGACTGAAGATTCGAGTTTTAAAGGAATGCATGGTCCAGCCTAAAAGTTTGCAAAGTTTTTGTCTTCTGATGAAGTCTTACGGACCGCAAAGGTTAACCCCTTACGGTCCGTAAGATGGTGGAGCTGGGCATCAGAAATTGAAAAGCGGATACGGACCGCAAAGCCAAATGCTTACGGTCTGCAAGATTGTAGCTGGGCATTTCAGATAAAGGTCGGTTACGGACCGCAAAACCAAAAGCTTACGGTCCGTAAGAGGCGCTTACGGTCCGCAAGGCTTCTTGCTTACGGTCCGTAAGACCGTCGCTGGGCAGAATTTTGGACAGATGCATGTTAAATAAGTTACACCGCCTTATAAGAGTGGTATTCGAAAATCAGGGGCCCTATAACTGGTTTTTAGCATCATAGGGACACCTGGGAACATCTTACAACAATTGTAGACTGATTTGGAGTGATCTTGATGCATCAAAGTTACTATATAAGGAGCTTGAAGTTGCAACACTTGGCTTGCTCATTTCATTCTCACTTCAAGGACTTCTCAGGAGCTCCTCTGATCAGCAACAAGTTTTCCTAGGATCCCTAATCATACTTAGGACTTTTGTAAGTGTCCTTAATCCTTTTTAATTCAGTTTAGCTTAGTTAATTAGCTAAAAGTCAAACTGTCGTAATTAAGGTTTGACTTCGAGATTAATCAATAATTGTTCAGTCAAATCTCAAATTAAAAGTACCTATAAGTAGGTAATTATATGGGTAATAATCCCTCAAAAGGGTACTTTCTGATTCTGTCACACCCCGAATTTCCACGTATTACCGGTGGGCCCGGTAGGGGAGTATCGTGACGTGGTTGGTAACATAATAGTCAAACAACACAATATTTAAATGCACAGCGGAAGCAAAGTATAGATTCAATTCAACCAAACAACATTGTAATATTAAGTATCACAAAATAGTCGAATATAAATCCACAGGTAGATCAAAATAAAAGGAAACAGTGTTCAACAGTCTATGACATCCAAGCTTGCGAGACTTATTGTGGATGCTAGGAGAAAAGCCAGCCTATTACGCGTAGTACCTGCACTTAACCTTTTTAAGAAAAATATGTCAGTTTACACTGGTAAATACAATCAACCGACTCATTTTGAAAAGAGTTTAAGAAAATGCATTTAAGGCACAAGGCACAAATAATATTTTATAACTTGGGATAATTATTTGAATATAATACTCGTAAAAGATTTACATGTTTCTTATGCGTTCAGTAGCCGGATCGAGCCGGGTTAAAGATCAATAGACACACCACATTATGTAAATGAGACACTGACAGGTGTACGCCTACACCTGTGTGCTAAGGTCGTGGCCATTTCGTAAAATGATGCCAGGGATATCCGGGACATGGTCATTAACCCCCCAAAGGCTTTAAGCAAACAAAACAATTTAAACGGTCATCTTGATAATACTTAACCCCCAAAACGATTAAGGTCGAAATGCCCGACCAAGCGGTATTTTATATACCGTACCCCAAGCCCGTATAGGGAAAATAAGTTAAGAGTATTTACCTAAGCAAGTATAAATCAAAATCAGCGAGTGCAAGTATCTTTTACCAGTTCTCCTAATCTGGAACGAAGGTTTATAATAACCTATTAGAATCCTAACGGGTCTTTAGTTAAGCTTAAGCTTAGACCGGTTAGTTTTAAAGATACGGTTCGTACGCACGATTAAGCGAAGACCGGATAGAATGTGATTTAGACCCGACAAGTTTGAAGACATGCTTAATATGGGTATATTATACACATTCTGGATTTTTAGATAAAACCGATAAGATTTGACCCGTTTCGGCTAATTTATGTAAACTAGTTACATAAACCGAACCGAACACGTATGAAGCGTAACGGGTAACCATAAGAGTCCTAAACAGGTTTCCTAAGTTAACATGCCTTAAATATGTTGTGATATCAGTAGGATACCTTCCATTTTGCCCAAAACGAGTTTAATCTCATATTAAACCCCGTAGGGGTATTTTGGTCATTTTAAAGATTATAAAAAGGATTAATTAAGCTTCTGTAATCCGGGTCTGATTAAGTCAGAAAAATAACCTATTTTAACAGGTTACATCAGTTGATAATAAGTCTCAAGAGACAAAATGGTTTTAAACTCAAACTACGCGTATGAAGCCGTTTTAAGCGACGTACGGTTTAAAATAGGATTCTGAGTTTTCGGATCAGTTAAACAGGTTCAAAACACTCCATTTATTATTTAAAATCAGTAGCAATTGGATTGGCGTTAAAAGGATTTGTAAAACTCATTTTATGGCTTAAAAGGGCATATTCGGTATTTACCGAATTAAGGCGCTAAACTAGCTTATGATCAGTTTAAAAATAATTAAAAATCTTTAAAAATCCCAAAATATTATATTACATCAGTGGTTAAAAGGTTTGGTGTCGAAAATTGGGTTTAGATAAGTTTTACGCTAATGACGTCGTTTAATTACTAAGAATCGTTATAATTACGTCATTAAGCATAACTCCTAATCTAGACCTCCGATTGATGTGAAATTTTAGGGACATGATTAATAATCAGTAACAAAGGTTATTGTACTTTCACATCTTCAAAAATCTTGTTTTATGATCATAAGGGCAATATGGTCAACATTTGGCAATTTAACGGAAACGTGCAAAGAACTGGACAATCAAAGTAACAACCACAGAGGTTTATACTAACATGTTACAAGGTCCTACTGGAACTTTAAGGCATGTCTAAACCTATCAAAACCAGGTCAGAATCGAGGTCAAAGCAGAAAGTCAAACTATGCGACTTTCGGCTCCGAATCGGTTCAAAACAGAAAGTTGTCGAATCAAACAAGCTTAGACAAGTTATTATACTTATTTTCAAGTTATATGGATGATAAAGCAGATTACAAGCCTTCTGTATCGTTAATTACAAGATTAATGCTTCTGTTGACTTTTTCAGAAGAAGTTTGACTCGACAAACAACCTGGTTAGGATTGGAATCAGTGGGTGCCCTTTTAAGGGTTTAAAGCCTACATAATTACCAACTTATAACAACTTTCGTTTTGACAAATCCCTGAACCGTTTGTGTTTTATCGCTAAGTCAAACCGTAGTTACGACGGTTTGACTTCTAGGCTAACTACGGTTTGACTTCTAGGCTAACTACGGTTTGACTTCTAGGCTATAAACTAAGCATAACTTAATTTAGAAAGGTCAAGGGCACTTACATGTGTCTAATGGATGATTAGGAAGCTTGAGAATGGTCTTTATGCTCCAGAAGTTGATCAGATGATGAATGAAAGAATGTTGCAACATTATGAAACTTATATATTGACTTTGATCATGCTAGATTGATGCCAAATGGGTCTACTAACAATCAAGGATGTAAACATGTGTCATCTACGGTCTATATACCAGTATAGGAAGCCCATAGAATCGAAAACCTGAGTTTAAAGTCGGTTACAAGGTGATAACAGCCACCTGTGGGTTTTTCTGTCGCTGGGCACTGCTTGCGCACCGTAACAATTATTTGTTGCGGTGCGCAACAATTCATCAGGCTCCATATTTTTGCACTTTTGATCCCTGGTCCCCCGAAAGGTCATTTTCACTACATTTCTTGCATCTTAAACCCTTAATATTGACATATGGGGGCTTTAAAACTTATACCCACTTTGTGAAGTCCTTGGCCACTTCGGGTTTACCCGAAAAACCCTAAATTTCAACGTTGACGCTTCTAACCCCTCGCACACTAATTTTATCATAACTTTCTCATACGGTAACCAAACTCGGTGATATTTTTATGGTGCATTCTAGTGAGCATAATTGATCGTTACAAGGCTTCGGGTTTGCTAAAAGGTCACTCAGAGGTAAAGTTTAAACATGTTGACACATTTAACCCCTGTAGTTTGTAATCTCTCACAATTGGCTACGTATGATCCATGATTTATTCGTTTAGAGTTATAAACATCATGTAGGATTATTGTAAAGTATATTTATTCATTGTTGACACTTTGAACCCTTATATTTACATAGTTTCATTGTTTGTCAAGTTTAGTCCTTCAAGAACATTCTTACACACGTTCAAACTTATGACACGTGTCAACACCTTATAGGACGTGAATTTTCGAGGTGTTACATCCTCACCCCCTTAAAAGAAATCTCGACCTCGAGATTTACTGAAACAGATAAGGGTATTTCTCTTTCATAGTGGACTCTACCTCCCACGTATACTCGGGACCTCTACGGGCATCCCATTTAACCTTTACAATCGGTACATGCTTCCTTCGAAGCTTCTTAACCTGTCGATCCTCGATCGACAATGGTTTTTCCACAAATTTCAAGCTCTCATCTATATGCACATCTGTGTGTGGTATAACCAGTGATTCGTCAGCGAAACACTTTTTCAGATTGCAGATGTGGAACACATTATGAATTCCACTGAGCTCTTCAGGTAAGTTTAGCTTATAGGCAACTGTTCCGACTCGTTCGATAACCTCGAAAGGTCCTATGTATCTCGGGCTCAACTTGCCTTTCTTACCAAATCGCATCACTCCTTTCCAGGGTGATACTTTAAGCAAAACTTTGTCACCCACTTCAAAGTTAAAAGCTTTATGCTTTGGATCAGCGTAGCTCTTTTGCCTATCTCGGGCAGCTTTGAGACGGTCTCGAATCTGGACAATCTTGTCCGTCGTTTCAAACACTATCTCTGGTCCCGATAATTGGACATCTCCAACTTCCGCCCAACAAACGGGCGTTCTACACTTTCTACCGTATAAGGCCTCGAAAGGCGCAGCCTTTATGCTGGTATGGTAGCTATTGTTGTAGGAGAACTCAACTAGTGGTAGGTGGTTATCCCAACTACCACCCAAATCGATCGCACATGCACGTAGCATGTCTTCCAACGTTTGAATAGTACGCTCACTTTGGCCGTCTGTCTGTGGATGGTAAGCCGTACTAAAATTCAAATGCGTGCCCAAAGATTGTTGGAAGCTTTTCCAAAAATGTGACGTGTATCTAGTATCTCTGTCAGAGATAATAGACACAGGTATGCCATGTAAAGCTACAATCTTATCCACGTATAATTGGGCTAACATGTCGGAGCTGTAAGTCTCCTTAATGGGTAGGAAATGTGCTGACTTGGTCAGTCTGTCTACGATCACCCAGATGGTATCATTTCCTTTCCTTGTCTTAGGTAACTTGGTAATAAAATCCATAGTTACCATTTCCCATTTCCAGGTGGGAAGTTCAGGTTGTTGTAGCAAACCTGACGGCTTTTGATGTTCTGCCTTTACTTGCGCACATGTCATGCATTTTGCTACATAGGCGGCAACAGACTTTTTCAAGCCTATCCACCAATAATTTGCCCTTAGATCCTGGTACATCTTATCAGCTCTAGGATGAACGGAATATTTAGAGCTATGGGCTTCCTGGAGGATAACATCTCGGAGTCCTCCATAAATTGGAACCCATATCCGTCCATTCAATCTAAGAATTCCATCCTTACTAAGAGATAACTGCTCCTCAGTTACTCCTAGATTTTCGTTAGGATAGTTAGCTTCCAACACAGCTTCCTCCTGTGCAGCTAACAACCTTTCTGTCATGCTATTCCTTACCTCAATGCTCTTGGCATTGATTCTTATCGGTTTTACTTTTTCCTTCCGACTCAAGGCATCGGCTACTACATTCGCCTTGCCGGGATGGTATCTTATTTCACAATCGTAATCATTAAGAGTTTCCATCCAACGGCGTTGCCTCATGTTCAAGTCCTTCTGATTGAACAAATGTTGAAGGCTCTTGTGATCAGAATAGATCACACATTTGATTCCATATAAGTAGTGCCTCCAAAGTTTTAGTGCGAATACAATGGCACCCAACTCCAAGTCATGGGTGGTGTAATTCTTTTCGTGCACCTTTAACTGGCGTGAAGCATAGGCAATGACTTTGCCTTTCTGCATAAGCACACACCCCATCCTAGTGTGTGATGCATCACAATAAACTACAAACTCCTCAATTCCATCCGGCAATGTCAGTACTGGAGCATTGCTCAACTTTTGTTTCAGAATATCGAAGGATTCCTGCTGCTTAGGACCCCAGTCAAACTTAATCTTCTTACGTGTCAGCGAAGTCAGGGGTGCAGCAATCCTTGAGAAGTTTTCAATGAATCGCCTATAATATCCTGCCAAACCTAGGAAACTACGAATTTCCGTAGGCGTCTTTGGCTCGTGCCAATTCATGACAGCTTCAACTTTAGCGGGATCTACTTGGATACCACGCTCACTAACAACATGTCCAAGAAATTGGACTGCTCGAAGCCAGAATTCACACTTCGAGAACTTGGCATAAAGCTTTTCTTTCTGAAGTAGTTCCAAAATGCAGTGAAGATGTTTCTCATGGTCAGCCTCGTTCTTCGAGTAGATGAGGATGTCATCGATGAAAACGATGATGAATTTATCCAAATGCGGCTTGCAAACGCGATTCATGAGATCCATGAACGCGGTCGGTGCATTAGTGAGCCCAAAAGGCATCACTAGGAACTCGTAATGACCATAACGAGTCCTAAATGCAGTCTTGTGTACGTCTTCATCTCGAACCTTTAGTTGGTGATAGCCTGACCTTAAGTCAATTTTAGAGAAGAAACTTGCCCCTTGAAGTTGATCGAACAGATCGTCGATTCTGGGCAAAGGATACCTATTCTTGATGGTGACCTTATTAAGCTCACGGTAGTCGATGCACAGACGCATCGATCCATCCTTCTTCTTGACAAATAATACTGGTGCTCCCCAAGGAGACGAACTAGGTTTGATGAAACCTTTGGCTAGCAAATCATCTAGCTGCGTTCTCAATTCCTTCATCTCTGTCGGTGCCAATCTATAAGGCGCCCTTGCTACCGGTGCTGATCCAGGAATAATGTCAATTCTAAATTCCACTTGCCTATCTGGTGGCAAACCAGGTAGTTCTTCAGGAAAAACCTCAGGGTATTCAGAAACGACGGGTATATCCCCAATCTTGGGCTTCGGCTCATCTATAATCACTTGTGCCATGTAAATGACACAACCCTTCTTCAAACACTTAGAGTCCTTGAGCATAGACATTTGCTCAGGTAGCCCATACTGGGTATCTCCCTGGATAGTAAGTGATTCACCAGACGAAGTCTTGATCACCACTCGCTTCTTATTACAGACAATTCGGGCCTGGTTATGTGACAACCAGTCCATACCCAATACTATGTCAAAACCGGCTAACTTAAAGGGAAGTAGGGATAAAGGAAAAGAGTGGTTCCTAATGGATATAAAACATCCATCTAATATGGTTGAGGCGGTTTCTAAAGTACCATCTGCTAATTCCACCTCATACTTCACACTTAAGTTCTTAACAGGTAGTTTCAATAATTCACAAAACTTATTATCTACGAACGACTTATCAGCGCCTGAATCAAATAATACTCTCGCATAAACATCATTTACGAGGAAGGTACCTGTTATCACATTGTCGTTCTGGACTGCTTCCTTAGCATCCATCCTGAAGACCCTAGCATTGGTCTTCTTAGCCTCTTCCGGCTTCTTGGCGTATTTTGGGCAATTGGTCTTGATGTGCCCCTTTTCATTGCAACCGTAGCAGGTCGCATCCTTCATCTTCTTGCAATCCAAGGTTTTGTGTTCCTTGGACTTGCACAACCCACATGCAAAAGATTTCGGTTGTGAATTCGAGTTAGATTCATACCTGCACTTTCCAAAGTGCTGTCTCTTGCAGATTTTGCATCTGGGTTTTTCACCCGACTGCTGCCCATCCTTCCTAAATCCTGACCCCTTCCTGTGGTCATTGTTTCCCTTATGCTTCTTGTCTGAACGTCGTGAGTTGTCATCCTCACGCTTCCTCTTTTCGGTATCAGTGTTTCTCTGTGATTTCAGCCTAACCGCATCCAAGGTAAGAGACAATGATATGTCCGCTACAGACCGAAAAGTGGCTGGTCTAGAGGCCTTCACACTTGCCTTGATCTCCGGGGCCAAACCCCCGATAAAACGAGCTATACGTTTAGGTTCCGGAGTTACTAAATATGGAACCAATCTTGACAAAGTGTTGAAACTGGTAAGGTAGGCCTGACAGTCTAGGTTTCTCATGACCAGTGACAAGAAGTCAGCTTCAATTTTCTCCACCTCATGCTGAGGGCAGTAGTTTTCCTTGATCAGCGCCATGAACTCTTCCCAGGTCATATTATATAACGGGATTTTCCCCGTAGCTTGGATCAAAGATCTCCACCAAGCTAATGCTTCTCCTTTAAAAGACTGAGACACAAACTTCACAATGTCCCTGTTATTACAACCACTGATATCCACAACCGTATCCATCTCGTCCAACCAAGTCATGCAATCTACTGCTCCTTTTTCCCCAGTGAAGTCTCTGGGTTTGCACGAAACGTAGTACTTATAGGAGCAACCCTTATTACGGGGTTCTTGATTCTGTATGACTCTTTGGGATGGAACACTCCTTCGGTTTGACGAGTGGTGAGAATTACTGTTGTGGGCAGTGTGGGTCCTGGAGGGTGTTCTAGAGTGTGGTGCAGATTGGGTTCTTGTATGGGTACCACCAGATTCATGGAGCTGTCTATCCATAGCTCGATTAACGGCATTATCTATCATTGCCTGTAATTCTGCACCCGCTACATTTACTTGGGCATTATCATGCACTCTCCCTGGGTGACTGTTGACCTCGTTTGAGTCTGCCATGTAGCTTGAACTGTTACATGTCAACAATAATTTATTGGTGAGTTTATTATAAAATTGTCTTTTATGGCAATTTATTAACCGTGGTAAACATAGACCATATATGGTTAATTTATTACTCACATTTAATTAGGACTTCTATTATAATTTATCCTAATTATTAAAACAATAACAGTTTTATTTGTAGCACAAAAGGCCTAGTCACAAGGACAATTTAAATCATAAGCTATGATTTCAAAGAATCAAGGCTTTTAAGGTTTGAACATAGTTCATTACCTTTTTCGGACAAGGAGTCATAACCACCACTGTCTTTTGGCTCATGTAGAAATGAGCAAGGCCCGTAGGCATTATATTACCACGTATGGTTAGAATATAATCATCCTAATTGATGATTTAAACCCATGATTCAGAGATCATTAAGTTGGGTTAGGAATCTTTGAAAAGACCCTTATATAAAAAAATGGCGTGCGTGATTTTAACGAATCACTTCTGCCAGGAGCGTTAACATGTTTTCAGATGTTAACTGGGATTGGAATCTTTTATAACGGGTTTTACCATCTTGGCCAGGTCTTAAAATGACATGCAGGCTAGGTTATACCTTTAAGATCCTTAATTAATAATTAAAATAGGCAGATAGATTTTTTAAAAGGAATGATTCTGATTTATTTATTTCATATAAATTTTAATTATGCATAACATAGCAAAGATGAAATTTATAAATTTACATTCCATTAAAATTTAAAAGTAGTACACTTTGCCCTAAACGGGACTTTTCACATAACACTTGCCCACGCAGGAGCTATACTAATAATACAAGTCCTCGCAGGGACTGTTTACAAAAACAAATGTCCGCGCAGGGACTAATAGAGACAAGTCCTCGTAGGGACTAAGTACAAAGATAGATGTCCACGCAGGGACTACATACACACATACATAAATGTCCACGTAAGGACTTGATTTAAACAAGGAAATACAATAATACATATTGGGATTTAACGGTCCCGTTTCTTCTTTCCTTTCAGCAAATCTGCTAAGCCACTCATGAATCCCTGATTCTTCCTACGCTCTCTTTAGAGATCTCGCTCAACCCTCTCCAGCCTATGACGAAGATCCTCCTGCTCTGGCGGAGAAAACCGTGGTGGCTGATGCTGAAGTGGAGGCTGAACAGGTACTTGATACCCACGAGCTGGTTGTCCCATTCCCCAAGGGGTTCCATACGGTCCCTCAGGGTTTTGGGCATAGTAGTTTGCTGCCACTAGGTATGGGTCGGCCTCGGCATAGTTATAATTAGTGTACGCCGGCGGTCCGTATGGGTTGTAAGCTGCTGGAGCAGTATAAGCAGGGATAGGGTTGCCAAAACCCGATGATGGCGGTGCAATAGGTGCCGAATTCACCTCTGATACTGGAACTGAAGGCCCACCTACTTGTGGTTCTTCATATAGAGGCGGGTAGTGGCTGCCACTAGAGTATTGAGGGGTACTGAAATGAAACTCCCCTTCTCGTGCTGACATCCGTGCGCCAGTCCTCCTACGTCTTGGTGGTTCTGGAGGCTCTAGATGAACTGGCGGCGGTGGTGGCGGTGGTGTGACTGCCACAAAACGTGGATCCCCAGAGGGATCTTGCTGCTGCTGGTGAGGCGATGAATGGTCAGATGGTGTATAGTACCACTCACAACGTTCGAACCATGCCTGGTGACTATCCGGACCCTGGTATGGTGATCCGTGGAAAGATGAACCATCAGAGATCACAAAAGGATGGTTCTGGGTTCCGGTTGAAGCCTCGACGGGATCTGTGTCCTCGTCCATGTCTTGAGCACCGGAAAAGTGATCCTCCGGTCCTAGTGGGTTAAAGCCCACTTGTTCTGGTAGGTATTCCGCCGGGTTAAACTAACCCCGAAAGACAGGAGTAGGGTCGCCGAAGGAATTGTGCGATAAGGATCGCTGTAACGGTATGTATGAAGGTTGCGGGTTGTTGGGCTCATTCTCGGACTGAGGCCCAAAGGAGTGATGATATGGAGGCGTCGAGCTATGCGACGTGGATTGTCTGGCAGGCTCCTCATAGATCCTCCAAGGTTCTCGCGGTTCGACACTCCTTGTAGAAGAAGGAGTTCGCCGTTGCGAAGGCCCTGCCTCGTGGTCGTTAGGGGCGGTGATTGGCCCTTTTCCCCGATCTCCTCGCCTGAATCTTGGCAGCATTGCTAAACCTATTAATACAAACAAGGTAACAACAAGGAAAAAAAAATGAAGGACAAAATTACAATTAAAATAAAAACATTTTGAATTATTCCTAAGTTCTTTGTCTAGACTCGAAGATTTAGGAATGTGCAATTGTGTAACTGAGATTAAACACAAAAGGCTAGTGTTTAATTCACTCAGCGTTGGCTCTGATACCAACCTGTCACACCCCGAATTTCCACGTATTACCGGTGGGCCCGGTAGGGGAGTATCGTGACGTGGTTGGTAACATAATAGTCAAACAACACAATATTTAAATGCACAGCGGAAGCAAAGTATAGATTCAATTCAACCAAACAACATTGTAATATTAAGTATCACAAAATAGTCGAATATAAATCCACAGGCAGATCAAAATAAAAGGAAACAGTGTTCAACAGTCTATGACATCCAAGCTTGCGAGACTTATTGTGGATGCTAGGAGAAAAGCCAGCCTATTACGCGTAGTACCTGCACTTAACCTTTTTAAGAAAAATACGTCAGTTTACACAGGTAAATACTCTTAACTTATTTTCCCTATACGGGTTTGGGGTACGGTATATAAAATACCGCTTGGTCGGGCATTTCGACCTTAATCGTTTTGGGGGTTAAGTATTATCGAGATGACCGTTTAAATTGTTTTGTTTGCTTAAAGCCTTTGGGGGGTTAATGACCATGTCTCGGATATCCCTGGCATCATTTTACGAAATGGCCACGACCTTAGCACACAGGTGTAGGCGTACACCTGTCAGTGTCTCATTTACATAATGTGGTGTGTCTATTGATCTTTAACCCGGCTCGATCCGGCTACTGAACGCATAAGAAACATGTAAATCTTTTACGAGTATTATATTCAAATAATTATCCCAAGTTATAAAATATTATTTATGCCTTGTGCCTTAAATGCATTTTCTTAAACTCTTTTCAAAATGAGTCGGTTGATTGTATTACCAGTGTAAACTGACGTATTTTTCTTAAAAAGGTTAAGTGCAGGTACTACGCGTAATAGGCTGGCTTTTCTCCTAGCATCCACAATAAGTCTCGCAAGCTTGGATGTCATAGACTGTTGAACACTGTTTCCTTTTATTTTGATCTACCTGTGGATTTATATTCGACTATTTTGTGATACTTAATATTACAATGTTGTTTGGTTGAATTGAATCTATACTTTGCTTCCGCTGTGCATTTAAATATTGTGTTGTTTGACTATTATGTTACCAACCACGTCACGATACTCCCCTACCGGGCCCACCGGTAATACATGGAAATTCGGGGTGTGACAGATTCCCACTCTAACTAGGTCAATTGTCGGGTCAAACTTGATATTAAAAAGTCAACAGAAAGCTTAATTTCAAATTAATGCATAATTAGCAATGTAGAAGCTATGCAACCTGTTTTATCATTAATATAACTTGGTAATTAATGTAAGAACATGTCTAAACATGTTCAACCCGACGATATTCAGTTTAGACTAGGTTCGGAACCGAAAGTTGCATAAGTTGACTTTTGCTTTGACTTTCAGTTCTGACCCGTTTAAGCATGTGTTAGAAATGCCTTAGAGCTCTATTAGGACCAGGTTTCATAAAAGTATAACCCTCTATGATTATACACCTTGGTTCAATAGTTATCCGATTCGTATGCATGTTTCCGTTAATTGCTTATATGTTGACTATTATGCCCTTTTGACCTTAAAACGTGATTTTTGAAAATGTAAAAGAGTAGAAACCTTAGTTACTGATTTATAAACTTGCACCTAAAATTTGACATCAGTTTGAGGTCTAGATTAAGAGTTATGCTCATTAGCGTAATTAGAAAGCTTTTTAGTAATTAAACGGTGTAATTAGCATATAGCCTATCTAAACCCGAATTTTGATACCAAACTTTATACCTACTGTTATAAAATAATATTTTAGGATTTTTGGAGATTTTTATTTATTTTTAGGCTAAGCATAGCATAGAGTTCTAAGCTTGATCCGGTAATTGTCGGTTTTGCCCTTTTAGACTATAAAATGAGTTTTACAAATTCGTTTGATCCCAAACCTTTTGCTACTAATTCTAAATGATTAATAAAGTATTTTAAGCCTTCTAGAATAATAAAAATATCAGCTTTCTATATAGAACCCGGAATTGGCTTAAAAATCGCCTTTTAAGCATATTTAACGCATAGTAAGTATATAAACTATTTTAAACATATAAGGTTTGATACCTACTGATATTTTAAGTATATTTTTATACTTTAACAGTAAGCAAAAGATTTAAACCCAGGTTTCCAGTTTTGACCTTTTAGGCCTAAGTGAAATTACCAAAATGCCCTTTCGGTGCATAGTATGGTTAGAAATGATAAATTTCACATATAGTTAATACCCTGCTGATATAACTTAGTAAATTAAGTATTTTTACTGATTACATCAGACCCGAAACTCAGAATTATATTTAAACTTTTTATAACCTTTTAAATGACCAAAATGCCCTTACGGGGCATAATTTGAGTTTAAATTCATTTGGGGCATAATAGAAGAGATCTTACTGATGTCACAACATATTTAAGGCATATTAACTTAGGAAACTTGTATGTGACTCATATGGTTACCCGTTACGCACTTTTCGCGTTCGGATCGGCTTATGTAACTAGTTTGCATAATTTAGCCGAAACGGGTCAAACCATATCGTTTTTGTCTCAAAATCCAGAATGTGTCTAAGTTACCCATATTAAACAAGCATACAAGCTTGTCGGGTCAAAACCACATTCTAAACCGGTCTTCGCTTTATCATGCGTTTGAACCGTATATATTCCTTTTGAAAACTAACCGGTCAAAGCCTAAGCTTAATTAAAGACCCGTTAGGATTCTAATAGGTTATTAAAAACCTTCGTTCCAGATTTAGGAGCCCAGTAAAAGCTATCTGTACTTGCTGAATTGATATACGGCTGGGATTGAATTTATATTTAGCTCAGGTAAATACTCTTAACTTATTTTCCCTATACGGGATTGGGATACGGTATTATAATAATACCGCTTGGTCGGGTATGTAGTCATTTAAATCGGATTGTGATTAATGTATTTACATAACCTGTTTTAATCTGTATTATTTGGTGTATGGCCTTTGGGGGTTAAATGACCATGTCCCGGATATCCTTGGCATCATTCAAAGAAATGGCCACGACCTAAGCACGGGGTGTAGGCGTACACCTGACAGTTGCATATGTAAAACTGGTAGCCCACTTAAAGGAATCAACCTTGTGGGTATTATACATGTGGCGTGTCAGTTAATCTAGAGCGGCCCTACCAACCGGCCCTAATGGACGACAAATAAATAAAACTGTATACAATATTATTTTTTAATAATTGTCCCAAGTTATAAAAGATATTTTGCCTAAGTGCGTTCAAATCAATTTTCAAACTCTTTTCAAAATGAGTCAGTTAAGTTGTATTTACCAGTGTAAACTGACGTATTTTCCAAAAAAGGCTAAGTGCAGGTACTAGACGAAATAGGCTGGCTACTCCTGGCATCATTTATCAAGTTTCGCAAGCTCTAGATGTTAAAGTCTGCTGAACAGTTTTCCTTTTTATTTGATCCGCCTGTGGATCTGTTTCAACTGTTTGTGATACTTAATATTACAATTGTATTCGGTTGAAATAAATCTATCTTTTGCTTCTGCTGTGCATTTAAATTTGTGTTGTTTGACTATGATGATATCAACTACGTCACGATACTCCCCACCGGGCCAACCGGTAAAACGTGGAAATATCGGGGTGTGACAAATGAGTCCCTAAAAGAGATCAACGCAAGGTTCTATCATCTGATGACAAAAATAGAGAAATATGACATAGAGCGATACACTAACAGTGAAATTAACAAAAAGCTACTAGATGAACTACCTGCTAAGTAGGATATTTAAACTCTCATGATCAAGGATGAACAAGACTACAGTACTAAAGACTTGGAAGAGGTTATTGGGAAGATAAGTGCTTAGGAGCTCAACATGTAGAGGAAGGAAATAGGTTATGATCACGTTCAAGATCCAGGAATCTACGAAGGCATTCCATCTTCATCTACTCACAATGCTTCTACTGATTCAACAAATGCATTCCTCTCAAGTGAAAATGAAAATGTAGTTACTAATACTAATGGTGAACTTTGCTTTGTTGCCTCATCAGGAGGCTCAGCGACAGGAAAGAGACAGCAAGGTAGATCGAATAGCAGAATTCCTAAGTCTATGCTTATGAGTGTGAAATCAGCAGAGAATCAATTGCCTCTGCTTGCCTTATTTGTTGCTTCATATCAAAATTAAATTCAAGGCAAGATTACTGATCCAGCAGAACTGGATGAAGATTATGAGCAGATTGATCAAGATGATTTAGATTAAATGGATATTCAGTGGCAGATGGCCATGATATCTATTCGGGCCATACGATTCATGAACAGAACAAGTAGGGGTGCAAACGAGCCGAGCGGAGCCCGAGCTTGACCAGGCTCGAGCTCGAGCTCGATTAACTTATGAGAGCTCGGACTCGAGCTCGGCTCAATTCGAGTTTTGTTTTCAAAGCTCGAGCTCGGCTCTTTGGCATTTTCTTAAGCTCGAGGTTGGCTCAGTCTCGGCTCGTTTATTATCTATAAATTAATATATTAAATAAAAATAATATAAATAATAGATTTTATAGGCTCGCGAGCTCGATAAGTGAAGCTCGGGCTCGTACTCGTACTCGTTTACTAAATAAGCTTATTTTTAGGTTCAAGGTCGGCTTTTAAACAAGTTTAAATAAGCTCGGCTTCTCGGCTCGTTTACACTAAGGCTCGATAAGGCTCGACGAGCCTAACGAGCTTCACAATAGAGGCTCGAGCTCGGGCTCGATAAACAAACGAGCTTTATTTTAGGCTCTAGCTCGATAAGGCTCAGCTCGTTTCGAGCTTTTTCTCGAGTAGCTCGTGAGCCGCTCGCCTCGTTTGCACCCCTAAAAACAAGAAAGAAGGTTATTGGGAAGAAGGTTGGATTCGACAAATCCAAGGTCAGATGTTATAACTGTCAGAATCTTGGATTCGGTCTCTTCCATCACAGGTGTTTATCGGTTCGAAGACACATTCATTTACGATTTTTAAGAGCGTAATACTTTTGTTACACCAAAACAACTGTCATATCTTGGTTTATTAGATTAAGAAAACAAAAAAAACATAAAAAGGCAGAAAGGGCCCTAATTTTAAAACTCGCTTTAGGTTACCAAAATGGTTGAGTCGATCCTAAATAAACCGGTATACGTTATCGAGTAATCAGATGTCATGACCCCCCGGCCCGGTTTTACCCGGTTCAGAAGCCGCGGGACAGAAAACCCGTGGTATTGGTGTTTTAATTAGGCAGCGGAAGTTTTAACCGGATCGGTTATACTGAAAACACCCGATTATTTTATTATAAATTCGGGACAACCCCGTATTTTACAACAGAGGGATTTCATAGGGAGATCCCCTGATTACAAAACATGGTTATTTATTTACTGAGCCACTTTATCCAAGCTGGTAGTGCTACACGGCACTTTTCCCTTGTTCACAGTAAATCACCTGAAACATGTTTAAAAATATTTTATCAGCGGTGAAATACTGGTGAGTCATTTAATTTGCACAAAATGACACATTGTTACAATTGACAGCATTAAGGGTTTTTATATTTGCCGCTATCTTATAATTAGCTGGTTCAGTTGTCACTCGACCGGATCTATGACTGTGGACATATCACAAATTAGGCTCGCCCACCTAAGTGATAAATCGCTAGTAGTAATGTGCACAAAACCCCCACATACTGCCAGTAATTAAATATTAGCAAAGACTTAATCACTATAAAGTATAACTGAAAAATATTTAGGGTTTTGCAAAGCAATTTGATAAAAAGAGAATGACTCACATTGCAAGTTTACTGAACAGATTTTGCCTACTGATTAAGCCTGGTAACCTAGTTAAATAATGCAAACGAAACTAGGTTAGTAACTTAATACAACATTTACGATAAACTCACGAAATTAAAACCCTCACGACGAATGACAAAGTATAGCCCGAATTCAGGCAACACTTAAACATCCATCGGATCGGTTTCAATCGATCGGACATTGTATCGTAGCAGTGATCGAGTTATTACCCTGTTATCGCAGCAGCAGTACACTACTAAAGTAAAATTTTCGAGCAGAAAGAGTGATTTTGAGGAATTTCTCGAGCACAGAAGGAATGACATGCAACGTTCAATTTATAGCTGATTTTTGAGTTCTACGCGGCCCGCGTAAGCCTGAAGGAAATCCTTCACGGCCCGCGAGGGCCACCCTAGCTATGGCTAGGGCTGCCGTGTCACACCCTAGGTCTGCCACGTGTCTGACACGCGGCCTTGATCGTTATCCGGAGTTTTGTCAACCTGTCGCGCCCCGCGTAAGCTTTGGTTAACCCTTACTCGGCCCGCGACCAAGTGATAAAACTTGGTTTTCTTGATTTTTCATAAGAATTAGGGTTTTAGGGGTCCGGGTTTTCACTTACGGAGTGTTTTGGGACAATTTCGTGCAGGTCCTTACATCAGATTAGATAAACGGTCGTCATCTATTCTTTTCCCTATAAATGGGTTACACATCAATAACTTCGGGCTCCACCACCGTCTTAAATATCAGCGACGACTCAGTTTGCTGGCAAGGGCAAATAATGTCTACCTATGAATTCAAAGTCAATTTCGTCAAAATTTAATTGCAAGAAATCGGAATTTTCGGGTTCCTTCTGGTTTCATGCATGCATGCAAAGAAACAGATGCTATGAATTTAGTAAAAAAAAATCAGATTATAAAGAATAATAATACCAAACGAAGTCAAAATACTCTTATATTTTACTACAAAAATTAGTATATAATGGCATTGACGAGTTTGAGCGCATAAAATCTAATAAACATGCAACAATGGTCGCTAATATGTTATTTTTAGGTAACCAAATGAAAAAGACGTCTTTGTGTTCAAATATAAAATCGTTGGAGTCGTTACGAGCCGTTTTTAGTCTATATTTTTTTTAAACAGCAAATTTCTTTTTATTCCTTGACGTCTATGGGACCTGAACCGAAGACATGTCTGTCTCAAAGCCAGGTGTTTAAAAATTTTGTGTTTACTAATGGACTCTCTAAAGTTAAAAAGATTAATGCATTAGCATTTTATGTTTTTAACCACCGTATATGGGTCTTACTAATTTTCTTCCATTACATATTCGATATTTCACAACATAAATTTTTCGTTTTTTTAATCTTTATCGTTTAAAGAATTATATGAGTGTGTATCAATAATTGCATTCATAATTCAAGGATCCATAACCCCGGCTTCTAGTTTGATGTGCCCCAACATTTTAAAAAACGACTTTTCTTTTTATTTTTTTAATTATTATTTAAAATTTAATTTAATTCTCACTAATAATATATAATAGTTAATCTTATCTTATCTTACTGTATAATAAAAGAAACCAAATTAGGGACACTTGTCATTATATTAGGCCATCTCTTATAGATAATTATTATTTTAATTTAATTTTTTCTAATTAATTATAGATAACCCTCCTACTAAATATTATTTAAATTAATATCTTATATTATAAATAACCCCTTACTATATAATAAAAGAAACCACATTAGGGACACTTGTCATCATATTAGGCCACCTCTTATAGATAATTATTATTTTAATTTAATTTTTTCTAATTAATTATAGATAACCCTCCTACTAAATATTATTTAAATTAATATCTTATATTATAAATAACCCTTCTACTAAATATTATTAGTTTAATATCTGATTGATAATTATTATTAAGTTTAATCTCCTTCTCATTTATAATATTATCTATTTGAATTAATTATATTTGAACGTTTTGTTTAGTTTTGTATCAAATAAATTTTACGTAACTTAAAATAAAATTAACTAATATTATTTATCATTTATACATTTACGGAGTTTTAAATAAAGAGTTAAATTTATTGAGACTTCGCTAACAAATTTTGCAACAACAGAATAATATATTTTTATCACAAAAACCAAACTTTGTATTAATATATTAAATATTTTTTTTTCACTATACAAAATTACATTTACTCGACTTTTTTTATTATTTGATAGATTTTTCAACCCGACTATACACGGGTTTTTTAAAGATACGGCGTTTTTAGTATTTAATATACAAAATTACATTTATTTAATCTGTGTAATACACATAGTTTTTAAAGATATAACTCTTTTTTAAATCTATTCAACACGTATAATTTACGGGGTTTTTAAGGATGTAATTTTTTTATTATTTGGTAGATTTATTCAACCCGATTATACACGGGTTTTTTAAAGATACGACGTTTTTAGTATTTAGTATACAAAATTACATTTATTTAATCTGTGTAATACACATGGTTTTTAAAGATATAATTTTTTTTATTATTTGATATATAAAATTACATTTATTTAACCCGTACAATTTATAGGGTTCATAAAGATACAACTTTTTATTATTTATTATATAAAATTACATTTATTTAACCCGTGTAATACACGGGGTTCTAACCTAGTATAAATCTAAAATACAGTTTTATTCAGTTTAATTATATTTCAAATTAAGTTCTATTAGCGAATAGGTCGTAATCAATATAAAGTATATTGTGGTACACTAGTGGGGTGCCCGCGCGTTGCAGCGGAAATCACAACACTTCGTTTGCTGATTTTAAGGGTATGCACAAGTTGTTGTTCAGTTTAGTTTTGAACCACAAACACAACGTGCATAACCAAAACTTTTGATTAAGGAATTTAAAAAACCGATGGGTTTTAATTATTTCGGTTTGCTTAATCGATTATGAACATTAGGTCTAATCGATTTTCGATTAATAACCAAAAATTTAACTTGAGATGAAAATGTTAACTTGAGTTGAAGTATTTAAGAAGAAGAACCCATTATTATTAATTTAAGGCATGATAATATATATTAACAGGATAGGAGGTTAATATTAACATGGACCATAGCAAAGAGGATGTAAATAGGGCGCCCACTCATTAGTACTTTATAAGAGTATTCATATTGGACTTGGACTGGAGCCTTCATCTCCTTCTATATAAAAACACAACTTTCTCTATATTTTTTTAATTTTTTAAAAAACATCTCACATCCAACTCTATTTTTGTATCTATTTCTTACTCACAAACAATTATTTTATTATTTTTCTTTTTTCTACACACTCATAATATAAATATAGAGGGTTAAATATAAACCTCTAAATATAGAGGTGTACTTTACTTTCTATATGTTTTTCTCTATTATTGAGATTCCAATGTAATGGTGTTTTTATTATTTTCTCTATTATTTTCTCTATATTATATAGAATAGAGGCTTCAACGTGAATGTTCTAATAATTTAAAGAAAACTAAATTATAAATCAAAGAAATGATAAAATAATTATACTAATTAGATTAATTTGATTATTAACGTTTAAGGCTTTATCAAAATTAATTCAAACCTTAGTGCACATATTGTGAAGTACTTATAATCTAAGGGATGAAGTGAAAATTTTAGATTAATATTAGTAAATTTGTGCCTTATTGGACCTTAAATTATTGGTTAGTATAGCAAACAATTATATGTATTTTTGTTAATTCATAAATTGTGTTGGTTAAAATTTTACTTGTTGATTAGGGGATTTAGATAGTTAATATTTTAAATGATATGAGATTCTTTAATATCTTTAAATTACAACGTTTTGATTCGATTAAAATATTAAATTCCATTGTTTAAATAATATTAAATTTTGGAATACAATAATATTTTTGTTTTTTTGTTACCGTTTAATTATAAACCATTTCATACTTCTGTTTGGTTATAAAATAAAATATATATATCTTGTAACTGAAAATTTGTTCCATATGTGGTTTTTATTTAATTTTTAATTTAAAGATTAGAAAAATTAGTCACTCTCATATAATAGATGATTATAAATTGATATTTATAATATACATCACATGCAAATTTTATTTTTCAACATGGGCCTCATACACACACACTAAAATTGGTCTAAAATTAATTTGTGTGTGAAATTCTTAGGTCTTTACGTTTCCAACATCTCATAACTGTTTCTGGCATAAGAAAAGCTGTAAAAAATAGACATAACATATTCTTTCAAAACCCAAGAAAATCATCTTAAAATGAAGAGTAAACTGCCATTTTGGTCCCTGTAGTTTGGGCACTTTTGCCATTTTAGTCCAAATCTCAAACTTTTTAAATCTGGGTCCCTGTGGTTTCACTTTTATTGCCATTTTAGTCCAAAATTAAGAGTAAACTGCCATTTTAGTCCCTGTGGTTTCACTTTTATTGCCATTTTAGTCCAAATCTCAAACTTTTTGGAACAGTCAAAAAAAAGGGGATTTTGAATTTTGGACTAAAATGGCAATAAAGATGAAACCACAGGGACCCAGATTTAAAAAGTTTGAGATTTTGACTAAAATGGCAAAAATGCCCAAACCACAGGGACCAAAATGGCAGTTTACTCTAAAATGAACCATGCATTTGTGTAAAAAGTTTTTTTTTTTTTTTTTGTTTTTAAATAGACATAACATATTCTCGTCAACCTGAAATCCTCTAACTCATTGACACCCATGGTTTATCATCTAAACTTTTAATTTCCCACTTTTAATCGTTCGACAATGAACTAAATAGTAAGATCATATAGATCTATTTTAAAATGCATTATTTGTGAAGTTTGATTCTTTGGTCAGTTCTTCAAACAAATGACACTACTTCTGTCTTCTCAACAATCAATCACTCTAATATAGACAAAAACTTAATTATGAGCAAAGCAAAATTATAGACTTAAACATGATATGAAATTAAAAACACAAATATGTAACTGAATGGATTAAAAAACATCTGTAAAGTAATCATCTTTGCTTGTGCCCAAGTCTTGAATGGGATCATAAAAGTGCTATCACCTCCATTTATCACTGGATAGTTCTTGTAAGCTTGCATTTGGATTAAAAAATGTATCTGAATCATTTAAGCTACACAACTTCAAAAGCTCTCCATATTGTTGCTTCAATGATGGATCATGATTCATCACATCCACTATGTATAACAAGTAGCAGATTTGCTGCAAGACCAACATCCACAGCCATCAATGAAGACTCATGTGGTGAGGGCTTGCATATAAACCATAAGATCGATAAAGCATGTTGTGTGCAGCTTTCTAAAACCCTTATCAACACCAAACCATAAGATTGATAAAAATATGGTGCTAACACACTCTTGCTTAAAGCGAGTTCACTTTCTGGGACAGTTTATAAAGCATCCAAGATGAAAAGGTAACCCATGAGAATTGATGTGTGTTTTGATTATTATTATTATTATTATTATTATTAAATATGCATTGATGTGTAACCCATGGTTGCCTTCAAAAAATATAACATAGAAAAAAATGAAGTGAGTTATGGGTTTTAATTAAATGTGTATTAAATGTGCATTGATGTGTAACCCATGGTTGTCTTCAAAAATATAACGTAGGAAAAAAATGAAGTGGGTTATGGGTTTTAATTAAATGATTACATTATACACACACTAATTGCTTATTTGAAACCCTCAATATTTTCTTCAAAATTTACTTGGTTTTAAACAATTTTTACTTCCAATTAAACCACGTGAACATTTTATTTATATAAATTCTATTTAATATACTTATATTTCATTTTCATTCTCTTGTATATAAATTTTATTTAATATACTTATATTCCATTTTTTGGTTATAATAATATGGTTACGTCGGCTACAAAACAAAAGAAAGGAAAAGGAAGTTTATAAGGTTGGTTCGACTAGTATGGAGTTACATATTTATATGTTTTTTTTTTCTAGTTCATATACCCCTTTAATAATAAAAGAAAAACTATTTTTTAATGTCCTTCGATGATCATAAAACTCTTGACTTCCTTAGTATAAATTAGGTATGGATTAGCTTCCTCGGTAATAAATTCATGATGGTGTTAGAAAGACAAATTCACCCCTAAAATGTAATTAATATATGCATTTGTATGTTGTATACTAAGCATTTCTTCTTGTACTTCTTAATTTTTAAGAAGTCCTTGAGGAAATGCTTTATAATATAATATAGATACGTCGGCTACAAAACAAAAGAAAGGAAAAGGAAGTTTATAAGGTTGGTTCGACTCGTATGGAGTTACATATTTATATGTTTTTTTTCTAGTTCATATACCCCTTTAATAATAAAAGAAAAACTATTTTTTAATGTCCTTCGATGATCATAAAACTCTTGACTTCCTTAGTATAAATTAGGTATGGATTAGCTTCCTCGGTAATAAATTCATGATGGTGTTAGAAAGACAAATTCACCCCTAAAATGTAATTAATATATGCATTTGTATGTTGTATACTAAGCATTTCTTCTTGTACCTCTTAATTTTTAAGAAGTCCTTGAGGAAATGCTTTATAATATAATAATATAGATATATAAAACTTTTTTATGTTGTTTAAAGGTAGATTTCTACATAATTTATATATAAAATTTGGTTAAATAAACAAATTTGATTTAAAGGTGGATTTTCTGTATCAACTCTGCAAGGGAATTTCTGACACGACCTGAAAACCCGACACGAACCTAACACGAAATTCGCGGGTGTAGGTTTAGTCTAAACGGGTTCGGGTCAGTTTCAGGTTGAACCCGCAAACCCGTTTAGGTTAACGGGTTAGGTTCGGGTCAACCTGGTCGGGTTGGCGGGTTGACCTGTTTAACACATTTATACTATATTATATTTTTTACAATATATTTTATGTTATAAAGTAAATGGGGTGTGTATTTTATGCTATGATTACAACTTAAAATGAGAAATTAACGTAGATTTATAATTTAAATATGATATTATTATATGCATTTGTGTTTTTACATAAATTGTAATTTTAATATGTAAATTTCAAAAAAAAAATTAAAAAATTCGGGTTAAACAAGTCGTGTTCGGGTCAACCCATGAAACTTCGGGTCGTGTTTGGGTTCATATGTATGATACGATTTTCGGGTTCGGGTCAGGTTCGGGTTCGTGTAAAATTTTCGGGTTCGGGTCGGGTTGAACCCGCCAACCCACGAACACGATCCGTTTAGCACCCCTAGTATTGTTCCATGTTTCGATTTACATGCTCATTCCATATAACATGTTGTGTAAAAATTATCCACTTAATTGTTAAATCCGGTTTTTGAAATCGTATAGTGAATCGTTCGATCTCACACAGATTGACCTAAGTTGTTGATCAGTTGGCTCCAACGTTTTGTAAACAATCTAGCTCATTTAATGCTCTAAACTTTGAACTACCGGTTTTTCAAGTACGGATATACTAGTTTTTACAAAAATACAATAATTATAATAATATGTTTAAAGTATGCAATAACTTAAAAAATAATTTCATTACAATGCTCTAAACCTCTTCCACATATTTATAATCTTTATGGTTTGGTTATAAATAAACTACACGCGGTTCTAGTAAACCGAAAAATCAATTCAACAAAGAGGCAAAGCTAAAACACTTTTATTTTATTTATTAGTTTATTAAAACTTAAAAATGTCAAAAATATACTATAAGATACATGCATATTATATTCATCAAACATTAGTAACTTTTACAAATTATGTGATTTAATTTTTGGACTTTTGAGTGTGAAAATAAAGAAGAGTATTTTTTTGAAGTGGCTTGTTCTAAGTTTGACTAAGCACAACATTTATTGTTAGTCCAGTCTAGAATATGATATATTGATAATAAAATAACTATATTTTGATACTTTATCATTGGCTTGACCAAATCAAGTGCAAGTATTCAAGTCATATTCAACCAAACATAAAGGCAATTATGTAACTTCTAAACTAAGTCTTATTATATATACACCAAAAATTCAGCTTCTCCATGGTTTGCCTCACAAATTCTTTACCAATTTCAAAAACAAAAATCATTTCCAAATGACAACAAAAACTTCCACTTTATGTTCACCAACAAACCATAAAGCTCAGCCACAAGCAAGGACATGTTTATGTTCTCCAACAAACCATCCGGGCTCGTTCAGGTGCAGCCGCCATAGGAACCTCAACAAGGTTCCTAGCAGACGCGCGACGAGCCGTGGTTCATGGGAGTTAGCCGTGGTTGCAAAATCCTACTCGATGAAGGTGTTTCTTCGATTGATGATACGGCCGTCAAACCGTGATCTTCAAAGGAGGAGGAATTTTCAGCAGAAGCCTAGTAGGTTTTGCTTGTTGAATGGCAACGGGAACAGACTCGCAGTAGTTTCTTGATTATATTGGTAGTACCTTCATCGAATCATCGGTTGAGAAGTTATTATTCATTTGTCAATGATTTTTTTTTTTCCATTTTTTCACTATGTAATTAACTAAATTATGGTATATTGCGTTGCGAAGGTTTCTAATTATAGTTATGATCGTATATTAACATGGCCGGCCCTGAAGGTGGGCGGGGAGGACCACCGGCCAGGGCCGATATTTCGAAGGGCACGTTATTTTTTAAAAAAACTTCGATATCTATATGTAAAAATAAATAAATTAATAGGATATATACCCATACAAACACTAACATAGGTCCACTTACAAAACTATTTTTATGGTTTAGATTTATTATTAACCCATTGACATTAGTTTTAGACCTTTAAAGAGCCCAATAACTGATTTCGTTAAAGCCTAAGGGCACGTTTTTTCAAGCTCGAACATAGTACATGAATTCTCAGGGCCGGCCCTGTATATTAAGATGTTTGAGACAAATTGTTACATATTTATATACATGTGTATATAAAAGTGTATTGATACATACTTATAGCTATATTTGTATTTTCGTACAATATTTAAAGGATAAAAATATGTGAATTTATGTCCCATAAGTTGAGAAGGGAACTAAGAGATTAACTGTTAAGATGATGTTTAAGAAATCCAATCAAGATAGCTAACTAATTGCAACAACCATGATACTATTACACTCATAGCTAATTGTTTCAACTTCTATTCTAAATCTCATTATTTGACTCATAAAATCAAAAACAACGTAATCATATTTGCGCAAAAATGTATTGTGCTAAATGTTAGAACTTAAAAACTCATTTGAATTATGAACGCTACGTGAAACAAGCAAAATGAACAGAATAAAGAGTCAAAAACAGTTAATGTGATTGGTGATCTATATAGAATAGTGTCTGTTGATGATCAAACTTTGAGAAATTGTTTATAAGTATAGGATCTCTCTAACCTAAGGCGCGGCCAAGCGTTAAGAGTATGGGAATTTAATAGCCCAACACATAGGTGTTAAATTGCTTGCCATTGTTGGGTTTAAGTCACCTAGGGGCATATCACCAAATGAACTGGCAATAGGTTTAGGATTTATAGGTTTGTCGGAATTTGTCAGTACGAGGTAAACGATTCAAATAAAGCTATTGGCATCTCGATTGGCGGGAGCTTTCTATCTACCAACAAACTTGTTCACACAAACAAACCTCTTGCAAAACTAATTGGCGAGAACTTTTTATATGGCAATATTCAAATTCGTCTAATCAAACCGTGTTCACACAAACAAGCATCTCGCCAAATCAATTGGCGAGAGCTTTTTTATCTGGCAAGGTCACCAGGGGCGGACCCAAGTTATGGGGTGGGTGGGCGGCCGCACACCTTGGAAAAAAAAAATTAGTGGTATTTTTCGCGAAAAATCCAGACCGCACCCCTTGGAAATTTTCGTCCGCACCCCTTAGAAAAAAATGTTAGGAATTTATGTAAAAAAAATTGTGAACACGAATTGAAACCCGATCAAATTATGTAAACAAGTTAGCCTACTAACCCCTTTAATAAAACTTAAATTCAATCTATCAAGCCCAATAACTTAATACCCATTCAAGCCCAACCCAACTGCTAGTTTTGTTAAACAAACCAGTCCACATAATAAAAAAAAACCCAAATCGCTGCCACTTACCAGCGACTCCCGCCCTCCCTCTGCCTCACTTCAGCGCCCAGCGACAGCATAATTCCGGCCGGCGACTGCAAAATTTCGGCTGCAAACTGGTTAATTCAGGCCGGCCCTGACAGGTACATGTTTTTTACTAGGGCTTATAATAATTACTAGGGCTTGAAATTCAAAATTTTGGTTGGCAAACATGTTTGTTGATTATATGATTGGCAAATAATAATTAGTAGGGCTTGAAATTCAAAATTTTAAATTGAAAATTAAGGAACATGAGCTATGGTTGAACACTTGAAGATCCTTATTTATTTCGTATGTGATAGGATTAGGAATGAACAATGAGTAGGGAAGTTATGCCGCGATTTCTCAAGAGGAAAGGGGTTGAACCACTTTTTTTCGCCAGATTATTCTAATTAAAGACCAAGGTATGTTATAGATAAGTTTTTTTGTTCTTTTATTGAATGATTAAGATAAATAAAAGTAGGGATGGTAAGAACTTTGATGTTTTTTTGTTTGTTAATGTGATAGGAAGTTAGGAACTAGGGTTTGATTGTTTGAGAATTGAAATGGACCCGACCCGATCTGATTCGACCCGCTATGAAACTTTGTTTGTTTGTTTTTACTTGTTTTACATGACCCGACCCGATCCGACCCGCTATGAACCGATTTTTTTATATAGCTAGGGGTCTAAAATCTTTAAAAAATTTCCGCACCCCCAAGAAAAAAATCCTGGGTCCGCCACTGAAGGTCACCTCGTACCGGATAACTTCTATAAGTTGTATGACACACCTACAAAAACCCAAACCTATTACCAATTCTTTTGGTGATAACTCCCTAAGTGATCACTTAAACTAGATAACCTCCTAAGTGATAACTTAAACCTAGCAATGGCCCCAAAATGATTAACATCTCTGTGCTAGTCCATTTATAAAAATAAATAAATAAATCAGTTTTAAAAGATATCACAAGCTCAAACATATTAGAAGCAATTATCTATATATTAAAAAAGCAACCCAATGAATAGTAACTATTAGATGTTAAAGGGTAAATTACAATTTTCGACTTTTAAGTTTGTATCAAATTATAATAGATGCCCTTTAACTTTAATAATTACAGTCAAAATTTTTTATTAAGATAAACATTAGATATTATTTGAGTTCATTGTTTTAAAATTAGTATGAACTGTGATATTTTACTAATTTTGGACACATACAACTATATTTAAATATGAGCTATGTGATTAATAACTTACAGGTTTTGGTATCTTGTTAAAAGTTTGAGAACGAACTAAAATGCATTTAGATAGAGCTAAGGTTAATAAAATATCGATGTTTAGAGCACTGAACTGAAAAAATAAAATAAATAAAACTTGTCTAACACAAATTGGGTGAACAAATAATGGAGTAGTTTCTAAGTAGGAAGTCAAAATGCTTACTAATATATAACTTTTTTAAGAAAAATTACAACAACTGATTTTACGATCTACACATGCACATCATATTTTAATATATAATATTCATATTTTTTATTCTACATTCTAATAACTTGATATGATTTTTCGTAAACTTATAATTAAAGACTTGCTTTTTCTTCTTAATGAAAAAAATAATGTTATTCCCATCAAGTGGGAAGTCTATGCTTGTGCTCAACGCCACAAAAGTCAACAAAAATCAACTAGGCCATTGAAATACTATTCTTGGTTGACCCCTTCTCGTTTCACTTTCTCAATTGGCGGTCCTTTAAAGATCCTTCCTTCCTTCCTTCCACAACTTTGTGGACCATTCGTTATGTTGAAGGTCCCTCACTCACTCCATTTTAATGAAATGAATATAAACATTTTAATATTTTATATTATATGAGAAAAGTTACTTCATAAAGTTTTTTTTTTTTTTTTTTTTTTTTTTGTAAAAAGACTCATTGGATCACAAAATATACCACAATGTCGAGCAAAATATAATATAATGTCAAAAAAAAAAAAAAACATAATGACGCAAATATAGAAAAAAACGCAATAATAAATAAAAAGAGACAACGTAATGATGTGTACCACTTGGATTGATAGATAACCCGTTAAAGTGGGTCAAACTCCATAGAAAATAAAGAGAAACAAGATGAAATTTAGAGTGAATTTGAGACTTAGGGGCTGTTTGTTTACCTCTTAATGAGTCTCTTAATGGTTCAGACCTCTTACTGGTTCAAGACTTAATGGTTCAGACTGTTTGTTTTACAAGCAGATGTCTGAATGGTTCAGACATTTGTCTCTGAATGGTTAAGATTTATACAGAATCTGAATGGTTAAGACCTCTAATCTGAATTGGTCAGATATTTGCCTCTTAACGGTTAAGCATTGTACAGCCTCTTAATGGTTCAGACCTCTTACTGGTTCAGCACTTAATGGTTCAGACCTCTTACTGGTTCAGCACTTAACCATTCAGATGTTGCCAAACAGCCCCTTAGTATTTTTCATTCATATCAAAACGCTAAACACACATGCCTTTTTATAGGCTTAGAAAACACAAACTGAATTAAAACAGAACATGGACCTAACGGGATAAACCAACTAAACCAACACTTTCAAAAAGGAAAATAAATAAAATGAAACTATGCATGCACTGATGCACAGGAGTCTTGTACGTGGGTCTTCTTGGATGTGGGTTTAGGAGGTGGGTGTGTGGTACACATCATGTAAATAAAAAGTTTAAAATTTACAAGCTAAATATTTAAAAACAAAAAACCTAAAATCTTACATTGTAGAGTTTGATGAGACGGTTCTAACATCGCTTGAATAAGATTAATCGAAGTCCGTTTGATACCTTTCTTACGACTTATTATTTTAGGTGACTTTGATTTTAGTTAGTAATTACGTAAGTAAACTAATAATGATAATCATATAATTCTTATTTGATCTCAAATAACTCATCATTGATTGTTAGTTAAAACTCTAGTTAATACACTCCGTCATATTAGACCATGTGTAGTGGTGGAACAAAATAATGCCCCCACCATGGGGCATTATCTGACACGTGTCATCCCAGTCAGCATGGGGCATTATAGCAAAAGTGGCGTAGTGGGGCATTACGCCAATAACGCCCCTTCCAATCAATAAACAATTATTTTTTATAGAGAAAAAAAAAATGGCACCTTTACACTTGGAAGTCTCCCATTGGCCACACCCATTATTGCACATCCAATTTAGCGTTTTAATTAAAACGCCGGCTTGCAACTTTTTGAATTATAACGCCGGCTAACGCCGGGTGTAGTGGGGGTAGGGGCGTTTTGGGGCGTTTTTTTTCAATTTTTTTTAAAAATCACGCCCCACTACGGTTGGTCTTAGAGTAAAATATTTATAAGAAACCATAGGAGGCTAATAAATTAAATTCATAAATTTGTATTCAGAAATGAGTTTTATGCTAAACAACCAATTAGAAGAGTTTATTAAGAAAGAAAAATTTGACTTAGAAGAGTTGGTTACTTGATTTAAAATATGTTCAGATTAGCATTTAAAAAATATTTTTTTCTTTAATTTAGTAAATTTATGAATACTTGTATATAAATATTGAACAGCGTTTGTTTTTGTTGTGTATAGAATTTGTATTCATGTATTTAAATAATAAACCAAGACGATTATCACGAAAAAAATATTGAGAAGAGATATTCTCAACAACAGAATCTGAATTAAACAATTAATTTTGTATCCCAACTCAATATTTTTTTAAAATATGTGCTTGCTTATTGAGGTACATTATCATTTAATGTAATAATTAGTCACCAATAATTTGTCATCAATTTAAAAAAAAAAATTGTATGATTCGATTGCAAACTCTATTGATTAATTTATATTTCAGACTTTATATTTACTTATTTCATGACTCGTGTATTGTTAACAATTCAGATGCACATCAAAATTATTAAGATTCTTGCTTAAATTTTTATAAAATTTCGCCCTTTCTCAAAAAAAATCAAAATATAAAATGGTTGCATATTTTGTTCCAAGTCCAATTTTATATACTTCTTTAAACCGGCTTAACCAGTTAATTCTTTAAACCGGTTTAACCCGTTAACCGGTAAAAAGAGCTGTTCAATAATTGGTTTTATTTATTATAATAATGATACAGAAAGTATTTATTAATTATATAAAATAACAGTTTAGTAGAAAAGGGTATATTTGTTTTTTATAATAAGCTTATAAATACTATTAAAATTCCATATTTCATAATATATATATAGGTTGTAGGTTTTTTTTTTTTTTTTCTGAACAGTTGTAGACGGACATATAGTTCTGAACAGTTGTAGACGATCATATAGTAAGTGACGATGTGATTCGGATAAGATTTAATCTGTTATATGTCGTTATCATTTGTACATTAGATTAGGTATGCTCATGATGAAATTAACGTTGCTTAAAGCTAAACAATGATAATTGTTTATCTAAAGTTCTGATCAACCGATGAGACTTTTATATTATTTTAATTAATAAATTTAGCTCAACTCCCAAAAATATCTAATCCCAATTTGTAAGTTGTAATCTTATTAATATTCAGAAGCTTGGGTCCAACATATATTATGCTGGTAATCAGTGGCGAAGCTTGGATTTTTCGGCCGGGGGGTGAAAACATATATACCCAAAAATTTCTATAGAACCGGGGGGGTGAAAACGTATATACCCACAAATTTCTATACGAAAACTACATATATAACACTACTGAGCGAAAAATCCCGGGGGGCGGACGTCCCCCCCCCCCGCCCCCATTAAGCTTCGCCCCTGCTGGTAATAGTCCATTCACAAAGACAAAGCTTTTAAACACTTTGGGAGATTAAGGTCTTGGGTTCAAGTCTTTAAAATGGGTTGGTTGTCAGGTCAATTTTTCCCATAGAAAAACCCGAAACCCGAAGAAAAACCCCGATGAACCCCCCTAGCTACTCATCACAGTGTTTGGTTGTTGTATTTGATCCCTCAAGTTTTTTTTACCCTCTCAACTTTCTAATACGTGTCGTTATAAATTCAACTTCGTCTACGTTTTATATCACATAAGTAATTTAGTGTTAAAAACTCTTGTTTTTTTAACTTTTTTTCTTGACTTTGTTCATCGTTTGGTTGCTACTTAGCATGATTATACGCCCCTGCCTTACAACGCGCGCGCCGGCGGGCGGGGGGGGGGGGGGGGGTTAAGACTGTATAATCACCAGGAACTACATTTAGCATATAGAGAGTTACGTTTGCTTCTTGGGTTGTAGCCTAGTTGAAAAAGGAAAAGTCACTTTAAAAAGACATAGGTTCAAATCTGTACAACGAACAATTTAACAGTTTTGCCAGCATGCCTTTAAGCCGTTGGGTTTTCTTCAGAATTTGTTACGGACCCAATTACCTACACTACCTACACCGCTTCGATGGCCTTTGTTAGACGTTCAATAAAAAAAGTCAGTTTTTTAGTAATCGCTAGTCTACACCCATCGCCCGAGGATTAAAAATAACATAAGAGTGGGATGGATGTGTAAGGGTCAAACAACTATTTGACTCTGGTTAAACCGGGTAGGTCCGATTTTAATAACACTGGACCATAAAACGGGCCTTGTCAATTATGACCCCACCTTTTGAGCGTCGATCACGTACATGGCGCCCACCGTTACAGCCACCCGTTTACCAAACATTTATAGCAACTTTCAAAACGGCTTCCACTATCGTCGTTTAGCGCCCACCGAAAATATATTCCATTTTTGTATCAAAAAGTAGAAACCCACCGTAAATCATTTTTTATTCTTATTTAATTTATTTATTTCTTATAATTATAATATTTAACTCCTTTTTCCAGCCCTATAAATACGTTGCTTGAGTAAAGCTATGTTTGCCAATTTACACAACCAAACACATCTTCAAAAAAATTAAAAACCCTCTCTCTCTCTCCTCTTTCTCTCTCTACATATCTTCTCATACAAGTTATCTCAAACAACAATAAACAATGGCGGTTTCAACACGGAGAACAAACGGACCGGTGCTCCGATCACACTCGCCGTCTGGAAGGTTCCATAACTCTCCGGCAACGACGTCGTTCGCCTCCACAACCTCTGCGTTCTCGTCCAGGTCTACTTTTTTTCAAAACAGATCGTCTTCTCCAACTCCGGTGAGCCTGTACGGTTACGGTTCACCATCGGCGTCAACCGTACGGTTTTCGTTCGATAACCGTTCGATTTCTCCGAGCAGATCTATATCTTCGTTACCGAGGAGTCATAATCAAGCGGTGAAGAAACAGGATGCTCCGAAGAAGACGTGTATGTGTTCACCTACATCGCATCCAGGATCATTCAGGTGCAGTTTGCATAAAAACACAAACAACAATGTTCAAAGCCACAACAATACGACGACGTATCCTTCAAACCGGCTTAACGCTCGGAGATCGGCGATGACGAACTCGCTCGTGCGAATCGGAACGGTTGAAGGTGGAGATCTGGTGAAACGAGCGCTCGCGGCGTTGATCCGGCCGTCGTCGCATCAGCAACGACGGAGAATGACGTTTCAGGCTAGGCCTAGTCGGTTATCCGTCATGTCAACGGCGGAGGATGTTTAGGTTTTTGTGAAATTTTTGGTATGTGAGTTATTTTTTCATTAGTTTTCACCGTATGGAGTCATCGACGACGGTTAACAACAGATCGGTGTTGATGAGAGGTTGAACTTTGAACAGATCTGGATGAACAGTTTTGAAGAAACGATCTCTTATACTCTTGAGACTTCTATGTATATACAAATAGAAATAGATGACCTTATATAATATCTTCCGTTGCCGCCATTAATGGCTGAACAAGCTTCTTCAATTCACTCTGGACATTATAAACTAAATTCATTGAAAACCTAAACCAAATTAACAAACTGTATGTGTTGATGATCTGCATCTCCATATTTGATCATCTCTGTTCCGTGAAGTCCTGATTCTCATCCAATTTGTTCCGTTAAGTTCAATTCTGTTCGTTGAGGTTAGACGTTTTCCGTTAGCTGTGAGTATATGCCGTTCGTAAGTCCGTCGTATTCCGTGGCGCCGTTCCGTCGTCTGGTAAGAAGCCTATTTTGTATTTGTTTTTTTTTTATTTTATTTAACTTTTTTTTAGTTTTTTTCGGTGGCTCTATTATTGCAGGTACGTTGTTGTGGACAGGCTGGATGTTGAATGCTGATATGGATCGGCGTGCCGTTTATGACTTTGATTTTGAGGACTCACTGGACCACACTTGACCTAACTTGCCTGTGCTTTGGAGGATTCATGGACAATTGGACATAGTACAATTATTAATTTAATATATATTAAAAACTAAACTATAACAAAAATTATTAGAATATGGGATGGGTGGGGGTTGGGGGCATTGCTCAAGTGTGGTCTTTACGAGTCCATACCCAGAAAAGCGTGTGGAAGAGGCGTGGCCGGACCGGCGTTGTAGAAGGGGCTAGCCAAATGGTCATTAACACCCAGCCAACCATTGCTAGATACGTCACCCCATGCCAAGCACTATTGTCATGCCAAGCGGGCAACGCCCACCAAAACATCAACCGGGGGTGGAGCACCCGGCGTTAAAACGCCAAAACACCAAGGGCGTTAAAGTGCCAAAACGCCAAGCGGGCAACGCCCATACCCACTAGTCTTAGGAGCTGGTTTAATGTTGGTGCAACGAGTGTGGTGAGTGATAGCTGGCTGTTAAAAGAAGAAAATACATCCATACCTAGAAGAACCACATTAACAAACAAAGCTATTGATAAGAGTGAAGCTGTGAAAGTGTGAATACGCAAATCGTACCATTATCTAGAGGATACAGAGATGTTTTCGGAAAAACCCTCAACTCTAAACCAGATGGAATGATGGATGTTAAAACTATACTAGAAAAATAATGTGTGCAGCTCATGTAATCTAAACAACAAATCTTCACCTTCCTCTCAATGGCGGAGCTTAACAAAAAAAACACATTGAGGGATAGACTCTCATAATCTAAATTGGTGGGGGTCAGACTCTTAAAAATCCAATATTTTACACTAAAAAAAAATTATCGGAAGTTTTCGGTAAAAATTAACACTACGAGCAAAAAAACCAGTGCCCCGTCCTCAATAAAGCTACACCAATGCTCCCCCTTATAAGTCATTAAACTTAATCATACAGTCAACGCAAAGTCCTATCCTTGATCATGTTTTCCGATAAGTACAAGTCTGTAAATTAATTATTTGTTACACTGAAGAAATTATTATTGATGGTTAGCCAGAGTCTGGTATATAGTTAAATCCAAGTGCGATCTGTGGGAATTAACAGAGGATTTAATAGTTAGTTAAAATGAGTAATGGTGTCTTAGATCTGGTAGACAACCTGAACACTAGGGGTGTAAAGAAGCCCAGAGGCTCGAGAGCTACTCGTGATCGGCTCGGTTAAAAGCTCGAACGAGCCGAGCCTTAACGAGCCCGAGCCCGAGCTCGAGCCTGAAATAGAGCTCGTTTTGTTATCGAGCCCGAGCTCGAGCCTGAAATACAAAGCTTGTTTAGGCTCGCGAGCCTAAACGAGCCCATACAAAATTTTAATTTTTTTATATATAATATATTAATAATGATGATAACATTGATGAGCCGAGCTCGAGCCGAGCTTTGCCTTGTTTAAGCGATGTTGAAGTGAGCTCGACTCGAGCTTTTAGCTCATTTAAGGTTGTTCTCAAAATAGTTCGAGCCGATTCGAGCCGAGCTCGAGCTTTGGGTTTTACTAGCGAGCCGAGCTCGAGCTCAAAGAAGTAGGCTCGAACCGAGCCGAGCTCGAGCTCGAGCTTCATAAAAACCTAACGAGCCGAGCTCGAGCCTGGTCGAGCTCGGGTTCGGCTCGGCTCGTTTACACCCCTACTGAACACAATCTAGTGACTTCCATATGGATACAAGAAGTTATCTACTTTTCACAACGGAATCTTACCTAAACTAACATGGTAAGCACTACTTACTTTACCAATAATTATACCATTGAAACTAAACATTCTTTTTTTTATATATGTAGACTAAATTAAACATCTTAAATTATATTTTACATCTTTAGTATTTTTCTGCTCGGTTGCTAATTTTGAATGGTTTAAAACCCTTTTGTTGAAACTTGAAAGTGTCAAATACAGAAAATGTGAACGGACAGAAACAAGTGATTGAAATTGAAGGGTGTCAAGATGGACCCAAATTGAAATGTAAACTCCAAGCAGAAGCAACACTTAGAAAAATGCACATTGCCTTGAGAGAAAATGTCAGCTTAGGGGCTGCTTTTTTAGCTCTTAATATTAATATGGCTCTTAATGGTTTAGACTTCTTACCGGTTTAGCAATTACTGGTTCAGACTGTTTGTTTAACGAACAGATGTCTGAATGGTTAAGACATTTGCCTCTGAATGATTAATCATTATACTAAGTCTGAATGGTTAAGACCTCTAATCTAAATTGGTCAGACATTTGCCTCTGAACGGTTGAGCATTATACTGGCTCTTAATGGTGCAGACATCTTACTGGTTCAACTCTTAATGGTTCAAATCTCTTACTAGCGACACAAGAAATGATATGAGTGGAATGTTATGTTTTCAAAACAACTTATTCTCATAATTCTAAACGAAAGACCTCAGAATTTTTAAGTATTTTCTTGGAATTGAGATAACACGCTCTACCAATGGAATGTACATTAATTTGTAGGACGAAACATAGTAACCTAGAAACTAAAAAAAAAAAACCAATGTTGTGGCACTATAAAGTGATAAAGCAAAATTCATGGGCATTTTAAAGGAATAGATGAGCTCGTCCTATTGATAAAAAAAAGTTACCGACACAAATATGTTTCCCACTGGATAAAACAATTCTATGTTATAAAGTTTCAACCGAAATCTGGTTTAACATGATAAAACAACACATGTTGATGTATACCAACATCTTATAAAAGAGAAACTTGAGGAATAATTTACTAACTTGCCTTACCTTTCGTTTGATACAAATATTAATTGATTGTGTATTAACCAAATTAGTAAAATTAGTAGTATGTAAAAGCACAACACTCAAAATAGTGGAAGGTATAAAGGAAAAGTTATATTTATGCATAAAACATAGAGCGGAATGGGGCAATCTCTCTTGGGAGGATTGGGTTAATGTTAATGTATCGGTTTTTCCATGTTGATTGATTGTAACAGGCTCTGTTCGCTAGCACCTTGTTGTGAACATGATCGTTTTGTTGGTTGTGAAAGTTAATAAAATCTCCTCCTTCGTTGTTAAAAAAAAAAAAGAAATACGTGAAAAGATATTTCATAGCTATGTTTGCAAGATAGATATGTGAGAATGTGAGATCTCCCTAGCAACTTGTAATCGGGCTGGTGTATTGGCAATCCCATGATCTTCCAATATGCAGGTCACGGATTCGAGTCTCGCATGGAGAAAAAATTGCTCTGGGATGAACAAGAGGTTTTTATCATAGTGGGTTTCCTCTAGAATGGGTTGAGCCATGGGTTTTTACCACATTGGTATTCCTCTGGAATGGTGGCGGACCAGGTCACTAACATCGTCTGAGTTCATGGGTGTTGGTGGCCTTTTATCGTTAGGTTTACTCGGGTAATCGGGCTTCATAGTTAACAGAAAAAAATCTATCATGTATGTATGCTTATCTACACATGATAGATGACATCAACATCATCTACTTAGTGGCTAGTGCCATTCCACTTTGCTCTTTTATCAACTTGCGACCTCAACATTGATTTTTCAATATTATCCAGAAGAGTTAAATGCCATTTTATTACATGTGGTTTGACTAATTTTGTCAGTTTAGTTCAAAGGTTTGAAATGTTATCATTTTAGTCTAAATAGTTTTAAACGTTGTTATTTTAGTTCCCTGGGTTAACTCCATCCCTTTATTTCGTTAACTAGAAGGGCATTTCGGTCATTTTAAATGTAATTCTGTTAACTAGAAGGGCAATTCGACCATATAAAATGATCGAATTACCCTTCTAGCTAACATAAAAAATGGACGGAGTTAACCCAGTGGACTAAAATGGCAATGGTTAAAATTATTTGGACTAAAATGACAACGTTTCAAATATTTGGACTAAACTGTCAAAATGACTCAAACCATAAAGACTAAAGTGTCATTTAACTCTATCCAGAATTTATCATCTTCTTGTTCAAAAGCTCACCTAAACTATACAAAGATATATTAAGTTAGATTAAAATAGAACAAAAAAGGTAAAATTTAAGTTAAGTTTGGGTATTCAAACAGATTAGATTTTGAAAGTGAAGGTGTTATGGATGCCCACTGCCCCTACCACATTTATTTTCCCCCTTTTGTCCCATCAATTTCATGTCTACTGTCAAAGACTCAAAGCATTCAATAAAGATCATTATTTTTTAAGGTTGCTAATAAATCTACATGGCATTATCTTATTCTAACATAGTTGATACGGGTCGTATAAGGTTATACGGCCCGTATAGAATAAAGTGAACCGACAAAGGCTATGACAGCAGCCTTTGTCAGTTCACTTTATTCTATACGGGCCGTATAACCTTATATGGCCCGTATCAACCATATTAGAAGGTTCCTAATAAATCCACATGGAATCGTCTTATTCTAACATGGTTGATACGGGCCGTATAAGGTTATACGGCCCGTATAGAATAAAGTGAACCGACAAAGGTTGTGCCAGCAGCCTTTGTCAGTTCACTTTATTCTATACGGGCCGTATAACCTTATATGGCCCGTATCAACCATATTAGAATAATATTATAGTGTGGTCGTATATATATATTATACGACGATGTTCTATGGGTCGTATATACATATACGGCCCGTATACAATGAATTTCGTTTATTTTATTGTTTTATTACTATTTGACGCGACGTATTATTCCTCGATTCACGTGCGAGTAGACGTAAGATTCTCTGATTCGATGTTATATTCCTCGATTCTCGTGCGAGTTATGTGATTAGACGTTAGATTCCTCGATATTCGTGCGAGTTATTTGATTCGACGTTAGATTCCTCGATTCGCGTGTTAATCATTTGAAACGATGTAATATTTCGTAAAATTCTCTATATAAACGACACTAATTTCATTCATTTTCATTCAACTTCTATTCGTTTCTTCTATTTTTCTCTGTATTCAAATTATTTACGCTATGATGTCGGGTTGGGTGACTTTTTCGGTGTGTTTGATAACGAGGCGAATCAGGGGAGTTATAATAACAATCAAGATAACAATCCGGGCGTGTTTGATCTGAATGCTCCGTTCGATCCCAGTCTTGCGTCTGATGCAGGTCAGGATACTTGGGGTTTCGATGGCTTTCAGCCTAATTATGCTGGTTATTATCCATCGCAACACCCGGTTAATTTTAAAGCCCCTCCTGTTAGTGTTGGACCTCCGACTGATAGTTCTCATTCTCCTCCCATAAGTGGTGGACCGCCCGATGGTCCAAATGCTGACCAGGAACCTAGTGAGTTTCAAAACAAGCAGGTATAACATTTAATTATACGTTTATTTGTTGTACGTTAACCATTTTAGTGTTTTTACGTTTGATGTTGTTTTTATTAAAATCTTAGATTAGGGGTGCTAAACGGGTCGTGTTCGCGGGTTGGTGGGTTCAACCTGACCTGAACCTGCAAATTTTACACAAACCCGAACCCAACCCGAACCCGAAAAACGTATCATACATAAGAACCCGAACACGACCCGAAGTTTCATGGGTTGACCCGAACACGACCCGTTCAACCCGAATTTTTTTATTTTTTTTTTCTGAAATTAATATATTAAAATTAAAATTTTTAATATATTAAAATTAAAATTTACTTAAAAAACACAAATATATATATATATATATAATAATATCATATTTAAATTATAAAATCTATGTTAATTTCTCTTTTTAAGTTATAATCATGGCATAAAAATACACACCCCATTTAATTTATGACGTTAAATATATTGTAAAAAAAATATAATATAGTATAAATGTGTAACGGGTCAACCCGCCAACCTGACCATGTTGACCCAAACCCGACCCGTTAATCCAAACGGGTTCGTGGGTTCAACTTGAAACTGACCCGAACCCGTTTATACTAAAACTAAACCGATGGGTTAATCATTTGAGTTACTCATTAATTGACACATATAAGTGTTTTCGTTAGAAATTCGCAAGCTTGGATGAATTGGTAAAGTGGTGTAGAGACGTCAGACGCGAAAATGGCTACGCCATCGTCACCAAACGCACCATCTACGATAAACCCCCAAGCGGTCAGCCGTTAAAAATTTGGCTTACGTGCAATTGTGCCGGCGAGCACAAATCAACAGCCACGGTCAGACGCAGCGGGACCAGGAAAACCGGTTGCAAGTTCCAACTGATCGGGACATACAGAAAGAGGTTAGGTTATTGGGATCTAAGGGTTGTGTAATACCCCGAACCTTAATATACTGTTTATAAACGTATGAAATATGTAATTTATATTTCATATATTGTTAAACGAGTAAGATGATGGTGTGAAAGGTGAAATATCTTGACAAGCCTTGGCTAGTATAGGAGACCGTTTAATATTAATAATTAAATATATTATTTTTACCTAACTCCGTTTTTAATGAAACTTAGGTTAAAACGTAGATAAAAATATGCTCGTTCTAATGACATATTCGTCGTTTTATAAAACGTCATATTTTAAAAGTTATACAAGAAAAACAAGTGAAGCAGCTGAAATAATATAACTAAGCTAGCTAGCACGTCAATTGTCCCACATCGCCCAGAAAGACATTGAGGTGCTTGCTTGCTTCACATATATATAGGAGTTAAATTGTAGGATTTTAGATACACCAAAATTTTAACGGGAACGCTCTAGTATTGAGAATCCCGAGTATACGATACCCCGTTAGGTGTTGTTAGTAGTCGTTTTTGGAGCACGAGTAGGAGCAGGAGTAGGGAAACTCTACATCAACGTGCCGTAGATAGTTTTGAGGTATACTCTCGTTTAAGTTTATGTTTAGTTATTTATTATTTATTTTTAGTAGTTAATATTAGTTTTATTATTAATAATAATATATTAGTAGTAGTAGTGTTAGTATTATTTTTAGGTACTAGGGTTATTGTCAGGGGCGGGTATTGGGTAGCCTAGCCTTAGTTAGGCATGGACTGATCACCCATGCTTAAACAAGGCAGCACTAACCAATATTCAACCATGATAATGACTAGTTAGGTGTACCATTATCTAACCTAGGATTATGTAATTGTGTCAGGACCTTGAGACATAACCCAGTCATACTAGCGGCTGTTAAGCAATTGCTAATCAGGTGAGTCATCATACTTGTCTTTTAAACTGTGATAGTATACTCGTCTATAACTGGTAATAATGAGAATGCTGCAGTATGCATGTGTCAGTAGGGGTATATGGGTTCCTATTATGCTTAATGAGGTGTGTCACTCTGGGGAGGGTAATAAGGTGTTGTACCCACAGGCACTTCGTGCTTATAAGGTCCAGCGACACACACTCATACCTATGTGGCGGCCGTAGGGGGACACAGCTGGAGGACCAGTATGTCTCTTGTACGGTGGTTTGTGACAAGTCAAATGTGACCTATAAGGTTCAATGAGGTCCAACCTGACTATAATGTGGTCACATGCCCATATTGTGTATGCATATAATGTAAACTGTGGTCTGTCTTTATAAAAATTGTATAGTATGAGCTCACCAGTATATGTATATATCTGACGTCGTTTTGAGTATACTTATCTCAGGTGAGTAATGAGGAAAGCTATAGGAACTACTTGACAGTTGTGGAGTTTTAGAAGATCAAGGAGTTCTTAGTTGCCAAAAGTTTGTAAATAAATAAAGTGTTGTACTCAGACTATTATAAGTTTTAATGAAAGTTTAGTTTGTTTCCGCTGTAAGTGTATCAATTGTGCACAATCACCCGGGTTACGGGGTGGGTGTTACAGTTGGTATCAGAGCCTTAGGTTTTAGCGAATTAGGTATTGCAGGAATGCCTAAGCTTTAACCAGTAGTTCTTTAAAGATTAATAGCACACTCAGACTAGGCCAAATAACATGTTCTCAGGAAAAGTACTTGCATAGTCAATTGAGTGACGCTAGAAGAAGTAAAACTATGTTGTGCCTTTTTATGTGCTATATATATACGTATATATATATATATATATATATATATCTATGTGATGTATATAGTTGTTATATTATAATAATGTATCATACATACTAGTAACTCTTTATACTCATATTACTATAGGAAGGAGACAATGTCTGAACATAGAGATGAACAAGGGTCTAGAAATAATCAGAATAACAGAAGGAGAGAGGAAGGCTCTTATAGGACTCGAACTCCCTCTCACAGTGTCAAGTCCCGGTCTAGTACAAGAATGCGTCTAAATACTGAGGATATCCACAATATAGCTGTGGAAGTGGCTAAGATAATGAAGAATGCACAAACCGGTAATTTTAACCAATCTGGAGAACGACACGAAGAAAGCTCAGCAGCCTCCACGCCAGTACAAAGGGAAGGAATGGGCGAAAGGAAAAACACTATTGCAACCATGCCACTAGAAGGAAAAGGTGAATATTCCAAATCAAAGGAATGTACTTATAAGCACTTCATGTCCTGTAAACCTCAGTCCTTTGACGGAAGAAAGGGAGCACTAGAAGCTCAAGACTGGCTCAACAGAATGGAGTCAGTATTAGACATATGTGAGTGTGATGACCGCAACAAAGTACGGTTCGCCGTACATATGTTTGAAGTTGAAGCCCTTCACTGGTGGAACATTGTGGTCCGAACAGAGGGAAAAGAAAAGGTTAAGGATATGAAGTGGGAGGAGTTTCTTCATAAGTTTCTTGCTAAGTATTGCCCTCCCAGTGAGACTGAGCAACTGGAAGTGGAATTCTTTCAGTTAAAAATGGGAAATAAAACCTATCGAGAGTATGTTTCTCGTTTCAACGACATATCTCGACTGGTTTCTTATTTAGCATTGACTAAGGAACAACTGATCAATAGGTTTATTTGGGGTCTACCCTCTGGAGGGTGTTTATCAAATCCAAATCCCCCAAGACTTTGTAGAAACTGTTGAGGCTGGCGCCGTCATGGCTGCCGAGATGATTCTGCGGCAGGCTGAATCTCCCGCACCAAAAAGGAAGTGGGAAGAAAGAAAGGGGGACACCCGGAATAACAACTTTAAAAGGCCTAAAACATTTCCTCAATGTCAAAATTGCAAACGCTTTCATACGGGGGAATGTCGTTTTCCTTGTCCAAATTGTAAAAAGACGGGTCATGCTCTTCAAGAATGCAAGGAAAAGAAGAAGTGTTTCAAATGTGGAGATCCTAACCACATGAGATCTGAATGTCCCGAACTCAAAAGAAATGATAGGACACAACCAAATCAGCCAAAAGGGCGGGCATTTGTACTCACCACGGAAGAAGCCAAGACCAATACAGACGTTATCACGGGTACGTATCTCGTAAATGATGTATATGCGCGTGTGTTATTTGATACCGGTGCAAATAGAAGTCTAGTGTCGACTACCTTTAGACCTTACTTGAACCAGGCGTCCCAAAACCTAGATCATGCCTTTACAGTAGAAATGCCTGATGGAAGTCAAAGAGAGATAGTTGACATAGTTAAGAATTGTAAAAATAAGCTTAAACAACCATGTTATCCCTATAGACCTAATGCCTATGGAACTTGGAGAATTCGACATAGTCATAGGAATGGACTGGTTGACACCATATCATGCGGAAGTTATATGTGATAAAAGGATCGTCCGACTCCGATTACCCAACGGCAAACAACTAACTGTATCGGGAAACCGCACTGACAAGACTAAGAACCTCATCACGATAGCACAAGCACATAAATGCCTAAGGAAAGGGTATGTTGCCTTTCTAGCATATGTCGTAAACACTACAGAAAAGCAGAAGGTCGAGGACGTGCCAGTAGTACGAGAATACCCCGAAGTGTTTTCCGATGAGCTCCCGGGACTACCATTGGATAGACAGGTTGAGTTTCGCATTGACCTAGTTCCTGATACATCACCGATTGCTAAGTCGCCGTACAGACTAGCCCCGACAGAAATGCAAGAACTCAAGAAGCAACTACAAGAGTTGCTTGACAAGGGGTTTATCCAACCTAGTTCGTCGCCATGGGGAGCACCCATCTTGTTTGTCAAGAAGAAAGATGGGACGATGCGCATGTGCATCGATTATAGAGACTTGAATAAAGCCACTATAAAGAATAAATACCATTTGCCCAGGATCGATGACTTGTTTGATCAATTACAAGGGGCAAGCTATTTCTCTAAAATAGACTTGAGGTCTGGATACCACCAAGTGAAAGTTGCACCAGAAGACATACCTAAGACTGCCTTCAGGACTAGGTATGGTCATTATGAATTTTTGGTAATGCCATTTGGATTAACCAACGCACCTGCAGTGTTCATGGACCTCATGAACAGGGTTTGTAAACCTTACCTCGATAAGTTTGTGATCGTTTTTATTGACGATATCCTTATCTACTCTAAGAACGAGGTATAACATGAACAACACCTAAGAGCAGTCCTTGAATTGCTCAAGAAAGAAAAACTCTATGCAAAGTTCTCTAAGTGTGAATTTTGGATACGTGAGGTGCAATTCCTAGGCCACGTGATAAATGAATGTGGAATACAAGTTGACCCTGCAAAGATCGAGGCCATCAAGAAATGGGAAGTACCGAAGAATCCCACTGAAATCAGAAGATTTCTGGGGTTAGCAGGATACTATAGAAGGTTTATTCAAGACTTCTCAAAGATTGCAACACCATTAACCACACTAACCCAGAAAGCCTCTAAGTTTAATTGGGGACCTAAACAAGAAGAAGCCTTTAACACGTTAAAGCATAAGTTATGTAGCGCCCCAATACTGTCACTTCCTGAGGGAATAAAAGATTTTGCCGTCTACTGTGATGCATCTCACTATGGTATGGGATGTGTACTCATGCAAAGAGGCAAAGTGATTGCCTACGCCTCTAGACAGTTGAAGATTCATGAACGGAACTACACAACCCATGATTTGGAACTTGGTGCCATAGTGTTCGCATTGAAAATTTGGAGGCACTATCTTTACGGTACAAAGTGCACTATCTATAGTGACCATAAAAGTTTAAAACATATATTTGAGCAGAAGGAGCTCAATATGCGTCAGAGACGATGGATGGAGTTATTAAGTGATTACGACTGTGAGATCCAATACCATCCAGGTAAGGCAAACATAGTAGCAGATGCTCTAAGTAGAAAAGAGAAACCTCAACCAATAAGAATTCGTGCAACCAGAATAGAGGTTAAAACTAGTCTCTTAGATCAAGTTAAGAATATACAACAAGAAGCCTTAAAAGAGAATCATATTGTAAAAGAAAGAATGACTGGGAGACTGAAGCTACTGACAATGGGAAATGATAATATTCTTAGGTTCAACAATAGGATATGGGTTCCTAATTTTGGAGGACTGCAGGATACAATCTTAGAGGAAGCTCATAAGTCTAAGTATTCCATTCACCCTGGCAGTGACAAGATGTATAAGGATTTAAGGAGAGATTATTGGTGGCCAGGAATGAAGCGATTTATTGCCCATTATGTGGAAAAGTGCCTTACATGCCTTAGGTGAAGGCAGAACATCAAAAACCCTCTGGATACTTGCAACAACCAGAGATTCTAGAATGGAAATGGGAGAAAATCACCATGGATTTTATCACGAAGCTCCCAAGGTCCAGTCATGGTTATGATACTATTTGGGTAATAGTGGACAGACTGACCAAGTCTGCACACTTCATGCCAATTCGTGAGGACTATAAGATGAACAAGCTAGCTCAAATTTACATCAAAGAAATAGTCTCACGACGTGGGGTGCCTGTATCGATCATATCAGACAGAGATAGTCGTTTCACAACTAAATTCTGGCAAAGTTTCCAACAAGAGTTGGGAACCAAGCTTAATCTAAGCACTGCATATCATCCTCAGACTGATGGGCAGAGTGAACGGACTATTCAGACATTAGAAGATATGCTTCGGGCTTGTGTAATTGATTTTGGTCGAAGTTGGGACACTCATCTACCACTCATCGAATTCGCCTACAATAATAGCTATCACGCCAGCATCAAAGTTGCACCTTATGAAGCTTTATACGGAAGAAGGTGCCGAACTCCTATCTGTTGGACGGAAGTAGGGGAAAGTCAACTATCAGGACCAGAAATCATTGTGGAGACCACAGAAAAGATCCAGCAAATAAAGGAAAGGATGAAAAGTGCTCAAGATCGACAAAAGAATTATGCAGATCAGAGGCGTAAACCCCTAGAGTTCCAACTAGGGGATAAAGTAATGCTTAAGGTATCACCTCTAAAAGGAGTGATTCGGTTTGGAAAGAAGGGAAAGTTGAAACCCCGATACATTGGGCTGTTTGAAGTAACAAGCAAAGTAGGACCAGTGGCTTATCGGCTAAAACTTCCTGAACAGCTGGCAGGAATACATAATACTTTTCATGTATCAAATTTAAGGAAGTGCTTAGTGGACGAAGCCCAACAAATACCCCTGGAAGACGTACAGGTTGACGACAAACTCAACTTCATTGAAGAACCACTACAAATCGAAGATAGGAAGGTTAAAAAGTTACGTAAGAAGGAAATCCCGTTAGTCAAAGTCAAGTGGAACGCACGTCATGGACCCAACTTTACATGGGAATTAGAAAACATAATGAAAGATAAGTACCCTCATCTTTTTTAAGTGATGACAAATTTCGAGGACGAAATTTTTGTAAGGAGGGAAGGATGTAATACCCCGAACCTTAATATACTGTTTATAAACGTATGAAATATGTAATTTATATTTCATATATTGTTAAACGCGTAAGATGATGGTGTGAAAGGTGAAATATCTTGACAAGCCTTGGCTAGTATAGGAGACCGTTTAATATTAATAATTAAATATATTATTTTTGACCTTACTCCGTTTTTAATGAAACTTAGGTTAAAACGTAGATAAAAATATGCTCGTTCTAATGACATATTCGTCGTTTTATAAAACGTCATATTTTAAAAGTTATACAAGAAAAACGAGTGAAGCAGCTGAAATAATATAACTAAGCTAGCTAGCTAGCACGTCAATTGTCCCACATCGCCTAGAAAGCCATTGAGGTGCTTGCTTGCTTCACATATATATAGGAGTTAAATTGTAGGATTTTAGATACACCAAAATTTTAACGGGAACGCTCTAGTATTGAGAATCCTGAGTATACGATACCCCGTTGGGTGTTGTTAGTAGTCGTTTTTGGAGCACGAGTAGGAGCAGGAGTAGGGAAACTCTACATCAACGTGCCGTAGATAGTTTTGAGGTATACTCTCGTTTAAGTTTATGTTTAGTTATTTATTATTTATTTTTAGTAGTTAATATTAGTTTTATTATTAATAATAATATATTAGTAGTAGTAGTAGTGTTAGTATTATTTTTAGGTACTAGGGTTATTGTCAGGGGCGGGTATTGGGTAGCCTAGCCTTAGTTAGGCATGGACTGATCACCCATGCTTAAACAAGGCAGCACTAACCAATATCCAACCATGATAATGACTAGTTAGGTGTACCATTATCTAACCTAGGATTATGTAATTGTGTCAGGACCTTGAGACATAACCCAGTCGTACTAGCGGCTGTTAAGCAATTGCTAATCAGGTGAGTCATCATACTTGTCTTTTAAACTGTGATAGTATACTCGTCCATAACTGGTAATAATGAGAATGCTGCAGTATGCATGTGTCAGTAGGGGTATATGGGATCCTATTATGCTTAATGAGGTGTGTCACTCTGGGAAGGGTAATAAGGTGTTGTACCCACAGGCACTTCGTGCTTATAAGGTCCAGCGACACACACTCATACCTATGTCACGGCCGTAGGGGAACACAGCTGGAGGACCAGTATGTCTCTTGTACGGTGGTTTGTGACAAGTCAAATGTGACCTATAAGGTTCAATGAGGTCCAACCTGACTATAATGTGGTCACATGCCCATATTGTGTATGCATATAATGTAAATTGTGGTCTGTCTTTATAAAAATTGTATAGTATGAGCTCACCAGTATATATGTGACGTCGTTTTGAGTATACTTATCTCAGGTGAGTAATGAGGAAAGCTATAGGAACTACTTGACAGTTGTGGAGTTTTAGAAGATCAAGGAATTCTTAGTTGCCAAAAGTTTGTAAATAAATAAAGTGTTGTACTCGGACTATTATAAGTTTTAATGAAAGTTTAGTTTGTTTCCGCTGTAAGTGTATCAATTGTGCACAATCACCCGTTTTACGGGGTGGGTGTTACAGGTTGAGGAAGCTAAACATAACCACGAACCATTTCTGTATCCAGAGGGTCATCCGTCCCTAATGAGGCTGACTCCATCGGAAGAGAGGACGGTGGAGCAAATGACGCATCAGAACATAAAACCACGAGACATTCTTGCTGCCATTAAATAACAGAACCCCCATAATGTCTCAACAAGAAACACCATATACAACGCTCGGGCCAAATTGGGTCGAATGGAATAAGTAGGCGAGACTCCAATACAGATACTTTTTGACCGGTTGGATAAGGTTGGGTTTGTTTTTACCACAGAACATCTGAAAACGGCGAATGGGTCGAGGATGTTTTCTTCATCCACCCGGAGTCGAACATGTTGTGGCGCGCCTTCCCGCATGTGTTGCTTATAGACTCCACCTACAAGACGAATCGGTACAAAATGCCGCTAGTCCAGATTATCGGTGCTACATCCACGTTGATGTCGTTTTGCATTGCTCATGCGTTCGTAAGCAACGAGAAACAGAAAAACTTCACATGGGTTCTACAGAGGTTGAAAAACTCTTTAGGCAGTGTTATGGAACCCCGTGTAATAGTAACGGATAGAGATCGCGCCCTAATGAACGCATGTGCAACCGTGTTTCCCAGGGCTAGACATTCATTGTGTAGGTGGCACATACAGCAAAACATTGCCAAACATTGCAGGCAAAGCTTTAAAACCGAAGAAAGCTGGCAAAGGTTTCTTTACAAGTAGGGCAAGCTAATTAACTCAACGACCGATCTTGACTACAACTACTGGTACGAGCGAATACGATCAAAGTTGCCAAGCAAAAAACCGACGGTAAGTTTTATATTATTTTTGTTTAAAAATCGTATTTATTTGACTTGTCTTAACTGCACTTGACTTTGATTACAAAGATTATGGACTATTTGCATTCAAACTGGTTACAACCATATAGAGACCGGTTTGTTTCGTTCTGGAGCGACCAACATCTGAACTTCAATCAACGTACAACGAACAGGGCAGAGGGTCAACATGCCCTTTTGAAGCAGTACCTAGGCGACTCTAATTACACGCTAGATAAAGTGGTACCACTTATTGATAAGCTCATAAGAAACCAGGTGACAGAAATCAAAAGCAGCATTGAAACAAGCAGGAGCCGAACATTGGGTCCACATAACAAACCAATATTTGATCTCCAACGAAAGAAGGTTTCACATGCCTGCCTAGACTTGATATCCACCGAAGTAAATGAAATAGAAAACTTAAAGTTATCCAACGGTACATGCGCGTGCCGTTTGTATACAAGCTGTGGGTTGCCGTGCGCGTGTCGGTTGGAACCGTATACAACGAATGGTAATACATTATTCGACCAACCACATTTTATAATCATAGCATTTCATCACGCAAAATCTTATTCACGTTTTATGTTGTTTGTTGATATGTTTCTTAGGTCAAATGATCCCGTTGGAGTTGATAGACCCTTTTTGGAAAAAGTTAAATTTGGACTCCATACTAAACCAGCGAGGTGGACTGTTTTGACTTAGACGACGAACTTGCGCTTCTCAGACAACATTTAATTGCCCAGCCAAGAGAAGTCAAGAAAAACCTGGTTCAAAAGATGAAGGATTTGGTACAACTCAATAAGACGAAGCTCAAATAGCCAGTTGTGCAAAAAAAAACACACCTGGGGTCGTCCAACTTTAAAAGCTCAGCAACAAAGGAAGGATGATTCGTTTACGGAGCCTTCAAGACACAACTTTTTTACAACACAGGACGCGTATAGTGATTCACCCGTTGGGTTTGGCACACAAGAGTCAATCATCGAACCTACCAGGCACAGCTCGTTTGTCGAGACACAAAGTTATTATGCTGAAACACCTGTGTTCTTCAGCGAGATTGCGAAAGGCGCTAAGAATTTGAAAACGAAAAAGAAGGTCGCAAAATCAAAGGAAGAGCAACCACACTTACCTTTGCTGCCTGTCGCACAAGTTAATATGTTCATGCACTTCAAACAGTTCATTCCACCTTGCATCTATCCACACCTCAGTCACATACAAAATGTGCAGGGTGATGGTAATTGTGGGTTTCGATCTATAGCGGTCGGCTTATCGCTTCAAGAGTGGCAGTGGCCGTTAATACGGGGGGAGCTTCAGACTGAGTGCAACCAGTACCACGACTTATGGAAAACGATAAATGAACCTGAGTATCAAAATGTTCTGGAGTCATTAGATTGGTCTGGTATAGGCGCAGCACCTGAACATAAGTGGCTACAAATGCCTTTCACGGGGTTTCTGATAGCAAACCGGTGGAATGTCGTTTGTCTCTTATTAAGTGACACTGGTTGTGCTTCATTTTTTTCCCATGTTCAGAACAGCCGAAGATAGTATTCCGCATCGAACAGTCGCGCTTGTACATGTACACAGAAACCATGTTATTCACGTCAGATTAGAAGGGGAATATCCAATGCCAACCCCATCAGGATACTGGCGACAACCGACACGGAATACGCCAGCAGAAAGTTGGTATCATTATTACAAGGAACGTATTGACCAATATAACAGGATCGTTGATGAATACAGGACCAGGGCATACGTGGATTTAGGTTGCCTATGAATATAAAATGTTATTTCATGTTTTGACAATTTTGTAATGATGAACATACACGTTATATAAATGTTTTGGCAACTTATTGAAATTGAACTTGAAAAAACGTTTAAAATGTTATTTCATTTTTTGACAATTTGTAATGATGAACATACACGTTATATAAATGTTTTGGCAACTTGTTGAAATTGAACTTGAAAAAACGTTTTGTCACACCCCGAATTTCCACGTGTCACCGGTGGGCCCGGTGGGGAGTATCGTGACGTGGTTGGCAACATAATAGTCAAACAACACAATTATATAAATGCACAGCGGAAGCAAAAGATAATATATTACAATCCGATTATAAAGTAATATCCAGTATTACAACGGAAGGTAAAGGATCCACAGGCGGATCTTTAAACATATCATTTGTTCAACAGACTTTAGACACCTAGAACTTGCAAGATTCCTTATTAGCGCCCTGAGCTTCCAGCCAATTACGTTCAGTACCTGTCACTTAACCCTTTTGGAAAATACGTCAGTTTTCACTGGTAAATACACTCAACCGACTCATTTTGAAAAGAGTTTGTAAGTTTGTTTGAATGCACTTGGCACAAAATATATCGACACTTTGATTAAAATGCACAGAGGCAAAATTAATCTTTTATACTTGGAACAATTATAATTATAACCTTGTATACAGATTTACATGTTCGTTGTACGTTCAGGGCCCGATGTAGAAACCGAGTCAAGATTAACAGACACGCCACAAGTATAGGCCCACAAGAGAGTGAGATACCGTTATTACTTAGTAACTGTCAGGTGTATGCCTACACCCCGTACCTAAGACGTGGCCATTTTATAATACAATGATGTCAAGGATATCCAGGGCATGGTCATTAACCCCTAAAGGCTTTTATTTCAAACAATACAGATTAAACCGGGTTACCTCAATAATTTAATCACAATCCGATTAAACATTCAATACCCGACCAAGCGGTATCATTATACCGTATTCCAAGCCCGTATAGGGAAAATAAGTTAAGAGTATTTACCTGAGCTAGCTCCTGTCTTAAATAGCAAGAATTTAATAACTCAGCCGTAGTCACTTAAGTAAGCGTAGGTACAATTTACCGGAAAGCTCTAGTCTGGAATGATGGTATAAATAATAATTAATTAGAATGCTAACGGGTCTTTAATTAAGCCTAAGCTTAGACCGGTTAGTCTTAAGGGAATATACGGTTCTTACGCACGATTAAGCGAAGACCGGAATAGAATGTGATTTAGACCCGACAAGTTTGGAGACTTGTATAATATGGGTAAACTCAACACCTTCTGGATTTTGAGATAAAACTGATAAAGTTTGACCCGTTTCGGCTAATTTATGTAAACTTGTTACATAAACCTAACCGATCGCGTAATAAGCGTAACGGGTAACCGAATGGATCACGAACAGGTTTCCTAAGTTAATATGCCTTAAATATGTTGTGGTATCCGTAGGATACCTTCCATTATGCCCAAAACGAGTTTAATCTCAAATTAAGCCCCGTAGGGGTATTTTGGTCATTTACCTAAGGCATATATACTACCTGTCATACCACTATTCAAACGAAGCGACCATAGGGTATAACCTCGGAAGGTTATTCCCTACATACTATGGTCACCTAATGTATTTGGTCGGATCCTAATGATCGACCAAACTGGGTCGGGTTCGAAGGTATAGGCGATTTATTAGATCGCCTACCCTACGACCCTAGACAACGTGGTAATCAGTGGGCATAGTCCCAAGGGACTATGACCAACGTGATTACACTCACGTTGCGAAGTTCAAACGAACTTCGCATTGACCATTACTGGTCAACGCTGAAAGTCAAACAAAGTTTGACTTTCTGACTCGAAAAGCAATAAAATAAGGAAAAGAACGAAAGAATACTTACGAAGGGTCCCCGAATGCTAAACTCGATTCAAAAATCTCAGGTATGAAACAAATGTTTCAACTTAGAGTTTCTCAAATCAAGTTTCTAGTGATTTTAGCAATGGGAGGTATGGGGTATTTATAGGAATACCCGAACCGTTAAGATCGTTTCATGGAAAACGTGCCTTAATCCCATCCGTACATGTGTTGCAAAGTTATGGTGTTTAGGTGTTTAAATTCCATCCATACATGTGTTGCAAAGTCATGGTGTTTAGGTGTTTAAATTCCATCCATACATGTGTTGCAAAGTCATGGTGTTTAGGTGTTTAAATTCCATCCATACATGTGTTGCAAAGTTATGGTGTTTAGGTGTTTAAATTCCATCCATACATGTGTTGCAAAGTTATGGTGTTTAGGTGTTTAAATTCCATCCATACACGTGTTGCAAAGTCATGGTGTTTAGGTGTTTAAATTCCATCCTTATCCGCTGACTAAGCAAGTTTAGAATGTGTGGTTGAGAATTAAACAACGGCTAATACATCGAATCTGGTCCCGAATGCGAAAAACGAACCAAATGACGCGATGAATGGATTTTTCTTAAGGCGAACACTAAAATATAATGTAGTCATGCTTACATAAATTTTTGGATGTCCGGATGTATTCAGAACGTAGGTTATGCGCGAAAATGCAAACTTATGCACTCTTTGACGCTTTTAGTCCCTGATCCTTCTACACTTGATCTTAACATGCTTTCTTGCACTTCGAGTCCTCTAACTTGACTTTTATGGGCCTTAAGACATAACCATACTTTGTTAAGTCCTTGGGTAACTTTATGGTTACCCGATAAGTCTTAATTTCCAATGTTTACGCTTTAACCCCTCGCACACGAATTTGATCACAACTTTCTCATACGATAACGAAACTTTATGAAATTTTAATCGTGCATTCTAGTGAGCATAATTTACATTTACAAAGCTTCGGGTTTGTCAAAAGGTCACTCAGAGGTATATCTTTAACATGTTGACACATTTAACCCCTGTAGTTTGTAATCTCTCACTTTTAGCTTCGTATGATCCATGATTCATTCGTTTGAAGGTATGAACATTACGTAGGGTTAATATACATTATATTTATTCACAGTTGACACTTAGATTACGTATATTCACATACTTTCCATGTTCGTCAGCTTTAGTCCTTTTATAATATTTCTTTCACACGTTTTAAACATTATGACACGTGTCAACATATTACAGGACGTGAATTTCCGAGGTGTTACATCCTCACCCCCTTAAAAGAAATCTCGGCCCGAGATTTACCGAAATAAAGGAAGTATTCCCTGCCTATTAAAGGCAACTTACAGATGATTAGGAATTTGTATGATCTGGTTTGTTGTTTCCAATGCAACTTTCAGATCCTGAATATTGGACTTACCAATCTATTGTGCTAACAATAGATGTTTAACATTTCCTTTATACAAGGTCTCCTAGGGAGCAGCATTGATGCTTACATATCAACTATTATAGAAAAGCTTATTTTAAGTTGAGAGGGTTATCCAACCATTGCTTAACTAATTTTTAAGGAATAGCTAGTCCTTGTCGTTAGTCGAACAATTCGACGATCCTGTGTAGCTGAGGGAAATTCTTAATCGTTGTTAAAATAGGGTTGCGGTAATTAGTGCATAAGCAAAATGAACCGTCTTTCTTATCTAACAACATCAAACTATCAGAATATTGTATTAGGCTATATGAATCTCCCATCTTAAAATTTACTTAATCAGGTTTTCGGTTCTACCAATTATGGTACTATCCGTCTTGGAGATTTCATAATAATACAGCCTTAATGGGATATAAATCTTAATTCTACCTGCCTCCCTGGGGTAAGCAGGGTAATCTTAGGAGAAGATAATCGAGGTACAAGGGAGTACAGAGATTCCATATCTTAGGCTCCAGTTCATTCAACAACGCTTGTGTCTAATAAGTGACACATTTATGTTACTAGTCCAAATTCCTTAATTTGGGAATATTTACTTGGATAATTCCAAGCTGGATATCTCCTTTGAATACTTTTAGTTGACTTTAGTACCATATGATCATTGGGATATCTTTGTGGTTCCATGCATTAAACCTCCATGCTGATCAGACATGGAAATAATCTATGGGACACACTAGGATACGCCAATCCTCATATGACACTTTAATCAAACATAGTTTGGCATTCGCAGGCGATAGAAAACAATGAGAAAATAATTAAAATAACATATGTTGTCGTACTCTATGCGAAGAAAGAGTACTCTTAGATTCTTTCGGAAGGACTCCTTGCCGATGCTAGAAGAATCGGTTACTACGGTTTCCTTGGTAGCTATACCTTGTGGATGATAAAAAAATTTTGCTAAGTTTATGGTTCATGAAGATTTATTATTGCCTGTATTAAAAATAGGACACTTAGTAGAAATTATCATTGATAAATGATAAGGAAGTTTATTGTACAAATGCTTATAATTAATTAGAATGGAGATTTTCACAAACTAGGCACCTAGCCCAGTTGGCTAGGCGCGCGAAAGGGTGCGGCCGGCCTAGACCCAGGTTCGATTCCGGGGACGGCCAGTTCCACCATTTTTTTATGTTTAATATAAATTAATCGTACGGACACGTGTAATTACGAGGGTTGTCTCATAAGGAGTTTTGATAATTAATTGCTTCTTATCATTCACAATATGGACTTGATTTTTTTTTTTAAGGTAACCAATCGATTTTTATCACTATATTGAGTCCTTGTGTATGCAACCAAAGACTTGCTATAAGGGTATTAGAAAAATGATTTCTAATTTAAATATCAATATAGGCTTTGTTGGAGCATAGTCGACGTAACATCGTCACTTTCTACCGGGCATTAAATGACCGGAGTCTTAAATCAGGTGGAGACAACAGTTCTCAACCTTTATCATTCATAATATATTTATACGTGCCAGTATCAATAAGTTTTTACATAAACTGTTTGATAAGGAAAGGTACATATTATACTATTATTATTCTGCATCATCTCTTGGGCGTTCCTCCAGATAACTCGTGTGTTTGTTCTTTTGGCCTACTCGGGCTTCTTCTGGTTCCTAGGGCAGTTGGTCTTGATATGCCCCTTCTCGTTGCAACCATAACAGGTTGCATCTTTCAACTTCTTGCAATCCAGGGTTTTATGTTCCCTAGATTTGCAAATTCCACACGGTAGGGGCTGAGACTCAAATCTGCATTTCCCAAGATGGTATTTATTACAGGTTTCGCACCTGGTCTTCTCTCCCGACTGCTGGCTGTCTCTCTTAAACCCGGAACTCTTCTTATCTTCAGAGTTCCTCTTTCTATCGGAGCGATGGGAATTCTCATCCTCCCTCTTACGCTTTCCATCTTCCGAGACTTTGGCAGCCTTGTTTCTAACCACATCGAGTGTGAGAGATAGCGACAGATCTGCCGTTGCCCTGAATGTAGTAGGTCTTGAAGCCTTAACACTGGCTTTGATTTCTGGGGCTAAACCCCCAATGAAGCGAGCAATTCTCTTGGGTTCTGGTGTTACTAGGTAAGGAACCAGTCTTGACAAGGTATTGAAACTGGTGAGGTAAGCTTGACAATCTAAGTTTGTCATCGCCAATGATAAGAAATCAGATTCAATTCTTTCGACCTCGTGTTGAGGGCAGTAGTTCTCCCTAATGAGAGCAACAAACTGTTCCCATGACATGTTGTAAAGTGGGATCTTCCCAGTAGCTTGAATGAGAGCCTTCCACCACGCTAGCGCCTCTCCCTTGAATGATTGGGATACATACTTCACTACATCCCTCTTAGCGCATCCGCTGATATCCACAATAGTATCCATCTCGTCCAGCCATGTCATACAGTCAATGGCTCCTTTCTCCCCTGTAAAATCCCGGGGTTTACATGACACAAAGTACTTGTAGGAGCAGCCCTTATCACGGGGTTCTTTATTCAGTATGATTTGTTGAGACGGGTCACTGTGATGGTTTGAGGAGCGACGATCGTCATCTCCATTCTTGGGATCATCTTTCTTGGGAGGTGGCTTGCTGTGAGCTTCAGAGTGTGTTTTAGGCTTTGAAGGCTGTGTAGAGTGGGTCCTACTTCGAGTACCACTGTATTCCTCATACTGCCTATCCAAAGCCTGCGTAACAGCGTCGTCTATGATCGCTTTTAATTCGGCACCCGTTAACGAAATCTGGGCGTTCACATTTGGCTCCACTGGATGGCTATTACCCTCGTCTGAGTTAGCCATTACAATTTAACTGTTGCAGAAAACAAGGGCAATAGTTTATTTGGGAGTTTATTATGGAATTGTCCCTTAGGGTAATTCATTAACCATGGTAAACAGAGGCCACATTTGGTTAATTTATTTATCATGTTTATTTAGGAGTTCTATAATAATTTATCCTAATTATAAAACAATAACATTTTCATTTGTGGCACAAAAGGCCTAGTCTCGTGGACATTTTTATTTAACCTATGATTTCAAGGAACCATAACATTAAGGTATACTGGCACAATAGGCCTAGTCACAAGGACAATTTTTTAAATTATATGCCAGGATTTCAGAGAATCAGAGCAGTTGAGGTTTGAACCTAGTTCATTACCTTGACAGGGAGTCATTGCTACCACTGTATTTTGGCTCATGTGGAAATGAGCAAGGCCCGTAGGCGTTATATTACCACGTTTGGTTAAAATATGATCATCTTATTGATGATGTAAACCCAGGATTCAGAGATCATTAAACTGGGTTAGGAATCTTCTAAAGAGTCCTATATAAAAATGACATGTGTGATTATTAGTGGATCGCGTCTGCCAGGAGCGTTAACCTATTTACAGATGTTAACCGGGATTCGAATCTTTTAAACAGGTCTTACCATTATGGCCCGGCCTTAAAGTGACCCGAAGGCTAGGTTTCACTTCTTAAGATTCTTATTAATATTTAACGCATAGCAAATCCTAAATTGAGGTGTTTAATATGGATCTGAATCTAATTATGGAACTGCCATCTTGGCCGGTCTTAATATGACCCGAAGCTAGGTCTTGTCCTTTTAGATTTTGCCATTTTATTATAATGGTAGATCTTATAATACAGGACTGATAATTTAAATATAATCGTTCCTTTAAAATTTAACAAGTATATGGTTGCCCTAAACGGGACTTCTAATAAAAATTGATTTGCCCATGCAAGAGCTTAATCAGCAAAATAACAAAGGACTCCAAAAACAAATTAGAATTTGTCCTATGTTCTTGTCTAGACTCAAGAATGTGCAATTGTGTAACTGAGATTAAACACAAAAGACTAGTGTTTAATTCACTCAGTGTTGGCTCTGATACCAACCTGTCACACCCCGAATTTCCACGTGTCACCGGTGGGCCCGGTGGGGAGTATCGTGACGTGGTTGGCAACATAATAGTCAAACAACACAATTATATAAATGCACAGCGGAAGCAAAAGATAATATATTACAATCCGATTATAAAGTAATATCCAGTATTACAACGGAAGGTAAAGGATCCACAGGCGGATCTTTAAACATATCATTTGTTCAACAGACTTTAGACACCTAGAACTTGCAAGATTCCTTATTAGCGCCCTGAGCTTCCAGCCAATTACGTTCAGTACCTGTCACTTAACCCTTTTGGAAAATACGTCAGTTTTCACTGGTAAATACACTCAACCGACTCATTTTGAAAAGAGTTTGTAAGTTTGTTTGAATGCACTTGGCACAAAATATATCGACACTTTGATTAAAATGCACAGAGGCAAAATTAATCTTTTATACTTGGAACAATTATAATTATAACGTTGTATACAGATTTACATGTTCGTTGTACGTTCAGGGCCCGATGTAGAAACCGAGTCAAGATTAACAGACACGCCACAAGTATAGGCCCACAAGAGAGTGAGATACCGTTATTACTTAGTAACTGTCAGGTGTATGCCTACACCCCGTACCTAAGACGTGGCCATTTTATAATACAATGATGTCAAGGATATCCAGGGCATGGTCATTAACCCCTAAAGGCTTTTATTTCAAACAATACAGATTAAACCGGGTTACCTCAATAATTTAATCACAATTCGATTAAACATTCAATACCCGACCAAGCGGTATCATTATACCGTATTCCAAGCCCGTATAGGGAAAATAAGTTAAGAGTATTTACCTGAGCTAGCTCCTGTCTTAAATAGCAAGAATTTAATAACTCAGCCGTAGTCACTTAAGTAAGCGTAGGTACAATTTACCGGAAAGCTCTAGTCTGGAATGATGGTATAAATAATAATTAATTAGAATGCTAACGGGTCTTTAATTAAGCCTAAGCTTAGACTGGTTAGTCTTAAGGGAATATACGGTTCTTACGCACGATTAAGCGAAGACCGGAATAGAATGTGATTTAGACCCGACAAGTTTGGAGACTTGTATAATATGGGTAAACTCAACACCTTCTGGATTTTGAGATAAAACCGATAAGGTTTGACCCGTTTCGGCTAATTTATGTAAACTTGTTACATAAACCTAACCGATCGCGTAATAAGCGTAACGGGTAACCGAATGGATCACGAACAGGTTTCCTAAGTTAATATGCCTTAAATATGTTGTGGTATCCGTAGGATACCTTCCATTATGCCCAAAACGAGTTTAATCTCAAATTAAGCCCCGTAGGGGTATTTTGGTCATTTACCTAAGGCATATATACTACCTGTCATACCACTATTCAAACGAAGCGACCATAGGGTATAACCTCGGAAGGTTATTCCCTACATACTATGGTCACCTAATGTATTTGGTCGGATCCTAATGATCGACCAAACTGGGTCGGGTTCGAAGGTATAGGCGATTTATTAGATCGCCTACCCTACGACCCTAGACAACGTGGTAATCAGTGGGCATAGTCCCAAGGGACTATGACCAACGTGATTACACTCACGTTGCGAAGTTCAAACGAACTTCGCATTGACCATTACTGGTCAACGCTGAAAGTCAAACAAAGTTTGACTTTCTGACTCGAAAAGCAATAAAATAAGGAAAAGAACGAAAGAATACTTACGAAGGGTCCCCGAATGCTAAACTCGATTCAAAAATCTCAGGTATGAAACAAATGTTTCAACTTAGAGTTTCTCAAATCAAGTTTCTAGTGATTTTAGCAATGGGAGGTATGGGGTATTTATAGGAATACCCGAACCGTTAAGATCGTTTCATGGAAAACGTGCCTTAATCCCATCCGTACATGTGTTGCAAAGTTATGGTGTTTAGGTGTTTAAATTCCATCCATACATGTGTTGCAAAGTCATGGTGTTTAGGTGTTTAAATTCCATCCATACATGTGTTGCAAAGTCATGGTGTTTAGGTGTTTAAATTCCATCCATACATGTGTTGCAAAGTTATGGTGTTTAGGTGTTTAAATTCCATCCATACATGTGTTGCAAAGTTATGGTGTTTAGGTGTTTAAATTCCATCCATACACGTGTTGCAAAGTCATGGTGTTTAGGTGTTTAAATTCCATCCTTATCCGCTGACTAAGCAAGTTTAGAATGTGTGGTTGAGAATTAAACAACGGCTAATACATCGAATCTGGTCCCGAATGCGAAAAACGAACCAAATGACGCGATGAATGGATTTTTCTTAAGGCGAACACTAAAATATAATGTAGTCATGCTTACATAAATTTTTGGATGTCCGGATGTATTCAGAACGTAGGTTATGCGCGAAAATGCAAACTTATGCACTCTTTGACGCTTTTAGTCCCTGATCCTTCTACACTTGATCTTAACATGCTTTCTTGCACTTCGAGTCCTCTAACTTGACTTTTATGGGCCTTAAGACATAACCATACTTTGTTAAGTCCTTGGGTAACTTTATGGTTACCCGATAAGTCTTAATTTCCAATGTTTACGCTTTAACCCCTCGCACACGAATTTGATCACAACTTTCTCATACGATAACGAAACTTTATGAAATTTTAATCGTGCATTCTAGTGAGCATAATTTACATTTACAAAGCTTCGGGTTTGTCAAAAGGTCACTCAGAGGTATATCTTTAACATGTTGACACATTTAACCCCTGTAGTTTGTAATCTCTCACTTTTAGCTTCGTATGATCCATGATTCATTCGTTTGAAGGTATGAACATTACGTAGGGTTAATATACATTATATTTATTCACAGTTGACACTTAGATTACGTATATTCACATACTTTCCATGTTCGTCAGCTTTAGTCCTTTTATAATATTTCTTTCACACGTTTTAAACATTATGACACGTGTCAACATATTACAGGACGTGAATTTCCGAGGTGTTACATCCTCACCCCCTTAAAAGAAATCTCGGCCCGAGATTTACCGAAATAAAGGAAGTATTCCCTGCCTATTAAAGGCAACTTACAGATGATTAGGAATTTGTATGATCTGGTTTGTTGTTTCCAATGCAACTTTCAGATCCTGAATATTGGACTTACCAATCTATTGTGCTAACAATAGATGTTTAACATTTCCTTTATACAAGGTCTCCTAGGGAGCAGCATTGATGCTTACATATCAACTATTATAGAAAAGCTTATTTTAAGGTGAGAGGGTTATCCAACCATTGCTTAACTAATTTTTAAGGAATAGCTAGTCCTTGTCGTTAGTCGAACAATTCGACGATCCTGTGTAGCTGAGGGAAATTCTTAATCGTTGTTAAAATAGGGTTGCGGTAATTAGTGCATAAGCAAAATGAACCGTCTTTCTTATCTAACAACATCAAACTATCAGAATATTGTATTAGGCTATATGAATCTCCCATCTTAAAATTTACTTAATCAGGTTTTCGGTTCTACCAATTATGGTACTATCCGTCTTGGAGATTTCATAATAATACAGCCTTAATGGGATATAAATCTTAATTCTACCTGCCTCCCTGGGGTAAGCAGGGTAATCTTAGGAGAAGATAATCGAGGTACAAGGGAGTACAGAGATTCCATATCTTAGGCTCCAGTTCATTCAACAACGCTTGTGTCTAATAAGTGACACATTTATGTTACTAGTCCAAATTCCTTAATTTGGGAATATTTACTTGGATAATTCCAAGCTGGATATCTCCTTTGAATACTTTTAGTTGACTTTAGTACCATATGATCATTGGGATATCTTTGTGGTTCCATGCATTAAACCTCCATGCTGATCAGACATGGAAATAATCTATGGGACACACTAGGATACGCCAATCCTCATATGACACTTTAATCAAACATAGTTTGGCATTCGCAGGCGATAGAAAACAATGAGAAAATAATTAAAATAACATATGTTGTCGTACTCTATGCGAAGAAAGAGTACTCTTAGATTCTTTCGGAAGGACTCCTTGCCGATGCTAGAAGAATCGGTTACTACGGTTTCCTTGGTAGCTATACCTTGTGGATGATAAAAAAATTTTGCTAAGTTTATGGTTCATGAAGATTTATTATTGCCTGTATTAAAAATAGGACACTTAGTAGAAATTATCATTGATAAATGATAAGGAAGTTTATTGTACAAATGCTTATAATTAATTAGAATGGAGATTTTCACAAACTAGGCACCTAGCCCAGTTGGCTAGGCGCGCGAAAGGGTGCGGCCGGCCTAGACCCAGGTTCGATTCCGGGGACGGCCAGTTCCACCATTTTTTTATGTTTAATATAAATTAATCGTACGGACACGTGTAATTACGAGGGTTGTCTCATAAGGAGTTTTGATAATTAATTGCTTCTTATCATTCACAATATGGACTTGATTTTTTTTTAAGGTAACCAATCGATTTTTATCACTATATTGAGTCCTTGTGTATGCAACCAAAGACTTGCTATAAGGGTATTAGAAAAATGATTTCTAATTTAAATATCAATATAGGCTTTGTTGGAGCATAGTCGACGTAACATCGTCACTTTCTACCGGGCATTAAATGACCGGAGTCTTAAATCAGGTGGAGACAACAATTCTCAACCTTTATCATTCATAATATATTTATACGTGCCAGTATCAATAAGTTTTTACATAAACTGTTTGATAAGGAAAGGTACATATTATACTATTATTATTCTGCATCATCTCTTGGGCGTTCCTCCAGATAACTCGTGTGTTTGTTCTTTTGGCCTACTCGGGCTTCTTCTGGTTCCTAGGGCAGTTGGTCTTGATATGCCCCTTCTCGTTGCAACCATAACAGGTTGCATCTTTCAACTTCTTGCAATCCAGGGTTTTATGTTCCCTAGATTTGCAAATTCCACACGGTAGGGGCTGAGACTCAAATCTGCATTTCCCAAGATGGTATTTATTACAGGTTTCGCACCTGGTCTTCTCTCCCGACTGCTGGTTGTCTCTCTTAAACCCGGAACTCTTCTTATCTTCAGAGTTCCTCTTTCTATCGGAGCGATGGGAATTCTCATCCTCCCTCTTACGCTTTCCATCTTCCGAGACTTTGGCAGTCTTGTTTCTAACCACATCGAGTGTGAGAGATAGCGACAGATCTGCCGTTGCCCTGAATGTAGTAGGTCTTGAAGCCTTAACACTGGCTTTGATTTCTGGGGCTAAACCCCCAATGAAGCGAGCAATTCTCTTGGGTTCTGGTGTTACTAGGTAAGGAACCAGTCTTGACAAGGTATTGAAACTGGTGAGGTAAGCTTGACAATCTAAGTTTGTCATCGCCAATGATAAGAAATCAGATTCAATTCTTTCGACCTCGTGTTGAGGGCAGTAGTTCTCCCTAATGAGAGCAACAAACTGTTCCCATGACATGTTGTAAAGTGGGATCTTCCCAGTAGCTTGAATGAGAGCCTTCCACCACGCTAGCGCCTCTCCCTTGAATGATTGGGATACATACTTCACTACATCCCTCTTAGCGCATCCGCTGATATCCACAATAGTATCCATCTCGTCCAGCCATGTCATACAGTCAATGGCTCCTTTCTCCCCTGTAAAATCCCGGGGTTTACATGACACAAAGTACTTGTAGGAGCAGCCCTTATCACGGGGTTCTTTATTCAGTATGATTTGTTGAGACGGGTCACTGTGATGGTTTGAGGAGCGACGATCGTCATCTCCATTCTTGGGATCATCTTTCTTGGGAGGTGGCTTGCTGTGAGCTTCAGAGTGTGTTTTAGGCTTTGAAGGCTGTGTAGAGTGGGTCCTACTTCGAGTACCACTGTATTCCTCATACTGCCTATCCAAAGCCTGCGTAACAGCGTCGTCTATGATCGCTTTTAATTCGGCACCCGTTAACGAAATCTGGGCGTTCACATTTGGCTCCACTGGATGGCTATTACCCTCGTCTGAGTTAGCCATTACAATTTAACTGTTGCAGAAAACAAGGGCAATAGTTTATTTGGGAGTTTATTATGGAATTGTCCCTTAGGGTAATTCATTAACCATGGTAAACAGAGGCCACATTTGGTTAATTTATTTATCATGTTTATTTAGGAGTTCTATAATAATTTATCCTAATTATAAAACAATAACATTTTCATTTGTGGCACAAAAGGCCTAGTCTCGTGGACATTTTTATTTAACCTATGATTTCAAGGAACCATAACATTAAGGTATACTGGCACAATAGGCCTAGTCACAAGGACAATTTTTTAAATTATATGCCAGGATTTCAGAGAATCAGAGCAGTTGAGGTTTGAACCTAGTTCATTACCTTGACAGGGAGTCATTGCTACCACTGTATTTTGGCTCATGTGGAAATGAGCAAGGCCCGTAGGCGTTATATTACCACGTTTGGTTAAAATATGATCATCTTATTGATGATGTAAACCCAGGATTCAGAGATCATTAAACTGGGTTAGGAATCTTCTAAAGAGTCCTATATAAAAATGACATGTGTGATTATTAGTGGATCGCGTCTGCCAGGAGCGTTAACCTATTTACAGATGTTAACCGGGATTCGAATCTTTTAAACAGGTCTTACCATTATGGCCCGGCCTTAAAGTGACCCGAAGGCTAGGTTTCACTTCTTAAGATTCTTATTAATATTTAACGCATAGCAAATCCTAAATTGAGGTGTTTAATATGGATCTGAATCTAATTATGGAACTGCCATCTTGGCCGGTCTTAATATGACCCGAAGCTAGGTCTTGTCCTTTTAGATTTTGCCATTTTATTATAATGGTAGATCTTATAATACAGGACTGATAATTTAAATATAATCGTTCCTTTAAAATTTAACAAGTATATGGTTGCCCTAAACGGGACTTCTAATAAAAATTGATTTGCCCATGCAAGAGCTTAATCAGCAAAATAACAAAGGACTCCAAAAACAAATTAGAATTTGTCCTATGTTCTTGTCTAGACTCAAGAATGTGCAATTGTGTAACTGAGATTAAACACAAAAGGTTTCCTAAGTTAATATGCCTTAAATATGTTGTGGTATCCGTAGGATACCTTCCATTATGCCCAAAACGAGTTTAATCTCAAATTAAGCCCCGTAGGGGTATTTTGGTCATTTACCTAAGGCATATATACTACCTGTCATACCACTATTCAAACGAAGCGACCATAGGGTATAACCTCGGAAGGTTATTCCCTACATACTATGGTCACCTAATGTATTTGGTCGGATCCTAATGATCGACCAAACTGGGTCGGGTTCGAAGGTATAGGCGATTTATTAGATCGCCTACCCTACGACCCTAGACAACGTGGTAATCAGTGGGCATAGTCCCAAGGGACTATGACCAACGTGATTACACTCACGTTGCGAAGTTCAAACGAACTTCGCATTGACCATTACTGGTCAACGCTGAAAGTCAAACAAAGTTTGACTTTCTGACTCGAAAAGCAATAAAATAAGGAAAAGAACGAAAGAATACTTACGAAGGGTCCCCGAATGCTAAACTCGATTCAAAAATCTCAGGTATGAAACAAATGTTTCAACTTAGAGTTTCTCAAATCAAGTTTCTAGTGATTTTAGCAATGGGAGGTATGGGGTATTTATAGGAATACCCGAACCGTTAAGATCGTTTCATGGAAAACGTGCCTTAATCCCATCCGTACATGTGTTGCAAAGTTATGGTGTTTAGGTGTTTAAATTCCATCCATACATGTGTTGCAAAGTCATGGTGTTTAGGTGTTTAAATTCCATCCATACATGTGTTGCAAAGTCATGGTGTTTAGGTGTTTAAATTCCATCCATACATGTGTTGCAAAGTTATGGTGTTTAGGTGTTTAAATTCCATCCATACATGTGTTGCAAAGTTATGGTGTTTAGGTGTTTAAATTCCATCCATACACGTGTTGCAAAGTCATGGTGTTTAGGTGTTTAAATTCCATCCTTATCCGCTGACTAAGCAAGTTTAGAATGTGTGGTTGAGAATTAAACAACGGCTAATACATCGAATCTGGTCCCGAATGCGAAAAACGAACCAAATGACGCGATGAATGGATTTTTCTTAAGGCGAACACTAAAATATAATGTAGTCATGCTTACATAAATTTTTGGATGTCCGGATGTATTCAGAACGTAGGTTATGCGCGAAAATGCAAACTTATGCACTCTTTGACGCTTTTAGTCCCTGATCCTTCTACACTTGATCTTAACATGCTTTCTTGCACTTCGAGTCCTCTAACTTGACTTTTATGGGCCTTAAGACATAACCATACTTTGTTAAGTCCTTGGGTAACTTTATGGTTACCCGATAAGTCTTAATTTCCAATGTTTACGCTTTAACCCCTCGCACACGAATTTGATCACAACTTTCTCATACGATAACGAAACTTTATGAAATTTTAATCGTGCATTCTAGTGAGCATAATTTACATTTACAAAGCTTCGGGTTTGTCAAAAGGTCACTCAGAGGTATATCTTTAACATGTTGACACATTTAACCCCTGTAGTTTGTAATCTCTCACTTTTAGCTTCGTATGATCCATGATTCATTCGTTTGAAGGTATGAACATTACGTAGGGTTAATATACATTATATTTATTCACAGTTGACACTTAGATTACGTATATTCACATACTTTCCATGTTCGTCAGCTTTAGTCCTTTTATAATATTTCTTTCACACGTTTTAAACATTATGACACGTGTCAACATATTACAGGACGTGAATTTCCGAGGTGTTACACGTTTAAAACGAATCAACGTTAACACATTATACGGCCCGTATACAGATTTCAAAACTAAAAACCCTTACCAAACCTTTGAAACAAAATTATGCAAATATGTATACGGCCCGTATATAACTATACGTCCCGTATACATATAAAAACAAAAAAAAAAACATTCCACTACATTATTTTTGTGCCTAAACATTCTATACGGCCCGTATAAGACTATACGGCCCGTATACAAATAGGGATGTGAAAATAAGATTATAGGTGTGTGGAAATAGAACAACTTTTTTAATTTAACAATCATATTTATAGAAATATGGAGAAAAGAAAGAATTGAAGTACACAGGTTTACTTGTTTGTAACATTATTTGTAAAGTTCTAGGACATAATTGGTAAAAATAGTTATAGCAAGATATTTGTTTGAGTCTTATATTTGGGCAGTTGAGCTCGAAGTTGGAGCTTATAATTATATAGATATGTGTGTTAGATATGATTGTAATTGTAATTGACGAAAAAGATTAAAAAAAATATAGTGATGCAAAAAAAAATTAATAGATATGTGATTATTTGTCCAAGCAATATCCAGAATGATTGAGAAGTGTGTGTTAGATATGACTGTAGTTGTAATTGACAAAAACATAAAATATATATATATATATAGGATTAGGTTCAAACGTGAACAATTTCTCCAGCGTGAACTGCGTGAACTAATCTGGGCCCTTGATTTTTATGATCTTGAGATTTTAAGTGAATGGCATGATGGTAATTATTTGGTTATTTGTTACTATTTAATTAAGAGAATAAGGGTATATGTGTAATTTCCATATCATCTTGATTGCATAAATCCCACAAAAATCTCTATGCAGTTATGTTTCAAAATCCCACAAAAAATCTCTCTCTCACATATAAAAATCCTTTTAAAACTTCAAACCCTATCTTCCTCATATCTTCAAACACGCACACAAGCAGACACCCACTTTTCATCTCTTTCATCTTTCTGCTTTCCCTCTTGATTACACCTCCGGCAACTGGAGTTACTCCGGCGACACCTCCGGTCGTCGCACACCCAGACAATCTTAACACCTCTTCCCCCTTATCCACTATACCCACCCCCCGTAACCCCTTTATCTCGTGGTTCCCTGCCGGAGATCGGCTCCCGGCGGGGCTTATCCGACAATATACCCCCGACACCCTCTTATGTTCGTACACTATCCCTCGTACCAGAACACACACCCACTTAACCTACTTGATCTAGAGAGAGAATCTGAGAAGGAAGGGAGCCACCTTGTGTGGCGACGGAACCGGAGAAACGACAGATAGAGAGAGCTGAAGCAACGCCACTGCTATGGCGGTGGTGGTGGTACTTTTATTCTTCTTCGACGAGATTTTCCGGTAAACACTCCTCCACTCTTCTTTACTTCAGATCGACAAAGTGTTGGTTTTTTTTGTTTCTTTCATTTGTTTTTCAGGTGATTAAGGACGTTGAGGGTGCCGTTGATGATGACGATGATGGTTGCAAACGGCGGCAGCAGAACAGATCTACCGCCGGTGACGTCAGCGGTGGCGAATCTGAACAGATATACCGGCGAAGCTGAACAGATCTATCGTCGATTACAGGTATACCGGCTCAATCTGAATGGGTGTTTATTTTGAAGATTAAGTGAATTAGGGTTTAACATAATTTTGAGTTAGTTGATATTTCAATTTAATATATTGTTGAGTTAATAAAGTTAACTGTTGCTGATGAGATCGCCGGTTCGATTCGGACTGGTGATATCGGTCTGTTTTTAAGGCGCTGTACACATGTGTATTTTGATTTTTGCTCTGGTTTTAAGGCGCTGTACATGTGTGTATTCTGATTTTGCTCTGTTTTTAAGGCGCTGTACACATGTGTATTCTGGTTTTGCTATGTTTTTAATGCGATGTACACATGTGTATAGCGTCTGTTTTTGTGATATCTCATATTTTTTTTGTGTATTGAATGTGTAAAGTTGTTGATGTACACTTGTGAATTATGCAAAGTACTAATTGCTGAGTTTTTTGTGTTATTATAGGAGACGTCGTAAACGAGGAAAGTGGAGATGGAAGGTCGATAAGGATGATTCACGTATGAGGTCGATAAGGATGATTCACGTATGTTTGTTTGCTTGGTCGATAAGGATTATTCAGCATACAACGCGGCAAATAGTTGTAAAAGACTATGTCTTTTTTATTTTTCCGATTATGTTGCGTTTATTGTTTTCACGAAACTGGAACTTGTAATTGTATGTTTTTTTTGGTTTGGCAAACATTATGGAAATTGTTATTTGCTTAATATAAAATAGGTTTACAAGTTTTGTTTATATGTATGTATTATGTAGCTAATTACACATATGTACCATGCTGAGTACACATGTGTATTGTTCAATTCATATCAAAGTACACATGTGTATACCGTTGAAATATGAAGGTTACGTGAATCTTAAAAATCATAATCCGAATTCTGGTGGTGAAATCTAAAAAATAAAAATGAAATAAAAGATAATGTGGATAATGAATTTAAAATAGGAAAGACGTAACTTATTTCAATTATTAAAATAATGATTTAAATCTAATTTTTTATATAATTACAATCATACCCTTAACAACTAAAAAGGAAATCAATGGTCCAGATCAGTTCACGCAGTTCACGCATGGGATTAGGTTCACGCTGGAACCCTATATATATAGTGACGCATATAAAAATTAATTGATATGTGATTATTTGGAAATATATCGAGTAATTTTTACTTTCACGCATTCAAACTGTTATCATATTTGACCAAGCAATATCCAGACTGAATGAGAAGTCCGACATGACACCACACTAAAGATAAGCAAATGGTATCAGGTACCGATAACGAACCTATTATGTGATACCTCAGGTCTCTGGCACGCCTGACAATATTATGGCAAATAACGTACCATATAATTCAAAATTTGTCTTAACCATTAAAAGGGTGGAAAAGGACAAAAAAAAATTAGATGTTAACTGAAAAATCTGACTATATTTTGATTTTGGATTAAAATGGTAACAAAATTGAAACCACAAGGACCCAGATTCAAAAGATTTGAGTTATGGACTAAAGTGAAAAAAGTGACTAAACCTCATAGACCATTTTGACAATTTACTCTTTTAACAGAGATACTAACTCTTATATCGGATTCTTGCCTCATGGATATCTTCCCCTTTACTAGTGGTGCACAAATCGGGTTTTTTTTTAAACCGGTTCCGGGTATGGAATCGGGTTCGGATAGGATCGGGTTTTTTTAAAAACTGGGTCGGGTCCGGGTTTTCTACCAAAAATGTATACCCTATATACCCGGGTTCGGGTAGGGTTTTATAAAACCCGGGTATTATAATACCCTATTTCCGGGTTCGGGTCCGGTTCAGGTATTCGTCGGGTAGGGTTCGGGTATGCATCGGGTTGGGAAAAACCCGCACCGGGTATTAAAAAAACCCGACCGGGTATTAATGCTTCTTTATATGTTTTAGTGGATGGTGCCTATTGAAATTTTAATCACATTTCTAAATTTAAATTCGATAGTGCTAGATCGAAGGAATAGTCCTGATTTGAATCCTTTTGGATTACATAAACAACAATATATTTTATTTGCTATGTTATGTTTTAACCAAGTTCCATCAATTTTTCAGTTTTTTGTATTAGACAAACACCAATCGATCTTTCCAGCAAATAGAGGGGAATAAGGACCAAATACTTCAAATATCATTAGAAACCTAATAATTAAACAAGATTACATCAAAGTGCATACATAATTTTGTTAAATCATAAGAACTAGAAGTCTTAATGCTTGAAAACATAGATAAAATAACATAGATAAAAAAACATAGCTATATAACCGGGTATAAAAAAACCCAATTCCGGGTATTTATAAAAACCGGGTTTCGGGTTTTAGATCAAATATGAATACCCGGTCCCTACCCTATGGGTAGGTTCGGGTATAGAAAACCCGATTTTTATAATACCCGGTTCCGGGTTTTTTTCCAGGTCCGTGTCCAGGTTCGGGTTATTTGTGCACCACTACCCTTTACCACTATTTGTGGGCCTTAAGAAGACAAAAGTGTTCTTGATAAAATTTATAGAGTTGATGGGCCCGGTTGAATATTAGAGTGGGTAGGAGCGTCATAAAGGACTGCTAGTTGGGTTTGATGCCACAAGTGGGTCCACTATAGACAGCCTACTGTACTCATGAAAAAGAATAGGTGGGTGGGGCCCTGGCCCGATCCATGGCATGAGTTGAGTTACCCATTTAAACTTTACCACGATTGTTTAAAAACGAAGTTGGAACAATATATTTGCAAGTTGTAACATATCTTGTTCAAATTATGGATATCTTCGACAAATGTAATTTTTTTTCTTAACATCGTGTTACAAGTACTCGAGTAGTATGTACAAGTAAACAGAACATAAACGTACATGTTATCAAACCAAGACTTATGTGGTTTAACGCGCCGCAACCAGTGGCAGACTCAGGAATTATTTGTTGGGGTGCGGATGAGGCGTTCAACCATATTTTCAAGGGGTGCAGTTGGATTTATTTCCTAAAATATACACTAAATTTTTTTTGAGTAAATTGCCAAAATCGTCCCTGAGGTTTGGGTATGTTTGTCATTTTCATCCAAAACAAATTTTTTGTACCATATAGTTCTTCACTTTTGGGATTTTTTTCCATTTTCATCCAAACATCTAATTTTTTAGCATTTTGGCTCCTTTAGGATAGGGGCACTCACCTAGCAACACACAGGTACCACATCACCATCCAATAGGATTGTGTCACCTCATTTACCCCCATACAGCTCAATTCAACCTACGTAGAAAGAGGCACTCACCTAGCTTAACTACCTACAGTATCATCGCGACACCTCAACCCATTATCCTCTCAAAATTTCAAGCGTTTTGTATTACTCGCTCCACCTACGCGCTTACCATACTCAAACCACTTGCGGCGGGGTAACTGCACTACTCAAAGCAGCTCGCTTCAACCGAGGGGCTAGCGAGTTATGCACCCCCACCACCGTTATTTTGAATACTGTTTAGTTTATATTCCCACATGTCATCAAAGATTGTCCATTGGATGTGTGGTACTTCAATTGATGTATTTTACATAAAAACTTCTGAATGGACCAAGAAAATACACAAGAGTGTAAGACAATAAGTGGCAAAAGAGTAAAGACTAAGAGCGAAGAGCCAACAAGCCAACACCTGTTTAATTAACAAGCCCAACGGCCCATTATGGCAAAAGCATGATACAACATGTCCTCAATAAGCCCAGCCCAGCCCTGATCCAGCATGTATCCTTGAGTAGAATAAGGTGAACAAAGAAACTGGGTCAGGAACAGAACCCGTTTTTACGGTTTGGTTGAACTAGAGATGCACAAACCGGGTTTTTATTTATACTCTAATACTGGGTAGGAACCGGGTCCGGCTTTGATCAACAAAGTCAAGAACAGGGTAGGGTAGGAACCGGTTCCAGGTACGTTCGGGTTTTTGACCGGTTTGGTGGGAGGGTTTTCGGGTTTTGGCCAGTTCGGGTCCGGGTTATGGCCGGGTAGAGGTAGAACCCGGTCCGGTTCCTCTTTCTAGACCCGGGTCTGGAACCGGTTCCAATTCGGGTCCAAAACCAGGTATTTTGTGCATCTCTAGGTTGAACCCGATTTGAACCTGAACCAAACCTTAGGGTTCAAATCGATTTGTAACCTTCAAACTGATCAAACCGGAACCGAATCGGCTAAAACACAGTTTTGACCTGTCAAACCTGATTCTTTACCCATCAAAAACCGGTTTCAACCCTAGCTAGTTTGGAAAAAATAGGTTTTGACTTTCTTCCACCAAAACCCAACCCATTTCAACCCGAACCGGTTTGGGCCAAGAACCGGATTTGTGCACCTCTATCTCCAAATACTAGTAGACTCTATAACCAGTTTCTTTCTTTCATAAAACTAATAAAAGTAAGGAACACAATAACCTAAAGAGTTGAGGTGGGCAAAAAAACCGGTTAATTAACCGGAACCGGTTATTAACTGGTTAGTGGTTACTTTTAACCGCCGATAAGTAACCAGTTATAGATATTTAGTATAGGAACTGGTTATTAACCGGTAGAACGGTTAACCCAAAAAACCGAAAAATTCAAAGAAAAAGGTAAAAAACGGTTATTAACCGGACCAATTAAAGTTAAAAGGTGAAATTAACCGCCATAACTGGTTAACCTAACCGGTTATGGAAATTAACCGGTTTGTGCACCTCTACTAAAGAGTAAGAACTAAGAGGAAGAGCCGACATATTAAGCAAGCAACGACCAACGAGCCAACACCTGTTTATTTAGCAAGCCCAACAGCCCATTATGGCAAGGCCCAGCCGAGCCCTAGTCCAACATGTACCCTGGACTAGAATAAGGTGAACACATTGTTGGACTCTTTTTAAGACTTTCCAATTATTGCTACTGTATGTATCAGGTGGTAATTTCTACTGTTATGACAGCCATATACAAATTTGCCACATCATCATAAACCGACGCCAGGTTACAAAAGGTTAGATACATACAGTAGCAATTGGTTGTCAACACAACACAGTTAAAGAACGAGACGATGACGAAACGACACATCATAAGGTTTAATAAACTTCTAAAAGGATCATACTACCAATTTCGATTCAAGATTTGATATCTAGCAAAGCATCTGCTTCTGTACCAACAGACCCTACAAGCGTTTCTTACCAAATTTGAAAACCCTTAAAAGGTATCTACAAAATTTGAGGCCTTTCAAAACGATCATGTTTCATCTGCAATTGTTCCAAGTAGCACCAACACAGTTTCGAGAGTTTCTGGAACCAAAACACTTTATCAGCTTAACAGTGTATATAGCTTAACAGTGTATATAGAAAAACAGAAATTAATCGGATATCTAAAATCATACCTTCTTTGTTCTGATATAAGTCAACAATCTTCCCACTGAAAGAGTCAAACATAGAACAAAAATATCATTTAAATCGTAAATCTTACAATGATTCATACCTAAGTTTAAAAGGTATATCCAGATGCACAAATGTTATACATGATTCTCTATCCAATTACTGATATATATATATATATATATATAAAGTTCATTTCTTGATGCATATTAGGAAAAAAAACAAAGTGAAAAGCCGGTGTTTTTATTATCACTTTATTAAAGAGAACGTTCTAGTTTTCGTTATTCCCTTTAAATAGTAACAAGAAAACGCACAAGTTTTCGTTATGTCTATACAAGTAAAGTTGTTTGCTGTGAATTACAGTGTACACTGCTTAAAAGTTCACATAATACAGTACCATTATAACATGCAAATAACATTCACACGTTTGACTTCACACTTGTGATAACCGTTCAAATATTAGTCAAATAACTGCGATCACCATAACTTTATTCGTAACAAAGAACATAATAATACGTAGCACAACGATATAGACATGTATTATAAACTACCAAAAAAACATGGACTTTTACGAACAAAATTGATTGAATTTGACTTACCCGACTTAAATGTGAAGCGATCGCACTTCTGATCCTCTCCCCTGTCTCATCTCCTTCGCCTTCATAATCCGAAAGACCATGATTCCTCGTATACTCCGAATCTTCATCAGGAAACTCCTCACCAGACTTGATAAGAAAATTATGAAGCAAACAACACGTAACCACAACGTAAGGAAACGACTCAATCGACTCCTCCTTCCACTCCTTGGACAAAATCCCCCACCTCGCTCGCAGCCTCCCAAACGCAGTATCAACCAACTCCATCCCACGATTATGCACCGAATTAAACGCTTGTTTCGAAGAACTCAAGTTCAAACAACCATCATCAACACCATCATCCTCATCATCATCCTCAACCTCATCATCACTACCCGACTTCCTAAACGGTGTAATCAACCACGACAAAAGCGGAAAACAAGATTCACCCAAAATATACTGCGGGATCGAACTCCCGTCGTTAAGTTCATACGACGGGCCCGTTAACAACTCCCGGGATTCCTCAACAGCGGAAAACAACTCCGACTGTCGTAAAACAAGTTCCGGCTTCATCGTACTCGGCCACCCAGCCGAAACATCCAAAAACCTACCTTCAGAATCCACCAAAGCCTGAACCATAACAGACCCATTTTCCCCAAACAAATTCCCTTTAACCCCAAACCTCTCAACACCCAACACCCCACAACAATTCGGCAACGAAATCCACCCAAACCCCAACACAATTCTATTCAAATCAGACCTTAACTCAAACAAATGACCCAGCTTATCAATCACAGCTTTACACACAGTATAAAAAACCCGACAAGCGGTAGGCGAATCGATGTCGAATCGCCTACCGACCGCGTTAAAACTCGCGGAATGCGCAAGCCGAAACAGGGTAACACCCACAGCATAATTGGGATCAATTGGGAGGGATGATAAATTAGGGGTTAAGAGAGGAACAATGTAGGAAAAAGATTGTCTTGACATGCGAAAAGATTCGATGAATAAGTAATCGGAAGTTGAAGAATTTTGGGAAGTGAGGAGGCGGTGGAACCAGGAGGGAGGGGGAGGGGGTGGTTTGGGGACGGCGAAGGCGATGGGGTGGTGGATGAGAGAGAGGAGGTGAGAGATGGAGAGAGAGACGGTGGAGATGTTGGATTCTAAGGTGAGGGTTTGGGAAGGGTGGAGAGTGAGATCGTGGGTGGTGAGGAAGGAGTGGGCGGCGGCGGTGGCGGAGGCCGCGAGGGAGATTAGGTGGAGGAGGGTTTGACGGCGGGTGGAGGGGGTGATGGGTGGTGGGTTGTGGTGGGGTTTGGTGGTGGTTGATGATGACTTTGTTGCCGTTGGGTTTTTGGTTCCTCCGGCGCCGGCCATGGTGATCTAGAGGAAATGAAAGTAAGCAAGCAAAATGGTTATTTTGTAGATAAAAAAAAGTTGTGTTTGTTTATATGAAAGCCTAAGTTATTTAAACAAAAGTTACATCAAAACGTATACACATGATGATTGCGTGTTATAGTGGGACGATTTAAATGTAGATAAAAAAAGTATGTCGCGATGGTGTATATAAATATGAGAGCCAGACGATTTTAAAACCGAACGGTTTAAAAAATGTTTTTTTATCTAAGAGAAACATGGGTTTGAGAATACCTGGTCGAGTTATTCCGGGTCAAACGAATACTTATTTGTTATTTCTATATCAATAAGTAGTCTCTCATTTGTTTTGTAATAGAATAAATGGTGAATTAATAGAATAAATGGCGAGTTCACTAAATGTTAGACGATGTGATCAGAGATATTAATAGAATAAATGGCGAGTTCACTAAATGTTAGACGATGTGATCAGAGATATTTTATCAGCTCAAATCTAATTTCAAAAACAAAAAAAAGACATAAGCTACATGTATTTTTTTTTTTTTTTTTTTTTAAGCCACAAAATCCATTTATATATATATGATAAAGCCCCAAAGTAACAAATTACAAACAGGTGGCAGGTAAACGGGCAACAAGTTGCGCCGCAACCCCCTTTTGAATTGCAAAACCAATCCTACTAGAGACGAAACGACCCTTAAAGGTTGAGAGATTACTATTCACAACCCGTTGGACCCTGTTTAGGAATTCCACGGCCTCTGTGGCTAGGGAACCAAATGTATCAAAAGCGAATGGGATAAACACATGTTGATTTTCTAAACAAGCCTTTTCGTGTTTAGCGACCTTGCTTGATTCCGCCTTCAACGCAGCCTGGCCAGCAACAAACCCATTATCCCTAAGCCCAACAAGAGGGGACACTCCTGTAAGGTCCACACAAGCGTGTTTCCCCCTGGCCCACCCAAACACAAGAATATCAGCTGGCCGAAGAGTAGACCTCCCGTCGAGCGGATCCGTCAGAAAGTTCACCGGAGCCTCTTTTTTTGCCGAAATCCCAGCCCGCTTTAGAACATCAAACAAAATATCCCTCACCAAATCATGCCTGTATTTAAAACCAGGTAACTCCTTACAATGAACCGCATGTTCGCCAAAAGTATCTAAACAAACCTTGCGGCAAACTGGGCAGGGCTCATCAACCGGAAACAGAGGGATCATTAGCCGGTACTTAAGAATTGCCCGGTATTCCACTGCCGACATGTGTTGGCCTAGTCCTTCAATGGGGATGACTGTCAGGAAATCCTGAGCATGAGGAGCCCGGAGACAATTGAACACGGCTTTCTGACGAGGGGATAGACTAAACTTCTCTCCCAAACTCTGGACAGTTCTACTAAATAGGGCACTCGCCAAAGCATTCTGCGCTTTAGGGGGGGCGGTGTCCTTATTAGAGAAACCGCCAAGATCGAAATTCGGAAGGGACATGTGCATGCAATCCAACGCACACACATAATCAGAATCTAACCCGATAATACCACAATCCAACGCTACATGTATGAAACTAAATATAACAATGTAATCGGTTGTGGGTGTTGGATTGATCATTATCTAATGATTGTAAGTATGATTGTGTATAGAAACTCAGATATTGTAGAGAAGTTATTGAAGCATTTTAAGATGTACATGTAGGATTTGAGTTTGTTATACTTGTGAGTTTAAGCAATGGAGAAGCAAACAATTTGTAAATTGTATAGTAAATAAGATAAACACACGGAAGTTATATCAAGACTATTTTATATTCAATTTAAATGATTTCAATTACAGTACAATAATTATACAAACTTCCCCTCAGACTGATCACTCACTTTGTTGTTCGTACAAAAGGAATGTTTGCAATCAGCTGACGTCACCCTGAGAGTGGCATCTAACGTTCTTAACATAAAAGTTTTCACATATGTTAGCAAACATTTGCGGGAATCTAACATCTGATCTATTACATTAAACATCTAATCTAAGCTAAGTATTGTTACATTGAATAAACCTATGTTCTTCAAACTGTTGTTGGCTTGTATCAAACATCTATTTGGCCATAACAGATGTTTGGTCTTCATGATCAATATTTTGCTTCAACATAGCTTTGGCCTTGAACAATGGTTTCTTCTTCAACAGTGATTCCAAGGCTTCAAACAGATATTTGAATGTCGTTAATAGATGTTCTGATTAGTGTTCATGATTCACTATCTCTAGGAGGAGAATGCTTCATTAAATGTTGATTTCTTGATCAGGAGGTCATGTTTTGGCTTTTGAATATCATATATTCTTTTGTAGGTCCAATAATCTTCCCCTAAATTAGATGATGCCAAAACAGATGTTTCTTAGATCAATCTTTATTTTTCATCAACTTCTCTCTGATCTGGCCTTTAAATTATAATTCGAAGTTCACTGAGAAGCTATCTTCTGAATCCTTTTCGAGTGAAAGATTTATAAACTCTTGCAGATCTGCATCATTGAGCCCAAAGCCACTATTCATTGAGATCTTTTGCACTTCCCTACTAGCCCTAAGCAGAGTCAATTCATGGTTTGTCTTATCAGACTTCCACTCTAGAATTTTGAGGTTAGGAGGGTTTGTTGGGACCAGAGTTATTGCAGATGAGTTTGGGGAAAGATGTCTTACCAAAATTTTACTAAGTAGATCTTCTTGATTTGTATATGAACTCCCATACATTAACTCACTTCTGATTCCTTCTTTTACAAGCTCATCTTGTTGTATCTTCACATCTTCTTTAGGCATCTTTATTTGTCTATTGAGATATAGCTCCTTGTAGCTGCTGAGATGTTCTTTACAGATGGAAGCTTTGAAGGGTCAACTAAAGTTTTTATGGGGAAGTCTACTTGATCATAATTTAACTTCTTGAGAACTGAGGGATCTTTTTCTCTTAATATCTATAACCTTTTGTGCCACAAAAGTGAAAAGTGTTTTGGTGTGATTGCGATTGTTGACAAGAGACAAGGGAAAATAAAGACTCTTTATTTAGTGTTTTTTTTAAGATAAGATACATTCTAGAGATCAATAGTTTCTCGTTAGTGATACCTCTTACTCGTCTTTGTTTGTTTATTTGCCTCTAGCTTAATTAGAAAAGATTTTGTATTGTTGTATATTGGTGATAGTGGATTATATCTTAACTTTAAAACTTTTCATTATTTACATTTTACAACATAATAGAACAAAAAAGAAACATAATTATTTACGAGAATCTACTTTGCCATATGTGTTTACTAGGTTACAACCCCGTGTATTACACGGGTTGAATTAATATAGTTTTATACATCAAATAATAAAAAAAAAAGTTATATCTTTAATAAAAACATGTGTATTGCAGTGCACCGGTTGAATAGATCCTTGTATTACCCTTGTTAAATAAATATAATGTAATCAGTTAACACATATAGTCGTTAAGATAAGTTTAAAAAAAAACTTTGATGTTCTATTTACCTATTAAAATATGAGAGGATTAAGACGTATTGGGATTATATTTTCATCTCAAAATTAATAATACAATCTTAATTAAATATGACCGGAATAGATTGTATTGGAAACTTTCTTCAGTTATATACATGTTGTAAAACTTTATGCTAGAGCCTAAATATGTCTAATAAATAAATTACAATACATTGTAAACCTTTTTTAAACGATGAGGATAAACTTTATTTAAAACATTTATTAAATATAAATAGATTTAGTTAAATTACTCTTAAATATTATTATTCGATAATGATATTTTGTTAGAATTTATTGTTTTGGGTATCATATTTAATCTATCATAATTCTACAACATTTTTTTTAATTTACGCCTCTCGGTAGCATTGGTATAAACATTATCGGGGGTACAAATTGCAAGAAATAACTAAAAGTTTTTAAAAAATTAAGTTAGAAAAAACATTAATAATGTATATATGTATAAGGTAATGTATAGCATACCATCTAGAATGTTAGATAAACAAGTTTTTTTCCTTATCACCTACAAAAAAGTTAGTCATATGTTGTATTTTTGTTATTTTACGTATGTTACATTATAGTTTACAAATAAATAAAACATGTGGATCTCTCATATATTAAATATTAATATTGAATCATATTATCCCGTTTCTCTTTCCTATAAACTAATAATATTAAATCATAATATCCTTTGATCTCTTATTTATTTAATATTTATATTATTACTTATTTTTATTTCTTCTTATTAATAACCATTTAGTATTTCATTAATCCAACCGCGTGTAATACACAAGTTTCTAATCCAGTAATAGATATATAAAACATAGTAAAATATTATAACACGTGTAATACATAAGTTTCTAACTTAGCAATAAAAAAAGTAAAATGTTTTAATAAGTAAATGGTACATCTAAGTCCATTTAAAAAAAAAATAACATATCTTAACGCTTGTATGTGTTCATCATTTAAATTGTATTTGTTCAACCCATATAATAAATGTGTTTAATCAATCCTTGCAATACACAGACTTTAAAAAAAATGTAACTATTTTGTTACTTGGTATATAAACTTACATTTATTCAACTCATATAATATCGGGTTCTAAGATATTGTGTGTGTGTGTGTATATATTAGAAAATATAACTTACAAAAGGTGCTAAAAAATAGAATACTTGTATATGACTTCTTAATAAATCATATATCCATAGTCATCTTCAACGTAAATAAAACAAACTTATCATATACATATTATCTTCAAGTTAATATTTTCTTTTTAAATCACGTAAATAAAACAATCTTATCAGATAACATATGATCTTTAACTTAATAATTCATTATAATTATTTAAATTTGATAAATAATGTAGGGATAAATGAGAAAAAAATTATTTTAGGCGGAAAAATCCTATAGAAATCATCTAACAGAGTGTCATGTGTCCCACATCTAATTTCTTTTATTATATGTATAGATATCGGTCCATAAATAACATGTACTATTTTAGTTGGACTACATTTGTATCAATTGTTTTTCTCAGAATCTCAAGACAATCCCTTTTGAATCATAAACCACTCTTCTTTTTAACTCTACTTTAGACTAACCAATACCTTTTAGGATGCAACGACTTTTAGAAAATGAAAAAGCAAGACGCAACAATTTTATCATCTTTAATAATCCTAAAACATGTTTTGACCCTTGTTGCAAAAATTGTTGGGTAATAATGGTTCAGCTTTGTATAAGAATAAATAAATAATATATTTATTTATGTATGGCTATTATAATCATTTATATAATAATAGATCAAAATATATAACAACCTATTAAATAATTAGTTGGTAATTGTTGATGGGCCTTATTACCATTATTAACTAATTAGGGTTTCCTCTTGGGTGCATATATAATGAGATAATTAGAGGGTTAAAGGGTTAGACTCTAATCATAATAACATCATTATGAAATCACCCCTCTCTCCATAACCGAACACCCTATTCGGTTTCTTCATCACCATCATTAGATTGCACCCTAAGGAGGAACTCGACCAATCTGACGAACATGACGTCTACTTCATTCTCTGATTCGGTTACTGGCTAACCAGGTACACATGTTTTATTATTCATGATTGAACTTATTTAATTAGGGTTTATGTTTTACCCATGTTCTTATGATATAATCAACATGTGGTATCAGAGCAATGTTGATCATATCAATTCAATCATGAAATTCGTTTTTTTATAACCTATTATTATGATCGATTTAAGTTCCTTAATCATAAATAATAATAACAAACTGATTCTGTAAATTTTCTTTTTCATTAGTTTCATCATATTCCAACATTAATTGATTTGCAATTCATGATGAAAAGAATCTCTCATATCATAAATAAAGTTTGCGGCAATCCTTAACCAAGTTTTGTCCATTGTATTATAAAATTAATTGAATTGAACGGAAAACACTTTTATTAATATTATATTTATGATATCGGAATGTGTATTTTATCTTTAATCCAACTTTTTTTTTGTTGGTAATGAAAATAACATTTAATTTTAAAGAAATCCCCTTATTTAGGGATAACTTAGATTTTGATTATATTTCCTAAAGCTGTGTATCTTTATCTCCAAGTTTCGTATAAATATTATTTTATTTTTTAATTTATAATCGAATAACTAACTTGGATAGACAGAGATATTTTCAAATTATAATCAAATCCCTTAAAATTAGCTGATTCAACCTTATCACACTAACAGTTGTTTACAGAAGGTTCGAGATCTCACTCGAGACCTCATAACTAAGTCGAGATCTCATAACTGAGTCGAGACCTCACTCGAGACCTAAGACTAACTTGATATCTCAATCTCATTACTTTATTAGGTTGTTTAATGTAGTTTGCTATTAAATAATTGGTTTTTGTAAATACTTAGTTAATTAATCAGAATCAAATAATGTTTTACAAAACCAAAATGGCTTAACTTGAATGAGCTTCTGATGTATCATTTCTGGCCAAAGCTGATTTAATACATCTATTTATCGTTCAAGTACTACGAAAGCTATGTTGAGTGTGCATTACAAACGTGAATGTCTTAATATCTGGCCAAAGCTGATTTAATTCATTCATGTATAACGTACTCAACAAGTGCATAACTAAAGTGATTGTCTCATTTCTGGCCAAAGCTGATTTGTCGCAATCACTTTGCACACATGCTTAAATGATTACACTTCTGGCCAAAGCTGATTTGTCTTCGTTTGAGTAGAATTTAACTAAGTCTATTATTTTGATGTTAGTAATAGACATATCACAACTTCTTCATATAATGATCCTCACATTAATGATCCTTCATTAATCTTATCTTATGATCATTTTGTCTGCCTTAATTTTTTTTAAGTACTCATAACTTTACTCACTATAACTTTCTTCTATAAATCAATATCTCATCCACTCTAATTTTTAACCTAAAATGTTTTGCTTTATTTAAAGTTTCTATAAGAATTAGCTATTAAATTAAATCCTTGATTATCTCTTAAGACACGATAATCCTATTGCTCTCTTCTGATATAAGTACTACAGACGAAAACTAGAGCATGATGAATAGGATAAATTGAACATGATGTCTCTTATAATCAAGAACTCTCTAACATAATGCCATCACTAAAGTTATTCCAGATTAAGTCTTTCCTAAGACTAATCTATTATCTGTAGAATAATTACAAGAATTCCTAAGATGCATGACTTCATTTAAAATTATAAACTATAAAGCTAAGTGGTATATGTGAATACATAATAATGTACAATACCATGACCCATAAAGTTAAGGGCTTACGCATGGAAATAAGTACATTTTTCCAGTACATTACATACTAAGATTTTCACTTGTACAATTTGATGCCTCATAAATCAACTATAACACTCAAAAGTACCAAAGTATAATGAGTGTGTTGATAAGCAACATATGTACAAAGAAATAAATGTTTGAAGCTGGAAAATAAGTTGTTACTCACCTTACAACCACTTAAACTTTAAAAGAGGATTGTTCTAAGGTCCATAGACAAATTACAAGTGCTAATTCCACATCTAAGGTTCTTCAAGGGAAAATCTCACTACATAATTATGCCATTAGACTAGGCATAAGCAACGAGACTGTCCATTATTCAAAAGAACGGTTGGATAAGTTAATTAGGTAGTCACTTCCTATGATATCTAAGTCTGCTAATTTTTTTTAATATTCCAATTAACACATGATTACTTGACTCTAGTTCTAAACGTTTCCTTACCAGAAGTCAACAAATAACTAACATGAGAGTTAGTGACAAAATTAAATGTTAAAGCTATAAGAACCATAATAAGCAGTCTTCTAACAATGCCTTTCGATACCTTATATATTCCGAAGATTAATCAGAATATAGTATCATAATTAAGCAGTGTTATGAAGGTTGTGAGGTTTTCATAGTCAACATAAAGTCACACTTACCTTAAACTCTCATCTTATTTGTTCTAAATATCTGGATTGAAACATTACTAAGATAAAACTAGATGATACCTTACACTTTCACAACTTTTGTCATCATACAAATGAGAATTTGACAAAAGGAAAATGAGACTTATAAATTTCATCCATTATAACCGAATCATGAGAAATCATGACATGGTTAATGAGAATGATTTTCTTTCATCTAATCTCAGTCTAAGTGATTTTAAATCATGACGTTAAAGCCCTAAAATATGACTTGGCTTAAGGAATAAGTATGGGTCCATCATAAGTCATTTATTGACATTCGTGGAACTTAGAATATTCAGACATAATTCATTTATCATTTAAAGACTATCTACTTGTATCTAAATTTTGTCGCATATGGCCCACGGTCTTAGAAGAAATCTATTCATATATATACTTAATAAGATTTCTATTAGATATGTCCCTGAGTTTTCTTATGATATATGGACATTTAAGAAATCAAATAAAGTCTAACATATATATGATAGGTTCCCACGTCACGTACCTCATTAAAACTTCTCTTGTAGCATTTTGAGATATCACAGATCAGTGGGAGCATTAAGTGTCTTAAGAATAACTTGCAATAGTTGCAAGAGGTGGGGGAGTGAAAATTTTACATTACCTAAATTTACACCTCTTGTACAAGACACTGCTCCATCTTGACACTATTCTATCATAATTTGTCTCCTTAAAATCTAATGCTACTCTTACAAAAGTTTCATTGTTGCTTAATTGTGGGCACACTTAGATTTCTTACCTAAACTAACATAATCCTCAACAAGAGAAACTTCAACGACTGACGTCATTAATTTTTTTTTCTCTATTAGAATTAGTTGGTCGTTAAGTATTGACCCTAAGCATGCTGAGTTCCTAAAGATTTCTAAGGTCAGTGGGAGTAGTCAAAGTCCTTATCATGACTTGCAAGGAATACAAGAGACGGGGGGAAGAGTGTCATTAAATTTCACTCCGAATTTAACTCCGATTACACCTCTTGTACACCATACTGCACCAACTCTTACAAACTTAGAATGAAAATGACAGCAACCTAACCAAGAGCTAATCCATAAAACTGAAACTTCTAATAAACCCAATAATCAACTCAGGAGGCCATCTAGGTTTAAAAGCCTACTAACTTTGATGATTATATAACCTCCCTAACTGAAGTTGAAATGGATTTTGGAAAAGTTTACTGATCATATCTCTTCTAATTAAGCCATTAGCGTCAATTAATCCTCTGAATGGAATAAAATTGTTTTCTAGTAAAACTGATTTTATGTGTTCGTATAACGTTTGGGATTTGATTGAATTACCTAAGAGTGTTGATAACTAAACCAAATCCTAATATATAAACGTTAAGACACTAAGAAGCATGATTGATTGTCAACGGTTATACTTAGGAAGAGATAAATTATCAAAAGATTTCTTTGAGGACCATCACTGTTCTAGTAGCTTATAATAGTTTAAAGCTACATTAGATTAACATTAAAAAACAATTTTCCCTAACAATTGGCTGACACATTTACATGTTCATAAAACAACCTGAAAGTTCTAAACTGAAGGTTAAAGAACAGTTTGTCTGCAAGCCAATAAAATCCATGTATGGGTTAATGCAAACATCATAATGTGATGAAATCTTAACGTAATTATTTTCATCAACAACCAAGTGGATTAATGTACCTACCTCAAAATGAGTGGGAGCAACTAAGATAAACTTGTCTATATAGATGACATTCTTTTGACAAGTATATGTTACATAAGTCAAAGACTCAAAGCATTGTTAACACAAACTTTGATATAATAGATCTCAGAGATATCTCTAACGTGATAGATATCATAACATACCGAGATAGACCCAATGGGATATTAGTTTCGTTCCATAAGTTTAACCTTAAATGGGTCCTTACATATGTAACAAACAATACTGCTCTTCTTTAGAGGATAATAAGATAAATGAGATTATTTCCTTACGCTTCATTAATTGGAAGTCTTATGTAAGTTCAAGTCTATACTCGTTTAGATATTACTCACATTGCAACACACTAGATATGTCTAGATTAATGTGAAGCATCTAATGGAGTATTACAATATCTTTAAAAGAAACGAGAGGCTACAATTTAAAGAAGAAGTGAGAATTAAAACCGGTTGATTACTCTAACTTTGTGATATTCAAAGATGACAAAATGTAATTTCGGGTATATCCTTATGTCAGCAGACAAAACCTATCTCATGGAGGAGTCATAATAAACTAATAATAACAACCTAAGTTATAACGACATAATATAGTCACTAAATGTTGTTGGAAATTTATCAGTGGACTCATAAGTTTATTAACTCCATATAATTAATGTTTTGAAGACTTAGTGTGATAAAGTCAGCTACCATGACTCCTTGAACAGTAACAGTTCAAGAGGTGCTGCATTAAATTTCGATACACAATTAATTATTCGTTTATGAACGAATTGAGGAAACTAAGTTTTGTATCGAATACATTCATGATATGCTTAAGGATCCTACAACTGAAGGGCTATTACCCATAAGTCTTATTAAGAGGGCTCATAGACGGGTATTAATTAATGGCCGTGCGCAATTGCATATCGTACTATGAATGAGTAACTATTAGTTAATTTTCCTCATCAGTTTGATTTTGTATGTCTCTAAGAATATGTCAAGCCGGCATAATGGCATATAGACAAATAAAGTTACAAATCAAACAAAGGGCTTATGCGTATTTTGATCATAACGATTAGGTTTTAAATTAAGGCTATAGTATGACTAATGGGGGTCCTGAGTCGCATAATGATTCAACGGCTGTATTTCTCTGCTATAGTTCTTGTTTAAGGCTAAAATGAGTGTTAACTCCTCATCAGGCTTATCTAATGCTCATAATAAATGATTACTCGGCCAAGTGGGAGAATGTAAGAATAAATAAATAATATATTTATTTATATATGGCCATTATAATCATTTATATAATAATAGATCAAAATATATAACAACCTATTAAATAATTAGTTGGTAATTGTTGATGGGTCTTATTACCATTATTAACTAATTAGGGTTTCCTCTTGGGTGCATATATAATGCCGCAACCCCCGATCCCTGATTCCCGGGAACGGGCGGCCGCGAGCCAGTTTCGGTGGTATCGTAGTATTTGTTTAATTTGGCAGCGGAAGTTTTCATCAGGACCGTAGTTAGGAAATGTTTATCAGAGTAAAACCACCATATTTGATATTAATAATCACATGGGTAAAACCCAAGTTTCTTATTACAATACATTTATAGGGATAAACCCTATTTTATTGAATTTAAAACATCATCTTTTAGGTAACTTTTATAGCCACATTTTTCCCAAGCCTTCAGTGCTCTCCAGCTGGCTTTTTACTAATTGGCTGTCACATTTTGTTACCTGAAACATGTTTTAAAAACATTTGTCAGCGGGAAATACTGGTGAGTGAATCCCAGTTTAATCAAGAAACATTTTATCAATTAAAACAGTATTGAGAGCGATCACATTGTTTGTTTCTACACAATTACTCATTCAGTACTGTCAATCCTGACTTGTGGGTCATATTACTCATTGGCTAACTCATTGTCCAATGGTAACGTCCTGTCATCCCCGACTTACTACTCACAAGGTAGTAAATTTTGTATACAAAACCCCAACATACCGGCAGTAATTGAAGAACTACAAAGACTCAATCACCGCTTAATCATATTGTAAAATAATTAAGGTTTTGTAAAACATTACCAAAAATATTAACAAAAAGAGGATAAACTCACAAAAAGGTTTACACAAAAAGAATGATTACTCACATTGCTATCTTAGACTTCGCGTAAGGGTTTCCTAGGAATAATCTATAATTTACACAAATGTACCTAGGTTAGTATCATAACCCTTTGAAAATATTAATGATACCCTCCCCGAGATGACATTCCAACAACTACGTCGGGCAGAACCACGACAGTTGTTACGGAACCCTAAATCAATCGGGCAGCGTATCTAGTATGAAACCGGGGTTATAATACTTACAACGGAGCAGAACCTCGCTAATTAGGGGTATAATACCCGACTATTATAACTCTACTACAGAAATTGTGATTGAGAATTAAATTGTGAGCGACGGAAAATGAAACCCGAGGCCTCCTTTATATAGTTGTTGTACTGGACTCTCACGCGGCCCGCGTAAAGGATAAGCGGGGCTTACGCGGCCTACGTCAACACCTGGTCAACATGTAGCTTAGCTGGGTCAGCGTATAGGTCCGCCACGATGTCGACACGTGTCAGCTCAGGGTGTCTCCGCGTTTGATGATCTCTAGCGGCCCGCGTAAGTTTTAAGGTGAGCTTACGTGGCCCGCCTTAACTTATAATTTCACCGGAATAAGTTTCAGCCTTGATACCGCCTGCGTGAGGTTGGGGTGGGATCCTACGTGACCCGCCTCAACTCAATATTTATTGTTTTTAATTTATTTTATAAACTATAACGTATTTCGGGCTCGGTTTTCACATACGGGATGTATTTAAAGACATATTAAGATATTTTAGTATATAATAGGGTGTCGGAAATATACTGAGGGTGTTGGTTTTACTGAGGGTTGTTACATCCTCCCCACCTTATTTTAGAGCTCGTCCTCGAGATCTACTGGAACAAGTGCGGATATTTCCTTTGCATTTCCGATTCAAGTTCCCATGTATACTCAGGTCCTCTTTTGGAGTCCCACTTCACTTTGACCAGAACTAATCTTTTATGCTTGAGGTTTTTGACTTTCCTGTCTTCAATCTGTAGAGGCCTTTCTACAAACTTGAGTTGTTCATTTACCTCTATATCCTTAAGAGGTACTATCCGTGATTCATCAGCTAAGCACTTTTTAAGATTAGATACATGAAACACATCATGTATTCCTGCCATTTCCTCTAACAGTTGTAGCTGATAGGCTACAGGTCCTATTCTTCTAATAATCTTAAAAGGTCCAATATACCTGGGACTTAACTTTCCCCTTTTTATGAATCTTACCACCCCTTTCCAAGGAGAGACCTTCAATAATACCTTATCCCCTACTTGAAATTCCAATGGCTTGCGTCGGTTATCAGCATAGCTCTTACGTCGATCACGTGCTGCTTTTAGTCGTTCCTTGACTTGAATAATCTTGTCAGTTGTTTCCTGCACTATCTCAGGTCAAGATAGTTGCTTTTCCCCAATTTCTGCCCAACAGACTTGGGTTCGGCACTTTCGTCCATAAAGTGCTTCGAATGGTGCAGCATTGATACTTGTGTGATAGCTATTATTATAAGAAAATTCTATTAAAGGTAAGTGACCGTCCCAATTACCTCCAAAATCAATTACACAAGCTCTAAGCATGTCCTCCATTGTCTGAATTGTTCTTTCACTTTGCCATTTCGTTTGAGGATGATAAGCGATAAGCCGTGCTTAGTTTTAACTTGGTTCCCATTGCCTTTTGGAAACTTGACCAAAAATGAGAGGTAAATCGGCTATACCTATCAGAAACAATTGATAAAGGAATGCCATGTAAAGAAACAATTTCATTTACATATAATTTGGCTAATTGTTCCATACTGAATGTTTCCTTCATTGGTAGGAAATGAGCTGACTTGGTTAGCCTATCTACAATCACCCAGATTGTATCATTTCCTTTCTTTGTTTTGGGTAATTTAGTAACAAAATCCATTGTTATTAATTCCCATTTCCACACCGGCATTTCTAACTGTTGTAGAAATCCTGAGGGTTTCTGATGTTCAGCTTTAACTTGTGAGCAAGTTAAACATTTAGAAACATAAGCTGCTAAGTCCTTTTTCATTCCTATCCACCAGAAATTTTTCCTTAAATCCTGGTACATTTTATCACTTCCTGGATGCATCGTATACTTAGACTTATGGGCTTCTTCTAATATATGATGACGTAGGTTTCCTAATTTAGGTATCCACATTCTCTTTTCATGGAATCTCCAAATTCCATTTGTTCCTTGTTCTAATTCTTTTAGCATACCTTTTAGTTTTTCAGTATCTTACTTGATTACTGATTCTTGTGCTTCTCTTATTTGATCATTTAAATCTACTTGTAGATTTAATTTAAGAGAACGTACCCTTTTTGGCTTTTCATGATATTTTCGGCTTAAAGCATCTGCTACTACATTTGCTCTTCCTTCATGATACTGGATATCACAATCATAATCACTAAGCATCTCCATCCAGCGTCTTTGTCTCATATTCAACTCCTTTTGCTTGAAGATATACCTTAAACTCTTATTATCAGTGAATATGATAAACTTACTACCATAAAGGTAATGTCTCCAAATTTTAAGAGCAAAAATTATAGCTCCTAGTTCTAAATCATGGGTTGAATAATTCTCTTCATGATTCTTAAGTTGTCTAGATGCGTAAGCTATAACCTTTTGTCGTTGCATCAATACACATCCATAACCTAACTTAGAAGCGTCACAATAGACTATAAAGTCTTCAGTCCCTTCTGGTAACGCTAGTATGGGTGTATGGGTTAATCTTTGCTTAAGGATTCTAAATGCTTCTTCTTGTTTTAATCCCCATTCAAACTTAACGGATTTACAGGTTAATTTAGTTAAAGGAATGACTATTCTAGAGAAATCTTTAATAAATCTTCTATAATAACCGGCCAATCCTAAGAAACTTCTAACCTCGGTTGGTGACTCAGGGGTTTTCCATTTGGTAATTGCCTCGATCTTTGTTGGATCTACATGAATTCCTTCATGATTGACTAGGTGTCCGAGAAATTGTACCTGTTCTAACCAGAATTCGCACTTTGAAAACTTAGCATAAAGCTTTTCCTTTCGTAGTAAACTCAAAAGTGCGTGCAAATGCTTTGCATGACCCTCTTTACTCTTAGAGTAAATTAGAATATCATCTATAAAGACAATTATGAATTTATCCAAATATGGCTTACATATTCGGTTCATCATGTCCATAAATGCAGCTGGGGCATTGGTTAAACCAAATGGCATGACAGTAAATTCATAATGACCATACCTTGTTCTGAAAGCGGTTTTAGGAATATCCTCTTCTTGTACTTTTAATTGATGATATCCTAACCTTAAATCGATTTTTGAGAAAACTCGAGCTCCTTGCAGTTGATCAAACAGATCATCGATTCTCGGTAATGGGTACCGATTCTTAATCGTAACCTTGTTTAATTCACGGCAATCAATGCACATGCGCATTGATCCGTCCTTCTTTTTAACAAATAAGATGGGTGCTCCCCATGGCGATGAGCTTGGCTGTATAAATCCTTTTTCTAACAATTCATCTAATTGTTTCTTCAGCTCATGCATTTCAGCGGGTGCCAAACGGTAAGGTGCTTTGGCAATTGGTGTTGTTCCTGGCAGTAGATGGATTCTGAATTCAACTTCTCTGTCTGGCGGTAGTCTTGGTAATTCTTTTGGAAATACTTCTGAAAACTGAGACACTACTGGAATGTCTTTTAGTTCTTTTCCTTTAGTGTTAGTGATTATGGAAATCAAATACACTATAGAACATTTTCTTATATAACTTGCAGTTTTCATCACAGAGATGAATTTTGTGGATCTAGATGGCTTATTTCCTTTAATTGTGATCATTTTACCTTTAGGTGAATTTACTTGAATTGACTTTTGATCACATAAAATACTGGCTTTGTTGGCTATCAACCAATCCATTCCTAAAACAACATTGAATCCTGCCAGATTCATGGGATATAGGTTTGCTATAAATTTCTGATTTAAAATTTCTATTCTTGCCCCCTGCAAGATTTCAGAAATTCTAACAGTTTCTCCATTAGCTGTCTCTACTAAGCATTCTAGTGGTAGTTTAGTTAATGATTGATTTAGAAATTTGCAAAATGATGTATTAATAAAACTTTGGTTTGCACCAGAGTCAAATAATACTTTAGCAAAGACATCATTATCTAAAAATGTACCAGCTATGACATCTGGAATCATTTTGGCTTCATCTGCAGTTAGAACAAATGCTCTAGCATTTTTGGTATTCTTGTTGTTAGCTTTCTTCCTGCAGTCTTCTTCCTTGTGTCCCGATATTTTGCAAAAGCTATAGTATATGGAGCATCTTTCTGAATGATTTCTTTTGCAATACCTAGAGTAAGGTACAGATGTAGAACCTACATTTTTCCTACGGTTAGAATTTCCAGAAGGAAATTCTTGAGTCAATTTCTGGTTAGGTTCCTCCTTTGATCCTCTTCCCGGGTACGGACTAACTCATCAGTCAAGGTATTGGCTAGTTCTACAACTTCTTCTATGGTTTGAGGTCTAGCTGCCTTGATTACGTGTCTTATCTCTCCAATTAATCCCCAGATATAGCGGGAGATTAATACTGGCTCTGGTGATGCAAGGGTTGGCACTATTCTAGCATATTCGAAGAATATTTTAGTGTACCCCTTACTATCCACACCAGTCATCCTAAGGTTTAGGAATTTGTTTGCTATCTGTTCCTTTTCATTGGGTGGGCAGAATTTCCTTTCTACCTTGTTCTTAAATTCTTCCCATTCCATATTATAGGTTCTATCACTTCCTCTTGATTGAAGGATAGTGTTCCACCATTCTAGTGCTGCATTCTTAAACAGATTAGAAGCAAACAATATCTTATCTTCTTCAGCACATTTGCTTATTCTTAAGACTGCCTCAGTCTTTTCTATCCAGCGTAGGGTTGCAATGGCCCCTTCGTTGCCCAAGAATTCCATTGGTTTAAAAGACCAGAATTCTTTATAAGAACAACAGTAAGGCACGGTTCTTCTTCTTTTGGGAATAGGCAATTGAAGTATAGGTCCATGGTTCACGCTGTTTTCGGGTCCGATCGGTCGCTTACTGCTATGTTTACTTTTATTATTCGCTTCTTGAATAGTTTGAATAATAAATGGCATTGCATCTATGATTCCTTGTGCCACTATATGTTGAACAACACTATTATCCATTTGGTTTTCATTGTTATGGATGCTTGGATTCTCATTAACCACGTTAATGTTACTCTGGTTATCATTATTCAGATTTCCTTCGTCGGCCATCTGAATTTTAAACATTTATCCTGTATTAATATCACAAGATAATAAGTAATATAGTTAATCACATGACACGCAATCTAGCCAAAAACGTCGATCATTGCGACTTGTACTCTATTTTCATATACTATGCGTCTCTTACACCCTAGTACTGAAATAAAATTACAATACTAACATAAACAGAATCACACTAATAATAATATGCATCCGTACACACATATTTTATTTTATTTTTATTTCATTATTATTATTATTATTATTACTACCATTTCCTCCATTCTCACATTCACGGATATGGATTTATCCAAAAATCCATATTGCGTTTATCGTATTTCCATACGAGACGCTCTCTCACCTGACGCATTCTCTCACTGCTTTCTAAAATTTCCTCCCCGAAAGTCCTAAGTTCTTGGACGTTTTCTGCACTCATTGGGGGTGCAGGTTCTAGGACTGGGTTTGGAATCTGGGGTGCGGGTTCCTGATATGGGGGTGACGGTTCCTGAAATTGGTAAGGATCTTCTAAGATCTCCCTAATATATTCATCATGGTAATAGGGATCTAAAGGGTCCATACCTGGATAGGCTCCTATGTTCTGTATGGGTGGGTATTCCTGGATAGGGTAACGTTGCACAAAGTCCCTATTGTCGTCCCACCAGGGGTCGTAATTTGGGTCTAGGGGGTTTGGTGCAGGTACCCTAGGGATTTCTTCTGGGTTAAAGTCATGCATCTCCACTTGGTTTTCAGGATTTTCTATCTCCATGGGTTGTTCTGGGAATTGGGGTTGTGGGGCTACTAGTTGTTCCAGACTTGGGTAAGCAGCAGTTGTAGCTAGGATATGGAAATTAGCTAGGCTTCTATTAAGCATATCCTGTGTATGGGCATCTGTTTTTCGCTTAGCAGCTGCTAAAACTCTTTGCTGTTGCAACTTTCGCATTTTTTTCCTACGAGCAAAAGCTTCCTTACTGAACCATCCTCTCATTTTGTGAGGGAATGGCTCTTCTGACTGAGCTTTAAAAGCAAACATTCCTTCTTCCTGATCAGCAGTATACCCAGAGAGGGCAGGCTGTGAAGAGGTACCTTTACTCTTAGGTGATTCAGATAACTGACGACTCATGTCTGAGGGTCCTTGATCACTCATACTGTAAACTATCAAATAGTCAAATAACACATAACAAATAAATACAGTTATGCACATATTTCCATAATTTATTTCCTAACACCAAATTTAAATTTTAAGTGTCAGCAGAATACTTCTTTGGCTCAGACCAATGGCTAGGCTCTGATACCACCTCCTGTCGCAACCTCCGATCCCTGATTCCCGGGAACGGGCGGCCGCGAGCCAGTTTCGGTGGTATCGTAGTATTTGTTTAATTTGGCAGCGGAAGTTTTCATCAGGACCGTAGTTAGGAAATGTTTATCAGAGTAAAACCACCATATTTGATATTAATAATCACATGGGTAAAACCCAAGTTTCTTATTACAATACATTCATAGGGATAAACCCTATTTTATTGAATTTAAAACATCATCTTTTAGGTAACTTTTATAGCCACATTTTTCCCAAGCCTTCAGTGCTCTCCAGCTGGCTTTTTACTAATTGGTTGTCACATTTTGTTACCTGAAACATGTTTTAAAAACATTTGTCAGCGGGAAATACTGGTGAGTGAATCCCAGTTTAATCAAGAAACATTTTATCAATTAAAACACTATTGAGAGTGATCACATTGTTTGTTTCTACACAATTACTCATTCAGTACTGTCAATCCTGATTTGTGGGTCATATTACTCATTGGCTAACTCATTGTCCAATGGTAACGTCCTGTCATCCCCGACTTACTACTCACAAGGTAGTAAATTTTGTATACAAAACCCTAACATACCGGCAGTAATTGAAGAACTACAAAGACTCAATCACCGCTTAATCATATTGTAAAATAATTAAGGTTTTGTAAAACATTACCAAAAAGATTAACAAAAAGAGGATAAACTCACAAAAAGGTTTACACAAAAAGAATGATTACTCACATTGTTATCTTAGACTTCGCGTAAGGGTTTCCTGGGAATAATCTATAATTTACACAAATGTACCTAGGTTAGTATCATAACCCTTTGAAAATATTAATGATACCCTCCCCGAGACGGCATTCCAACAACTACGTCGGGCAGAACCACGACAGTTGTTACGGAACCCTAAATCAATCGGGCAGCGTATCTAGTATGAAACCGGGGTTATAATACTTACAACGGAGCAGAACCTCGCTAATTAGGGATATAATACCCGACTATTATAACTCTACTACAGAAATTGTGATTGAGAATGAAATTGTGAGCGACGAAAATTGAAACCCGAGGCCTCCTTTATATAGTTGCTGTACTGGACTCTCACGCGGCCCGCGTAAAGGATAAGCGGGGCTTACGCGGCCCGCGTCAACACCTGGTCAACATGTAGCTTAGCTGGGTCAGCGTATAGGGCTGCCACGATGTCGACACGTGTCAGCTCAGGGTGTCTCCGCGTTTGATGATCTCTAGCGGCCCGCATAAGTTTTAAGGTGAGCTTACGCGGCCCGCCTTAACTTATAATTTCACCGGAATAAGTTTCAGCCTTGATACCGTCCGCGTGAAGTTGGGGTGGGATCCTACGCAGCCCGCCTCAACTCAATATTTATTGTTTTTAATTTATTTTATAAACTATAACGTATTTCGGGCTCGGTTTTCACATACGGGATGTATTTAAAGACATATTAAGATATTTTAGTATATAATAGGGTGTCGGAAATATACTGAGGGTGTTGGTTTTACTGATGGTTGTTACATATAAGGAGATAATTAGAGGGTTAAAGGGTTAGACTCTAATCACAATAACATCATTATGAAATCACCCCTCTCCATAACCGAACACCCTATTCGGTTTCTTCATCACCATCATTAGATTGCACCCTAAGGAGGAACTCGACCAATCTGACGAACATGACGTCTACTTCATTCTCTGATTCGGTTACTGGCTAACCAGGTACACATGTTTTATTATTCATGATTGAACTTATTTAATTAGGGTTTATGTTTTACCCATGTTCTTATGATATAATCAACACTTTGATGTTTTTAGACGACAAAAATTGTTAGGTAATAATGGTTCAGCTTTGATGTTTTTAGATGAAGCTGTGAGCAAATCTTCAATAACGGCCTTCAAACTATCTAAATTGAAACAAACCGTTGCAAATTAGAAACCTAATTAAACGAATCCATACAAGGGATTCAATTATGTAGTTTGAGCTTAATGGTTCTTTTAAGTAAAAAAGTTGTACATTATATATTAAAATACAAAAAGATCAAAATCAACAATAAATAATCAAAATCAACCTTGCATAAATCTAAGTTTAAACACAATCCAACAACTAATAAAGTTCAAACAACATAAGCGAAATATCAACCATACAACTAATCAAAGCTCAAACGTATAAACTTTAAACAAAACACATAATAAACATAAATAAAGTATACAATACAATAAACATAAATAAAGTATACAATACATCAGAATTTAGCACATAATACAACTAATAAAGGTTCAAATTAACAAAAAAATTGTCAAAAATGCCTTAAAATGAGATTCCTAGGTGGACTAAGGGGTAAAATGCTAAATGGTTTAGACCGTGGGGTATGGTGGGGCTGGGGTTTGGGGTTTGGGGCGTGGCCCGACACGTGGCTTGGGTGGGCTTCGCTGGGCTGACCCACATTGAAGACGGTATGGTGGGGCGAGGGTTTGGGGCGTGGCCAGCCCAAACCTCCTTATTTATATTTTTTATAAACAAATTTAAATTTCTTAATAATGTTTTTAAAATAAAAGAAATTACATAAAAAATTTCTAGTGCTTGGAATATTTTTTCTTTATCTCTTCTCTCATCTCCAACATTAGTTCCAACTTTTCACCTGATAGGTGATCGATGGACTGGGCTAGAAATTTCATATCATCTCGTCTATTTTAAAATTAAGATAGAGATGATTATAGAAGAGGTGGAGTAGTTGTGGTAAAAAAAAATGAATAGAAGTGTGAGTATTTATAGTGAAAAAAAAAAATTAAACACATAGCCTTTGGCTAACGGCTAGCCCAAACGGCTACTTGTCTTGGCCAATGAGATCCCGCCAACGCCCGGGCTGAAATCCCCGCCCAAGGGGCCATGTCGAAACCCAAGCCCACCCGGGATGGTGACTTGGGTGTTTGTACCCAACCCACAAAATTCACTCAACCGGAGTGACACAACACACAAAGTGTTAAGTTGGGAGTGGTGGGAGTTAAAGTGATAGTTGAGAGTGACAGCAGTCAATATCCAATAGTTAGGAGTGATAAAATCCAATAAATTTTTTTATTATGCATGATTGTATATGAAAAGTATGAGAGATAACTATTAACTAATCGTTTCAATAGCTTACGTAGCTAATCAAATGTTGCAATATTTTAAAGATAAATCATAAACATTTAAATTATAGATTATATGATAAGAATAAAGGATTACTCCTTGGTGCCCAAGAAAAGAAAAGATAGTTCTTTTATTTTAAAGATTAATTGCATTTTACCACCCTATAGTTTCAGGTTTACTTCTTCTGGATCACAATTAGAAAACATAGTGGACTCGTAAAACTTGAATTAACTGAAAATTAATACAATTCTTTTATATTTACTCTTAGTTACTATATCAACAACACTTAATAAAAAAAGGCTATTGGATTTTATCACCTCCAACTATTGGCTATTGACCGCTGCCACCCACAACTATTACTTTAACGCCCGTCACCCCTAACTTAACACTTAGTTTGTTATGTCACCATATCGTTAATTGATCACTAACTTTTAATTTTGTTACTATACTTTTGGGGGTGTGTCATATGGATCTTAGGAAGGTTTTAGAGCATTCACATCCACTTCATTATCTTTAACCATATAATTTAACAAAAAATACTACTTTTTAAAATTTACCTCTCATTTTAAAAAACCCTCCACATCCTATCCTTTATATTTATCTCTAAATTTTTTTTTTTATTATTTCTTTCTTTTTCTTTCATTTAAAAATCTTAACTACCCACTATTTTGACTCATCTGAAATCTCCGTCGAAATAGATTTGAGGATTTTCTTCAAAATAATCACGATATAAATGCTCATGTCCTTGAATATGATTGTGACGAATAAACTAACAACGTTTGCGAGTACATTGTTCTTCGACATCCTGATCAAGATCATCATCGCTATCATCTTTAGAAGATAGGTATGTCAACAACTTGCGGAAGAATGTACGAACAATGTGATCAGACGTGCAATTAACTCAACCTGTCATCATACATGTTATAAGTCAAAAACTGATATAAACGCCAAAAAATGTGCCGGTTTTTCAGCAATAAAACGCCAAAAAACTGCATGTTTTTTCAACATAAAAACCTTAAAAACTATAGGTTTTTTCAGCGAAAAACGTCAAAAAAAGACAGCGTTCTACAACGTTTTTCAGCAGTGCAGGCTGCAACGTTTCTGCAGGTTTTCAGATCGGTTTTTCAGCAAAACAACGACAAAAAACTACAGATTTTTTTTCCAGCAAAAAAAAAACTAAAAATGCCGTTTTTCAGCAAAAAAGGCAAAAAAAAAAAAAAAAAAAAAAAAAAAAACTGCATGCTTTTTTAGCATAAAAACCTTCAAAAACTCCAGTGTTTTTCAGCACTGCAAGCTATAAAGAGGTATTAATTTGATTTACTATCAAGATGGCTATAAAATACAATAGATAATAACAATCAACTAAGTATAATACGTTAACAAACAGATGATATACGTTTACAAAACTAACACACTAATTATCTATATATTAATAAACATTATCTATATATTATCTATATATTAATAAACAAACCTAATGAATAGTGTTTTTATTATTATAATAATAATAATAATATATAGCTTTTTTAAACACTTTTATTATTCTAATGCTATAATAATAATTATTTCCTTTATTATTTTTCTTAACTTTTAATGATTTTTTTTTTATCACGGGTTGAGATAAATGCTACCCTATACCATTTTCTTATCTCTGATCACGGGTATCGTACAAACAACAACGATATCGCATATTTTTTTTCTTCAACTTTTAATTCTCTTAAAACGCAAAAAAAAAAAGTTGGGTAAAAATGTTTTGGGTAAACACTACCATTTCGACCTACCAAAAAAACAGTTCTAACCAACTCGGTTAAGCTAGTTCTAGACATTAAAGACCGCTTTTTACACACCCTTAGTTGTGTTGATACTTTTTTCGCAAAAAAGAAGTAACTTACAGTATGCTCAAATATGCCTGACCTAAGTATGTATACATTGTAAAAAGGCCAACTCAAAGTCTCTCATGGCACATCGACTTCCTAGGCTGAAACAAACAAGAAAACAACAACAAATATGAAACACATAACAACCAAACAACCACGAAGAAAGTGTATTTACGGATTTACCCTTGACACACACACATTTGGACCCGATTTCCCTTTGACACACACACGCACATATAATATGTCTGAATCCAAACGGGTAAAGTGAAGAGGCAAACCACTTACTACACATTATAGTATACATTCATTGGGAAAACAATAATGATCAAATTAAATATCATACCATCCATTTTCACTACCATCAGACTACAAACAACAGTTTAAGATCAATACCAAATCATACCAAGTTTGACCTATTTAACAGGCTACATAATGGATTTATACGTAACACCAAAAACACATAAGTATGAGGTTAGACAAAGCTACAAATTATGTGTAGTACATACCTTGGTCTTGTGAATCCATACACCAAGCTACGATAGGATACAAAGATCATTTATTTAAAATTAAAATGTTTGCATCAAGTTGCTTACAATCATTTTATTTGATTGATATAGATGTATTACCAGAATAGCTTCAACAAAAACATTCAACTAAACTTGTTAGTCTAAAGCTTAATCATTCTCTTCAACACTTAATCTTTGTTTATCCTTTCTTAGATAGTGGTGGGGCATCCGAAGTATTCAGAGTTGTTTTGTGCTGGTAGAATTATAAATCTGAATCAAAAGAGCCACCAAATGTTTCTGAATTGCTACAAATAGGGTCACTAATTATCACAGTTGAAGCTCCTAAAATGTTCAAGACAACAACTTATGTTCATTGCCTTAGGGTTAATTTTGTTTAGTCAAACTTTCTCTATTTCTTGTTTATAACAATTAACAAACCACATCGATTCTAAATCTTACAAAAACCAAAAAAGCTCAAGATCACATAATCCCCCAAATAGCATCAACACATACAAAAGATAAACAAGAAATTAAAGTTGCATATATATATATATATATATATATGTGTGTGTGTGTGTGTGTGTGTGTGTACAACAAGCATTAAGACGTATGTCTCACGTGAGGTGTTGTAGAGTATACAATCCAACAACCTACCATTACGAACAATCACAAAAATACGATTCAATTGTTACTGAAATCAAAGAGACTTACGTGGAAGGCTGCAACGAGATGAGGATTTTTGTTATGGTGAGTTTCTACCACTACCACTGGATGTGAGGGGAAAGGAAATGAACGAGGGTGGGAGAAGATGATATGGGCAGGTGATAATGATATGGTTGAAGATGAGGGGGCTACAGTAGCTTTCCATACATGAAAAGTTAATGTACAGTCTTTTTAGAATTTAGGGTTAGAGAGATGAAATAGAGGATAGGATGGAGTGAATATTCAGAAGAATTTTTTAAATTTTAGAGGTAGGGGTTCAGATGGTGGATTGGATGTGAATGCTCTTAGGGATCTTATGACACCCCCAAAAGTATAGTAACAATATCAAAAGTTAGTAATTAGTTAACGACGTGGTGACAGAACACACTAAGTGTTAAGTTGAGGGTGGTGGATGTCAAAGTGATAATTGAAGGTGGCAGCAGCCAATAGCCAATAGTTAGGGTGATAAAATCCAATAACAAAAAAAAAAAAAAAAGGTTGGTGACAAGGTGAACAAATCTCAAACTCTTACTATTTCACTTCCCCTTTGTTATGGTACAAAATAGAATGATCGGTTAAAAGAATGAAAACACAAAGAAAAGAATTATCTCAAATCATAAATACCTTCCGTTCTATTTTGGGATATTGGATTTAAATAACCCTAACTTTCATCAATTATTGGCCGATAACATTCCCAACTTTCAATTTTTACACCAACACTCCCAACTTTCAACTTATTGGTCGATAACACTCTCTAACTAACAGAACCCTAATGCAGTTAGCTGATGTCAGCTGCCACGTCATAAAAATGCCATGACAGCTGCTACATCAATTGTCACGTAAGCAAAAATGGCCACATTAGCAAAAACTAACTCGGTTAGGGTTCAGTTAGCTAGGGAATGTTATCGGCCAATAAGTTGAAAGTTGGGAGTGCTTGCTGGTGTACAAATCGAAAGTTAAGAGTGTTATCGGCCAATTGATGAAAGTTATAATTATTTAAATCCAATATCCCTCCTATTTTTTGTCTGTTTTAAGTAAACAACCTAATTAACAAACTAAAAGCGTCATATACTATTTAACAGTAAAAGAGTATATGTTTTTTTAAGTTAAAGTACTATGTATAATATATATGTTGCAAGCCACTATATACTTGAGTTTAGTAACATGTACATCAAATTATGTGTTTTTATGGTTTAATTTAAAATCGTGAAATCATCCTGTCTGAGTGCCTGATGATAAGGTTCATTTTTCTAAATTCTTTTGGCTTACAAACTTGAACTAAAAATTGTCAAAACAACGCACTTCAATTTGACGAGCGACGTTGAATTTAAATAACCCAACTTTCACCAATTGATCGATAGAACTCTCCACTTTCGATTTGTATCACAACACTCCCAACTTTCAACTTATTTTTCTCTAACACTCTCAAACTAACTGAACCCTAACCCAGTTAGCTAATGTCAGATGCCACATCACCAAACAAGTGCCACATCAATAAAGAAAGCCACGTCATATGCCACACCAGCAAAAATATGCCATGTTAGATGCCACGCTAGCAAAATATTGCCACGTCAGCAAAAATGCTACGTTAGATGCCACATTAACAAAAACTAACTGGATTAGAATTCAGTTAGTTCAGGTCGAGAAATCTTGAAACACAAAGGGTCACCTTAAAACATCAAAAATCTTCAAGCACTCCTATCCAATTACCAATTCTACACTCATATAACCAACGTGAAACATAAGTCAAGTTCTCCAATTTCATCTTCAACAAACCCCTACACAACGTCGTCGTTTTCGATCACCCTCACTCTGTAACACAACACAACACCACCACAATGACTACAAAATTGAAGATAGCAGGGGCATGGTCCGGTGTTCTAGAAGCCCAATTGGACGAATGGACCGTACCCTTTTTGAAACAACAAATTGCAAACCGATTAGACTGTTCTACAGACTCGATCAACCTCATAACTGCAGGCAAAGTGTTGCGGGACGATAGTGGGACCCAGAAGTTGATCGAATTGGGTTTGAAGAACAATTCAAAGATCTTGGTCACTAGGGTATCACCTGATCAGGGTAAAGAGTTGGTTGCTGAAGAAGAGAAGTCTACCAGGCTGCAACGACTCAAGTTTGTATCTTTTTTTATGTTTTGATCATCTTTTTGTTGTTAATGTTGATGGGTTTTGTGTAATTTTTTGTGGGTATGAATCTTTTTTTGTTGGGGTTGTTTAAATTTTTGAAATTTATTGATTTTGTTTTGTGGGTTTTGTTAGGATCAGGTTAAAGATTTTAGTATTGGGGGTTAATAGTTATGGTTTTGTTCATTTTGATCATCTGTTTGTTGTTAATGTTGATCGTGTTTGTGTAATTGTATGTGGGTATGAATCTTTTTTTGTTGGGGTTGTTTAAATTTTTGAAATTTATTGATTTTGTTTTGTAGGGTTTTGTTAGGATCAGGTTAAAGATTTTAGTATTGGGGGTTAATAGTTATGGTTTTGTTCATTTTGATCATCTGTTTGTTGTTAATGTTGATCGTGTTTATGTAATTGTATGTGGGTATGATTCTTTTTTTTTTGTTAGGTTGTTTAAATTTTGTTGATTTTGTTTTTGTAGGGTTTTGTTAGGATCAGGTTAAAGATATTGATATTGGGGGTTAATAGTTATGGTTTTGTTCATTTTAATCATCTTTTTGTTGTTAATGTTGATCGTGTTCGTATAATTATATGTGGGTTTTGTAAGGATCAGGTTCAAGATTTGATATTGGGGGTTAGTTGTTATGGTTTTGTTCATTTTGATCATCTTTTTGTTGTTAATGTTGATCTTGTTTGTGTAATTGTATGTGGGTTTGAATCGTTTTTACGGGGGTGGTTTAAATTTTTGAAATTTATTGATTTTGTTTGTGTAGGGTTTGTAATGATCAGGTTAAAGATTTTGGTATTGGGGGTGAGAAGTTGTAGTTTTGTTGATTTTGATCATGTGTTGGGTTTAATTTTTGGTTTTGTTGACTTTTTGACTTGTTAACAACCCCTAAAGATGAGGGTTTTGATGATGATTTTGTTTTTGGGATTTGCAGGGCTGCTGCAACTTCACTGGCGAAAAGGCATGCTGATGGTTCATTGCCAGTTGAAGATTTTAATCTTGAATTGGAGAATCAAAGCGGAGAGAAAGTGAAGCTGGGAACCGAAGACGATCAACGGTATGATTAATCGTAAAATCTTTAATTAAGTTACCGAATTAAGGAGCTACGTGTTTTTTATCGAGTCTAAAATGAACGATAAATTGCAGTGCACTAATGATGGGACTTATGTTTCATGGAAAAGCGAAACGATTGGTCAAAAGTAAGAAGTACGAAGACGCCTTGGAAGTTTTAACTATGGGAGAGGTTAGTTTCGAAATTGTTATTTTGTATCAAAACATGGGACCCACAAAATGAAATCGTTGAACGATCACGACAGTTAAAACGTCTGATAATAACCGAAGTGACTGTTTTGCAGGAGGCATTCTCACTATGCGACTCCAGTGTCGTTCAGGTAAACCAACCAATCAACCATTACTCTTTTATTAAATGTTTATGTTCACAATGCTTTTGCGTCACATGATGTTGCGGATTTATGATTTTACGTCTCGTGTTTCGTTTTCCAGCTAATTGACAACGTCCCAATACTTCAAATAGATATGGTTTGGTGTTATTTTATGCTTAAAGACATCAGTAAACTATCAGTAGCTGGAAAACGCCTTGAAGAAGCTCGAAAAGGAATCGAACGATCTCACGGGAAAGAATCTACTCGTCTTAGACTTCTTCATGGAAACGCTCATCCCGAACTTGCATTGTAAGAAACCTCATTATGCGTAATTTTTATATATGTATCTATGTATAATAAAACGACACTAATTTTGTAATATAGGCATTTGAGATTGGAATTACTGGAAGGTATAGTGGCATACCATAGCGGTGATCTCGAAAAGGCAAAGAGATCATTGAATAGCGCTAGGAGTAGATACTTGGAGGTACCTTTTTTTATTTTGACTTTATTTTATGGATTATTTTTGTTATATTACATAATATTCATTTGTGTATCTATATATACTGTTTAATTACAGCTTCAGGTTCCAGATGAAGAACTATCAATGCTAATGGGGATGGGGTATGGAGAACGTGCTGCAAAAAGGGCGTTACGCATGAACCGACAAAGTGTTGAGCGCGCAGTTGATTTTCTTGTTGAGGAAAGAGCTAAGAAACAACAAAAGTATGAGGATGACCTCAGGCGAAGAAATGAAATCATGTAAGTATTAAGTTAACGGATGATAGAAACTATGAACGAAAAGAATAACTTGTGTTCTTGAAAACATAATTACAGGGAGCAAAAGAGGTTTGGAGTTACCCCACTTAAAAAAGCAGTCGATCTTGAGAAGTTAAAGGAATTGGTATCGATTGGGTAAGCTTACAATTTAAAAAAAAAAGGAAAACTGTATTTTTCCCTACTTTTTGACTTAGGGGTGTTCGAAAAGCTCGCAGCTCGCTCGGATAAAGCTCGAAAAAAGTTCAGCTTGAAAAAAGCTCGGTTGTAAACGAGCCGGCTCGGCTAGGCTTGATTTGTAAACGAGCCGAGCTCGAGCTAGGCCTAGCTCATGAGCCGGCTTGAATATTATTTTCTATATAAATTCTAAATTTAAATTCATTAAAATAAAAAAAATGTGGGAGGGGGTTGAAATGTTAACATTTTCTGTTTAATTAATTAATAACATATAATATGGAAAAATAAACAAAAAATATATATCTAATACTTTTGATATGCCTTTGATCTTTAAAATATTAGAAAAATAAAAATAGTAATGAGCCGACTCGATTTGGCTCGAGCTAGCTCGAACATATTACGAGTCGAGCTCGAGCTCGACTTTTCATCTTGATAAAATAAACGAGCCGAGCCTTAAGTTTGAGCTTGATCTCAAGCTTAACCTGGCTCAGCTCGACTCGACTCGGCTCGATTACAACCCTATTTTGACTAAAGTCGTTCATTTTGTTGTGTGTTTTGATTATGGCAGTTTTGAGAAGGAACTTGCGGCAGAATCTCTTAGAAGAAATGAAAATGAAATGCAAAAAGCTCTTGATGACTTGACAAATCCAGATACTAATTCTGATATACAGGTAAATTAATATTTCGGGTACATTGTGAGTTCTCAAAAGCTAATAGTAAAATGTGTTATTGACTTGATTTTATTTTACATCTGTAGCTTTTTATTGAGTCGCGAAAGAAGAAGAGAGCACGCAGAGCTTCAGATGCTGCTGTTGAAAGACTTGTTACCTTAGGGTTCCCTAGAGAAGCAGGTACACACCCCCTCCAAAATAATTATTTCTATATAAAAGGAAGTTGAATAGCGCCTCTTTGCTAACATGAGCCTTGGAGGCTTTTGCTAACTTGACCTTTTTTTAGTTTAGTGCTTCGCTACTTGCGCCTATATTTTGTGTATCTTTTTGAGTTTAGTTTTTATAACAAACATTACCAATACCGGTACGGAGAAACCGCTTTTTAATTTTGAAACTTTTTTAACTTACTGAACATTTGCACATACCCTTTTGGACATATATTTTAACTTTTTTTCCTTTGTTATAACAAGTGAACTGAAACCGACCGAGTTCCTATCCTTTTTCTATTTTTTTGATGTTCAGAGCCGAGCTACGATGCAAATAACATTAACACATTTAGATATCATTTTGTTTAATATTATTTTGATGTTCAGAGCTGAGCTACGATGCAAATAACATTAACACGTTTAGATATCATTTTGTTTAATTTTACGAAATCTATTCAAGGTGTGCGATACATAGCGAATTCCAATCGCGTCCCGGTGCAATGCGCGGTTTACTACTACCCTAGTAATAATAATAATAGCCTATGCTAACTAAAGAGTCGATAAACGACTGACTTTGACTATTCTTGGCTAATCTTATCTTAACGATCTTTTTATTTATTCTAACAGTTAAAATAAAAGATTAGCCTAAAAGAAACATGTCAAAAGTTAGTACGTAAAACCTCCTCAAATCAGTTTATTCATTATTGTTGAAAAAAAATAAAAGATTAGCTTAAAAGGAAACATGTTGAAAGTTAGTGCGTAAAACCTCCTAAATCAGTTTAATCATTATTGTTGAAATAATGCAACTTTCTAATCATATTTAATACAATAACATGTTACAGTAAACAAAAGCGCTTAATTATTGATTTATTACTTTTGTTAGTTGTGGCTGCTGTTGACGCTCACGGAACAGAAGAACGCGCTTTAAATCATCTACTGGAACAGAACGTGCCGAAAGAGAGTGCACCGCCGACAGGTCCGGTGGCGGAGAATGCCGGGAGCTCTAGCGGCTCTGGCGGTGCCAGCTCATCAGATGGCGCCACTGGAACCATTCCGAACAATGGAAATGTACCGATCTTTGATCAGGAAATGGAAAGGGATGTGGAAATGGAACATGAGATTACAGGTGATTTACAGAGTGAAGATGTGTTTTCGGATTACGACATGGAGCTTACTAGAGAAAGTGAAGCTATAGAGGAGTATTTGGCTCTTGTGATGGTCTAATTATCTCACTAATTAAGTAGTTATTATGCTCTACTTATTATGCACATATGATGTTTTTTTTTCATGGGATTTTTCTAGTTTTAGTTTCTAAGTGATGTTGGATGGATGATGTTATTAACTTATTTTTAAGAATGTTTTTATTAAACGTTGGATGATCTGTTTTAGTTCCCAGTTATGTAAATATGTGTGTTTGGTGCAGATTTGCTTTGAACCAATCTGGTCTAGTATTAGTATTTTAATTTATAAATTCATCTCCTTAGCTCATTTTATTATTATTTTTTATATAAAACTCTACTCATTGCATAAGAAGAAGAGAAGAATGGAGTTTTTTTTTTTTTTTTTTTTTCTGATAAGAAGGCAAATGTCGTTAAAATTTTGGAAGAGATTAAAACTTTAGCGTACCTGTGGATTAAAGATAGATCTTCATTTAATAATCTTTTTTGGAAAGATTGGTGTAAGTTTGAATTGTAACTTTGGAGATATTTGTGTTTTTCTAACTTAGTTTATTTTTAATTGTGTTTTCTAAACCCACCTAGGGCTGTAAACGAGTCGAGCCGAGTCGAGCCAGGGTGGGGTCGAGCTCAAGCTCGAAATTAATTCAGGAGGCTAAACATGGCTTGAGCTTTACGTCGGAGTTAAACGAGCCTAAGAACGAGCCAACGAGCCGAGCCATTGGCCGAGCCGAGCTTAGCTCGAGCTGGGCTTGGTTACAAAATGAGCCAGCTTGGTTCACGTCATCTCAAATTGAGTTTTTTTAGCTAGTTTTTCTCGAGCTTCTTTCGAGCGAGCTACGAGCCGAGCTACGAGTCACGAGAGCCCTAAACCCACCCCTTTTCAAATCATTTTTAGTTTTTTTTATTAAACTATTTGTTTAGTTTAAAGTTTATTATTTACATAAACTTCACAATTTTAGAGCATTCACATCTATCAAATTTTGTGAGAGTTTTTATATTACAAAAAGTGGTTGTGGGTAAATGAGAGAAAAAACATTAAAATTTCCTAACGACCAACTATACTTTTTAGCTTTATGTGTTTATTATCTTCGTAACACATCTAATAAATAAATAAATAAAAGGTATTAGTTTTATGTAGAAACAAAAATTATTATAAGTGGGAACCAAGTGGCTTCACTCTTGCGTAGTGGCACATTGGCAGGTGTAAACAAGTTCCGAAGGCTAGAGAGCTACTTGTTATTAATTTAGTTAAAAGTTTAAATGAGCCGAGTCTTAACGAGCTCGAGCTTGTGCTCGAGCCTTAAATAGAGCTCGTTTAGTTATCGAGCACGAGCCTGAAATACAAACCTCGTTTAGGCTTGCGAGGCTAAACGAGCCCAAACAAAATTCCAGTTTTTAATATAAAATATAATAATAATAATAATAATAATAATAGCATTGGTGAGCCGAGCTTTTAGCTCATTTGAGGTTGTTCTAAAAAAAACTCGAGTTGAGCTCGAACTTTGAGTTTTACTCGCGAGCCGAGCTCGAGCTCAAAAAAACAAGCTCGAACCGAGCCAGGCTCGACCTCGAGCTTCATAAATACATAACGAGCCGAGCTCGAGCCTAGTCGGGCTCGGGGCGGCTCGTTTATACCCCTACATATACACAAGTATAGGCAACAAACTATTCTAAGATGTTTTGTCGGGAATGCTTAATTTTCTGTAGTCTATTCTATATGTATGAAAGATGGTGATCCTGATCATGACAATAAATTACAAATGTATAGAAAAAACTTCACTGATTAATCAAAATCAGTAAAACCATTATCATCGAAACCTATATAAAACTAATGTTATATACTCCTTATTAATTTGTTTTCCTCATAAGAAAATTATGAAGTTAGATACTCATTAATTTGTTTTCCTCATAAGAAAATTATGAAATATGTTAACATTCAGTTTTGTCTGCTATTTTTATCTATTCTCATATACCCTTCATATTGTTAGAAAAATAATTATAATTAATTGGTCATTTAAAAGGCAAATTACAACGTATTTAAAAAGCCTAAAGTTTGTCACGTATGTTACAAAATTGTCTTAAATGCTAAGACACAACATATTTTTATATTCACATTTAAAATTTCCAACAAATGATCTGAAAAGGTTTATAACCAAAGACATGTAATGTGTAAGAGAATACTTAAAAAGATAAATTTAGGAAAATATAAGACTTTTGTACCTAGTTACTTATTATACGAACTAGTGTTTGTAAATGACGCGCGTTGCGCGAAAGACATTGGTGTTTACCACCAGATAGACAAGTCGAATTCAGAATTGACATCATCCCTGGAGCAGCACCTGTTGCTAGAGCACCTTATAGGTTGGCACCAACGGAGATGAATGAATTGAGGACACAGCTGGATGAATTGCTAGCTAAAGGTTTCATTAAACCTAGTTCGTCTCCTTGGGGAGCGTCAGTCCTGTTTGTCAAGAAAAAGGATGGATCGATGCGTCTGTGCATCGATTACCGTGAGCTTAATAAGGTCACAATAAAGAATAGGTATCCTTTGCCCAGGATCGACGATTTGAGGGTTGCACAGGTGTGGGGTCTCCAAAGGAATGATGTGATAAGGATCGCTGTAAAGGTATGTAGGAAGGTTGAGGGTTGTCGGGTTCGTCTTCCGAATGTGGCCCATAAGAGTTATGGATGGGAGGCGTCGAACTGTGCGATACAGGTCGTCTAGCCGGTTCGAAAAGGTTCCTCCAGTTTTCTCTAGGGTCAGCACTCGCAGTGGTGGTAGGAGCTCACATGTGCGAAGGTCCTGCCTCGTCGTCATTGGGGGCAGTGATTGGCCCCTTGCCTCGTCCTCTACGTCGAAAGAATCTTGGCGGCATTTTCAATTCTGTCAATATAACATGAGATAACAACAAAATATATATAAAATAAAGGACAACACAAAACAAAATAGAATTTGTCCTATGTTATATGTCTAGACTCGAAAGTTTAGAAATGTGCAATTGTGTCATTGAGATTAAACACAAAAAGGCTAGTGTTTAATTCACTCAATGTTGGCTCTGATACCAACCTGTCACACCCCGGATTCCACGTGTCACCGGTGGGCCCGGTGGGGAGTATCGTGACGTGGTTGGCAACATAATAGTCAAACAACACAATATATAAATATGCACAGCGGAAGCAAATTGAAAGATATAATATTTCAACCGATTAAAATATTGTAATATCATGTATCACAACAGTCGATTGTTTATCCACAGACGGGTCGACAAATAAATAGTAGTTCAACAGACTTAGGCATCTTAAGCTTGCGAGACTCTTTATTGATGCTAAGGAGACAATCCAGCCTATTACGCTTAGTACCTGCATTTAATCTTTTTGGGAAAATACGTCAGTTTACACTGGTAAATACAATCAACTGACTCATTTTGAAAATGATTAAAAATTGATTTGGATGCACGTGGCATAAACATTTTATAACTTGGGATAATTATTTAAATATATAATCTTGTGAACGAATTACATGTTCCTTATGCGTTCAGTAGCCCGGACGTACCGGGTTAAAGATCAATAGACACACCACATCAACTATTTATGCACTGACGAGTGTACGCCTACACTCCGCGCTTAGGTCGTGGCCATTTCGTAAAATGATGCCAAGGATATCCGGGACATGGTCATTAACCCCCCAAAGGCTTTTAAGTAAACAAAACTGTTTAAACGGGCCGATCAAATTATTCAATTAACCACCAAACGATGGAAGATTTGATGCCCGACCAAGCGGTATTTTATATACCGTAACCCAAGCCCGTATAGGGAAAATAAGTTAAAAGTATTTACCTGAGCAAAGTAATAATCACAATAAGCAAATGCAAGTAGCTTTTACTGGTACTCCTAATCTGGAACGAAGGTTTATAATAACCTATTAGAATCCTAACGGGTCTTTAATTAAGCTTAAGCTTAGACCGGTTAGTTTCAAAGATACGGTTCGTACGCACGATTAAGCGAAGACCGGATAGAATGTGATTTGGACTCAACAAGTTTGAAGACTTGTTTAATATGGGTATATTATACACATTCTGGATTTTGAGATAAAACCGATAAGGTTTGACCCGTTTCGGCTAATTTATATAAACTAGTTACATAAACCGAACTGAACGGGTAATAATGAGAGCCATTTACAGGTTTCCTAAGTTAATATGCTCCAAATATGTTGTGACATCAGTAAGATATCATTTATTATGCCCGAAATGAATTTAAACACAAACTATGCCCCGTAGGGGTAGTTTGGTCATTTATAAGGTGATAAAAGAGTTTAAGTAATATCCTGAGTTACAGGTCTGATGTAATCAGCAAAGATAATCAATTTGCTAAGTTATATCAGTAGGGTATTGTATATATGTGAAATTTATCAATTATAACCAAACTATGCACCGTAGGGGCATTTTGGTAATTTCACATAAGCCGAAAAGCTCAAAACCGAAGTCTGAGTTTAACAAACTTTGATTACTGTTAAAATATTATAATTTATCTCAAATATCAGTAGGTATCACCCTTGTATGTTTAAAAATGGTTTTAGTACATACTATGCGTTAAAAACGCTTAATTGGGCGATTAGAAGCCGTTTCCGGGTTCTATATAGAAATCTGATATTTTTATTATTCTAGAAGGTTTAAAATAATTTATTTATCATAAGAAATCAATAGCAAAAGGTTTGGAGTCGATTAGATATGTAAAACTCATTTTATAGCCCGTAAGGGCAAAACCGACAATTACCGGATTAAGCCTATGACTATAAGTTATGCTCAGCCTAAAATTAATTAAAAATCTTCAAAAATTCCAAAATAATATATTACATCAGTGGGTAATAAGTTTGATATCAAAAAGTAGGTTTAAATAGGCTGTACGCTAATTATGTCGTTTAATCGCTAAAGAAGCTTCTAATTACGCTAATGAGCATAACTCTCAATCTACACCTCAAACTGATGTCAAATTTTTGGTGCAAGTTTATATATCAGTAACTAGGGTTTCTACTCTTTTACATTTTCAAAAATCACGTTTTAAGGTGAAAAGGGCATAATGGTCAACATATGAGCACTTAACGGAATCATGCATATTAATCGGATAACTAATGATCCGAGGTGTATAATCACAGAGGGTTATACTAGCATGTAACCTGGTCCTATTAGAGCTCTAAGGCATTTCTAAAACATGCTTAAACGGGTCAGAACTGAAAGTCAAAGCAAAAGTCAAACTATGCGACTTTTGGTTCCGAACCGGGTTTCCACTGAAAATTGTCGGGTTGAACATGTTTAGACACGTTCTTACATTAATTACCAAGTTATATTAATGATCAAACAGGTTGTAGGGGTTCTACATTGCTAATTATGCATAAATTAGAAATTAAGTATCCTGTTGACTTTTTAATAACAAGTTTGACCCGACATTCGACCTAGTTAGAGTGGGAATCAGGGGGAACCCTTTTAAGGGTTTATTGCCCACATAATTACCAACTTATAACTACTTTCAATTCGACAAATCACTTGACCATTAGTGATTAATCGTTAAGTCAACCGTTAATTACGACGGTTTGACTTTTAAGCTAAAACTAAGCAAAAACTTAACTAAGAAAGGTTAAGCAAACTTACCAAGGTCCTAAGCACGATTAGTGATCACTTGAGAGAAGTCTTGAGCTCCAGAAATGACCAGGAATGCAAGAGAAAGGTGTGAAGAACTTGTTGCAACTTAGTGGCTTTATATAGTGATCAAGAACCCACTAGATTGTTGACATGCAAGTCTACAACTGACCACAATTCATCCACAAGTGTCCCTAAGTGTCTAGGGGTTGTTTAGGGGTCGTCCGATATGAGGAAACTCGTTTAAAGATCAGTTCCATGCGCATAACAGCAAACAGCCCCGTTTTCAGTTACTGGGCAACCCTTGCGCACCGTAAGGGTTGTGCTTGCGGTGCGCAAGCCTTATGCTGAAGTCAAAAAATCTTGATCTTTCATGCATTCGAAGGGGCAACCAGGTATTTCGAATTTGGGACATTATTTTACAGTAAGGGGCCTCTAAAATGTGCCTTTAACAGTGATATACCCTACCACTTTGAAGTGTTTGCTTGGATTCTTTTTAAAAATGCCATAAACGAAAGTTTACCGTAGAAATTCCATAGGATCCTATTTTGCACTTTGTATTCAATTACTGCCATCAATTTGCTGGATTGAAGGAATATTAGATGTTCATAATATATAATTGGGTCTTGGGATTTATAAATGAGGTCGTTCAGAGGTGAAAATTAACATGACGACACTTTTCAAATCCTGCCAAACATCTTTATTAAATCCGGGTTTATAACGCTTTTTGTCTTACATGACACGTGTCGTTATTTCATTGAACACGAATTTTCGAGGTGTTACAGTATACCTGCGGGTTTCAGGTAAACCCGCTAATTTTAAAAAAATTACCTGTTAGGTATACCCGACCCAAAACTCATCGAGTATCTATTGGGTAATTACTAATAAATTACATTTAGTATTAATACTAAAAAATATATCAAATAACTAAAATGTATACGAAATAAAATATCTATATGTATAAAATTGGATGTATCATATATATACATATTTATAAATATAAAAGAAATTATATCGGGTATACATTCGGGCAAACGGTTACACTTTATCAGGTAATTGGGTCGGGTAAACGGGTATGTCACCAAATCCCAAACACGTCCCAAACCCATGAAAAAAAAAACTAGTCCCAAACCCGTCCCAAATGTGTCGGGTTTTGGGTTTACCTATCGGGTTCGTGTTCGATTGCCATCCCTACTAATAGGGAGATTTAGCAGAGATAGTACTTTGGGGACGTGATGATTTTTGTGTGTTGCTTTGCTTTCTGATGTATTTATAGTGATTTTTCATATTCACCTTTTGTAAGATGGCTCTATACTTGTTCATAACGAGATGACTCGATGTTTAACTTTACTAATCCGACCCAAAAGGGACTGTTTGATGTTCATCCTCTAGTAAATCATTATACGCCCAACGCCGCAAAAAGTAAGTTTATTACATTTTTTTAATAAGGTGATGACGTCTCACAATTTCTTTTTTACAATTTTCATCCTCTAGTAAATCAATATGCGTCTCTAGTAAGTGTTAGGAAGAATTACAATGTTGGACCTAGGATTATTTCTGCCAGTACGAACAGAGAATTTTACCATATTTTTAAAGAATGTGATCTGGATTTTTGTTTAAATAACACACTAATTTTTTTTAAGGTGTGCGTTCGTCATCCCACCAACCTAGGTAGGTCCGCCCCAGGAAATCATTTTTGTCTACACGACTCCTATGTGGTTTCACACTTTCACTTAGACTCGACAGTGTGGCAACATTATTTTGGCGTGAAGACCTCAATCACGCTGCCACACTGCACGTGTCAATTACGAATTTTTTTTTAGATGGATGTGACAAAATATTTCGAAAATTTGAATTTCATCTCGGGAGACGTGGAAGTGATTTTCAAAATTCAAATCCATGATCCAGAAAAAATAAAAAAATTTCAAAATTTTCAACATTCAGCCCCCAACTTATCCACAACTTTACAATTCACACCCCCACAAAACCCTAGAGCATTCAATTCCCCAAACAAACAAAACCCCTTTCGAACCCTAATTCCTTCGATTCACCATCTCTATTTACTCTCTCACTGCTTTCATTCTCGTTATTCAACCAGTGGCTCTTTCAATTGAGTTTTGAGTACGCTGTTAAGATAATTTTTTGTCGGATTTTGCAATGGAAGTAGTGAAATCTTTCAGTTCTGATTTGGGGGTTTCCAACAAGACAATGGCTGCTTTTTCTGAAATTCTTGTGGCTGCTCGTGTTTCTCTTGCTTGTGCCGTCATGATGGTATAAATTAATTTCTGTTCTTGAGTTTTTTTTCTTCTTAATTTGAGTTTTTGATGAAAAAAATATGTTTAAATTGCTAAATTGTTTGTTTAGTTGACTTGTAGTTGTAGATAGTTGATGATGTTTTTTTCAATTTTTATCAATAATTTGGTTTTTGTGTATAGAGTGCTTGGTTTCTTTTGCATATTTTATTTTTTTATTTATTTTTTTTGTTTTTCTTGTTTGGGTGCACACCAGGTGTTTGATATTTGGATCTAATGTAATTTGAACCAAATTTGTTTCAAATTATGAAGTTAGATTTTGTCTAATTTGAACCAGGTGTTTGATATTTAGAGTTGTGTTTTTGACCTTTGGTATCTGGGATATGAAACTTTGAAAGTTTAAAGTTTTTTAGGCTAACCAGTTGTTTCATGTTTGAAACAAGTAGTCATTTTCTGTGAGATTTTCAAGAACACCTTAGTTCGCGAGTATGATTTGTTCTGGGAGAACTATCGGCAACTATGTGTATGTTATGATTATGACTGTTGTCGACTTTTTTTTTTCTTCCGTGATTACTCATTGTGCGAATAGTAATGTTTGTTCTAAGTTTATTGGCTACTTGGTCCTTCCTTGTGTTGTTTTCTTTCAAAATCATCGTTTTTTTTGTTGAATTATCACAAGATTGATGGTGTTTTAAAAGATTTTATGGGACGAGTATGTCAAAACAGTTCATATTTTGCATTCCAGAAACCTTGTTTTTCTGCTCGGTTTCTTTCAACTGTCTTGACATCAAGTTTTAGTCTCTTCTTAAAAGCTTGACTTTTATCATTCTTTTGTGATCATGACTATTAGACCGCATGGTGCGGGCGTGGAAAAGTGGTGTGGTGACGTGGCACTTTTGCGCCCCTCCCACTCCGTGGATTATTACCACGCCCTCATGGCGCTTAATGCCCTCCCACTCCGTATAGTCTTAGTCATAGTTATTAAAAGCGCGAAGTGCACTCAGGGCGATTTGTTGGGCCCGGGGCCTAGGCGAGAAGCGCAAAAAAAGCATGGGCCCAAAAAAAAGCGCAAGTAACATAATTATATAAAAATACATCTTAAAAAAAACAAAGTACCAAATTCATCATATAAAAGCAAAACATTCAAAAACATTAACCCAAAAAACAAAAGTTTCAAATCCCAACATTCAAAACATTAATCCAAAAACAAAAGTTTCAAATCCAAACATTTAAAACAACAACCAAAAAAACCAAAGTTTCAAAACCAAAGTACCAAAGTCTTAAAACGTTCAACCATCGGACTCGTCATCAACTTCAAACACGAGAGGATCTCCACCTTAATTCATTAGGTCTTCGTTGGAATCTTCATCGATCAACCTTCTTTTATTAGACACATTTGATGTTGTAGCTTTTGGCAGTTGTTGTTGAGAATCGATGTTGAGATCCAGTGATTGCGTATGTTTGTTGAGCGTTTGAAAGGACTCTTATAGATAGAGGCTGAAATACAAATTTAAAAAAAAAATAAAAATAATAATACTTACTTACCCCCCACGCGCATTAAATGCCTCGGAACCTGAAGCGGCGTTTTCCCTGGGCGCTCGCTTTAATAACTATGGTCTTAGTGGTATTGATCTTAAGCTGCAAGCTTGTGTAATGTGTTGCTTTGCAGTGTAAAGACTCTGTTACAGAACTACCATGCTAGCTAGAAGCTCTGGTTACAGAGAATGAAATCATGAATGCTTCTGTTAATATTTTTCACAAACTTTATAGCCAATCTACAAGTACTTGTGAACAATCAGCGTTTTTGGTTATTTACAAGAATTGTTTTTAAAATGAATTTCATCCCCCCGCATCAGGTTGGTTTTCAATTTTAATGATAGTTTGGCATGAAATATTCCATTAACCATGAAATTTCTATTTTTGTTTTCGAATGCATATAATTCTTTTTTTTTAATCTATTTTTGTTGCAATTGCAGACTGGATTTCTGCTTCAGGGTGCACACACGTTGCAGACTTTAATTGGGAATGATCAACGGTAATACTCATTTGCCAAACAGTTTTTATTAGCGGAACAATTTTGAATCCAAAACTATAATTTGTGCAATTAATTTTTTTTGCAGGTTTCCAATTTTTGAGCTTCACAAGAAGAGCAAAACTGAACCTGAAGCCAAAGACGGTAGTGACACAGAGGATGACGACGACGATGACGAAGCAGAGGAGCCAGAAGACGATGATGCTGGAGACGAAGATTTCTCGGGTGATGAAAAGGAAGAAGAAGATGACGATGAAGCAGACGCCGATGAGCCTGAGGCAAATGGCAATCAAGGTAGTGATGATGATGATGATGACGAGGATGGTGACGAGGATGATGATGAGGACGGTGACGAGGATGATGACGAGGATGAAGAGGAAGAAGAAGATGATGACGAGGAAGAAGAACCACCGGCGAAGAAGAGAAAATGAAGATGATTTGTTAAAATGAGAGATTTTTATATTTTCGTCAGGTGTTTTATTATTAAGTATGTAGTAGGGAGGATTATAACATTTTAGTCTGGTTTTGTGCATTTTCGATTGTAGGGATATGAAACGTCTAAACCTTTGTTTGCAATGGTTATTGTGTTTTCTCTATACCTTGATGCAAATATGAGGTGGGTTTTATTCTTTTAGCTTAGCATATGGTCAAATGTTAATTTTTATAACCGGTCAAAATGAGTGATCTTTAGACGTTTTAACTCTTTATATTGTTGAGTCATCTCGACTCACTTAGGCTATGTGTTGTGGGTGTCAATCACTAGAACAGCGCAACACTTGGGCGGCATTGAGTGCGTAGGGCGAAAGCATGGTGGGATCGTGGGCGTTGGGTGGCTGTTTTTTGAATGTTGGTGCATAGGAAGTCCCTTGTTGGTGTTTGTCCGTTGAAAATGCAATTTTGAATTCAACCACATTTCACATCCATCGTAGGACCCACTATATGGTATGAAGGGTGGAAAAAAAGTGAGCCGACGTGGTAGCACCTTTGCCTTTTTCACATTTCACCCCACCAAAATACAGTCTTATATGTTATCAAATAACTAATACGTTTTATATGATTATAGATGTCACGAAACCAATTTTATTTATATACATAAAACAATTTAGAATATTTTATGACCTCAAAGTACAAACATTTTTCATGTGCAAACTCAAACAATTTTTAAGTCAAAGTTGGGCCTGTGAGTAGTTTTTTTTTACCTATTTAATATTAAAAAAATGTTTGAATACTTATTTATGTACACATTTAATCACTTTTATTTATTTTTACCATAATTTTATTTATAATAATACTTAGTATATAAATATATTTGACATATCGCGAACTAGTAAAACTCGGTATGGGAAGCTCGCTCTAGTTTATGCTTAACTTGATTCGAGATGTTAATGAATCGATCTTGAACCATTTACAACCCTATGTACCCATAACGACATTAAAAAATAAAAACATTTATATTACATTTTTTCATAAAAAGGAAATTTTTACTAAATCTTCAAAACTAGTTATTACTTTATCAGGTGTATAATGTATTTGATGTATGATATTATCAATCGTATACTCGGTATAAGATTTGTCAGTTGTATAATGTATTTGATGTATCGTATTATCGGGCGTATACTCGGTATATGATTTAGAGGAAAAGGTTCAAATACATAGTCTCCTAAAACTTGAAAGTCGTATGAAGGGTATCAAACGGACTCCAATTAAACTCATTCTAGTGGCATTGGAACTGTCTCGCTGAACTCTACGATCTTAGATTTTAGGTGTTCGTTTTTAGATATTTGGCTTGTAGATTTAAGAATTTTTGTTTAGATCATTGTGTATTTTTATTTGGCATTGTGTTTTTTTTCATCATTGTATCTTTTTTTTGCGATTCATTGTGTCATTTTTCCTCATCATTGTGTTATATGTTGCGATTCATTGTGTTTTTGTACCCGTACTAAATTTATGAGACTTTGTAGGATAACATTACCCAAGATTTAGATAATCAAAAACAATGCAAGTTCTTTACTTTTCCTATATATGTTTTTTCCTTGAAAAATTTTCCATATGTTTTCTTAAACACCAGCAAAATATACATTTTTTTTTCTTTGAAATAATTTCCATATGTTTTCTTAAACACCAACAAGACATTCTATTTTGAAAAAAAGCAAACGATTTTGAATTAATTACCAAAAGGTACATTCATTCATCAATATTAGTTATACTTTGAATTGTCATCAATTCAGTATATCAAATATGTATATATAAATTTTCTAAACATATAATCTATAAATTGTGAACAATGTATGTGGACAAAGTTTTTAACTTCTTATAAATTCCCGTGTATAAGTTGCTTAATAGCCCTCTTCTTAGCATGTAATTGTTTGTGTTATACCCTGATTAGTTGATTACTATCATCCTCTTTTTATGTTTCTGTTCTTCGTAGCTTGTTGCTGCGTTTTGGTTTGTTAATAAAGTGTTTCCGTTGCCATTAAAAAAAAGTTAATTACTATGCGGGTACGTGTTTTATATAAAATTTACCTTTAGAAAATATACTTAAAAGTAAAAGCACACATTAATAACAAATTTATTTCTAACTGGAAAATAATGTGAACGTATGTTAAACCTTCTTCAACCATTATTATTCTAAAATACTCAAGAATTTATTACATTTTGCAAAAAAGGTATATTTGAAAAATAGTGTTGAAAATTAAATATGATATGATGATGATTTTGGTATTTTTTTCAATCAATATATTTTGATAATAGAAAGTCAACACATTTATTATAAAGTTTTAATTGAAAAATAGTGTGGAAAATTAAATATGATGATTATTTTGGTATTTTTTTTAATCAATATATTTTGACAATAGAAAGTCAACACATTTATTATAAAGTTTTAATGCTCTAAATTCAAGTATAAATCAACCATCACACACTCAAACCATCAAGATTCAACATGGCTTTTAAACCTACGATTTTATTTCTTATATTTTGCTTGGCATCTCTAGTGTCACTAGGGCTAGCCCGAAAATCGCCATCTATATCTCCTAGACCATCAAAGGAGATTATGGAGTGTTGGGCGGCATCTTTTGATCTAGCAAAGTGCTCGGGGGAACTTCTAAGGGTGGCGCAAGGCAGAATAATTGATTTAAGTATCTGGCCCGATTGTTGCAAAGCGGCTGAGAGCATAAGTTCTGGATGTTTGCCGAAAATGTTTCCTATGAATCCCTTTTTCCCTCAAATCCTTCGAATGTATTGTCCTCGTTTGTCGCTTCCACCTCCTCCACCTCCACAGATGACACCAGACGCTCAGGGACCATCCATGGTGTTTGCTCCCTCGGATGCACCAACACCAAATGCCGATGCACCAACACCAGATGCTGATGCACCGACCATGGATGCGGATGTTGTCAAGATGTGATTGCTCTAACACCGGTCGTGCAAAGCGGCTGACACCAAGTGACGAGGAGTAACTGAACAACTAATTATTTCGTCTTACTTAGGCGTTTAGTTTATAAAAACGAATACTTTATTGTGATTCTCTTGCTACATTTCCATTTTGATTCACCTTTCTCTATATGTTTCAATTGGATCTTTGATCTTAATGTTGCAATTTTATTTGTTAAATTGAATTTAAACGAAGATATTTATATGTAAGATTTTGGTGTGGTATTGTTAAGAAGGTTATTTTGAATATTTGACCTTTGCCAACTGCATTTGCACTACTAATTTGGTAATCTATTAATACCCTACAAAAAAAAAAATTAAATGCACCTTTTTAGTGTGCTAATTAGTTTTTCTACTTTAAATATAATTTTCTCACACAATTTTAAATACATTATTTATTTGTATTTTAATATAAGTTAAAAAAAACTGAGACGTATTAATTATATTATATTATACTATATTATATCTATGTACATCAAAAATATATTATATTAGATACCACGTAGTTTCTGATAAAGATAGTATAAATAAAAATAATCGTATCATAATAGTATGTGTATAACTTTAAACAATATATTTTTCCAACTTTTACAAATGCATTAATCCTTAACCTCGGTTTCTTTTGCCCTCCGCCTCTTTAGGCCGGTGGGTGTGGCTTAATGTCACCCCGCCATCTCAGCCACCATCGCGTCTCTGGGCGCCCGCCATCATGTCCTCGCCATTGTGTTAACGAGCAGAATTGAGGGGAATGGGATGAAGGCTGAGATTGGTTAGAGGGGGGCACTATAGCTTAAAGGGGGGGGGGGGGGGGGTAAACCACAAATTGCAAGTTGAAGGAAGAGACTTTAAAGCCCTCTGTGTGACGTGTCGATGAGGTGACGTGATAAAGCCCCTAGGGGCTTTATACCACACTCTGTATATCCTAAAAACTGTGTAACTTGGAATTTCTATATGAGTATTAGTCTTTTTTTTTTTTTTTGGTCAACAAAAGAGTAATACATTGTTTTGTAAAAACGTTCATAGAAAACTCCCACCAAGGATTCATTTATATAAAACTTAAGAAATTTAAGACGCGTGTTTACAAGTAATATGTTCAATTGTGATTTACGAACATTTATATTTGTTAAGTTGGAATTTATTATTTTTAGTATTAATGGACTTATTTTTTTGTTACATAATTGGATTTGGACTTGTGAAGTTGGGCTTGTAGCTGATTGTTGCTGTGCTGGGCTTTAGATGCTGTGAGGCTAAAAGGATAAACGATGTGAACGTTCGGCTTCGGCTGAACACATCTCAGAAGGCTTATGGGCTCGGGTTCAATCGAATACAACTCGGTTCTCAATGGATCTATAAAAGGCATGTTTAGATAAGATCTCATCAGTTTGTTAGGTTTTTTTGAACGGCAAATTTGTATTACTGACAGACCACTGGAGTATTATCGTGCCACTAGCGGAACCACCTGATCATATCCATATCCACTAGGCTATAATGCCTTTACACCAATTTATGAGAAAACCCAATAAATCTGGGAAAAACCTTCTTGTGGGAATCGAACCCAGGACCTAATGGTCCCTAAGCCTTATTCCATCCCTAAGATGCCACTAGGAAAAACCCTCTCGTTCTTCGTGTACAACTTCTCTCTTGTTAATTCTAGGGTTTGTGAGTTAAACCCGTTAGATATGAGTGTTTGAGTGTAGATCATCATGTTGATGATTTAATTGTGAGCTGATTTTGATTGTGAGGGTCGTTGTATTTGAAAATTTATTTGATTTTAGTTAAAGACGCTATAATTTAAACAACGCGTGATCCTAAAAATGCACATATAAGGACATATCTATAAAATAGAGAGTTTGTTCATGACTTTTAAATGTTTCTTTCTCTTTTTTTATAACCAAAATCGAAACCATGTCATCCCAAGAGATGGCTTCAACATTTAATTGACAAAAGGAAGCAAAGAACATTCAAAGAAATGGTCAACATCGACCAATATGTGTGTAAACGAGTCATCATTCGTAAGCAACTTGAGATCAGTTCGCTAAAACTTAAACTGAGCCAAGCTTAGAAAAGCTTGAGCCTAAGTTTAAGATCATTTAATAAATGAGCTCAGGTACCTGCGCTTCCACACATCAGTTATTGAGAGTTGAGGCCAGTCCCTTAATAAGTCAATGGCAATATGAAACCAACGACCATGTCACTAAGCAAAAGGGAATAACTAGACCTTGGGGAACCAAGGGCGCCACATGGGAACTTTGAGGTCGACCCCGCAACATCGAGCTCTCTTAAATCAAATAAGCTGAGTTTGAGCTCTCTTAAATTAGTTGAGTCAAGTTGAACTTACATGAGCTCAGGCTTGACTCAACTCGATATAACGTTATCTACCAAGTTGTATTCCACTCAAAAGAATCATGTAGAATTGTAGATGTGTTCCTGAATGTATGGCCCATCGGTGGCTCCCCCAACTTTTTTTATTAAACCACCCTTTCAAGAAATCTTTATTAGTTTCTATTTAATTCTATTTAATAATGTGTTTATTTATAAGAAATCTTTATTAGTTTATATTTAACTAGGTTAGAACCCCGTGTATTACACGGGTTGAATAAATATAATTTTATATACTAAGTAATAAAACAATTACATCTTTTAAAAACTCGTGTACTGCACGATTTGAATAAACACATGTCATACACGAATAATGTAATCCGTTAACACATTTAGCCATCAAGATGTGTTTTCTAACAAAATAAACTTTGAGGTACTATTTACTTATTGTAACACCTCACTTTATTTTTTATTAGGTTAGAGAGAGTTGTGTATTACATGGTTTATAACATTTTACTTTGTTTTTTAATTTATTATTAGGTTAGAAACTTACGTATTCCCCTGATGTTGGATGAAAAAAAAAAGAAATAAATGTAGGATACTTAAATTAAACGTGGCCACATATTCTACCTTGGTTTAGTTAGGTTCGGTTTAATTTTTGGTTCCATTATACTTAAATTAAACGTGGCCACATATTCTACCTTGGTTTAGTTAGGTTCGGTTTAATTTTTGGTTCCATTTTAATTTTTGGACCAAGAAAAAATTACACCAATTAATGTGGGATACTTAAATGGAGGTTTAGAAATAAAGTGTATATTCAAGTTCTTATATTGAATTTCAATAAAAAAAAAACAATAACGAAAGAGTTGATTAAAATAAATATTTTTATTTTAATACGTGATTATCAGTTATCCTTTTACTATCATCAAAATGTAAAAACAATTAAAACTATCAATTAAATAAAATCTTTGTCTTTATAAATATTTAAAAGGCTAATATATTTTTTTAGATTTTAATAATTAATATATGATTATAATAATTAACATATTATTATCAGTTATCTTTATCTTTATCATTAAAATCTCTTCTATAAATTTCAAATTTTAAATTTAATATTATCAATAATTGATTTTCCATAATAAATATTTATAAAAATAATTAAGATCGCTTCATAGAGCGTCATGTGTCCCTTACATGGTTTCTATCCTTTTACTATCATCAAAATGTAAAAACAATGAAAACTATCAATTAAATAAAATCTTTATCTTTATAAATATTTAAAACGCTAATATTTTTTTTAGATTTTAATAATTAATATATGATTATAATAATTAACATATTATTATCAGTTATCTTTATCTTTATCATTAAAATCTCTACTAAAAATTTCAAATTTTAAATTTAATATTATCAATAATTGATTTTCTATAATAAATATTTATAAAAATAATTAAGATCGCCTCATAGAGCGCCATGTGTCCCTTACATGGTTTCTTTTATTATATAGATAAGTGTTAATGTTGAAAGTTAAACACAAAAACATAAAATAAAAAAAAATAAAACAAAAGCAAAGATCTACTCAAAATAATTACCATTTTATGTTAAAAGGAAAGAATGAAAACAAAAATATAAGCATAAAAAAAACAGAAGTTACTGTAGCAGCAAAAAAAAAACAAAAAAAAATCCACAAAAGACAAAACACTATTCACCACTGTTCATTAGCATGTTATGAGTATGAATTAATATATATGAATAACTTTATTACAAAATATTAGAGTTAAATGCTTGGTTGGTCCCTGTGGTTTGCAAAAATTGCAGACTTGGTCCCAAATGTTTACTAATTACACGCGTGGTCCCTGTGGTTTTCAAAAATGCACTCGGTTGGTCCCTAGCCCTAACATCAGTTAAATTTCTCAGTTAAGTCCATGTTAAATGACCAAAATACCCTTGCTTATCAATAACCATCATCAAAACCCAACAAATAAAACCCTGCACCTTATCCATCCACACAAACACACAGAGCTCATCTTCCCCAAACAAAATCACACACACCTCCTAGCCCTCCCCTTCCTCTCGATCTCTCCCTCTCCCTCTCCATGACCGGCGGCTGGTGAAACCTGTGGTGCCGGTGTTGTTTCCCCGACGACAGCCGCACCCACACACCTCTACATCTCCTTCTTCCTGTACCTATAACACCCACGCATCTGAATCAAGAGAGAGAGAGACTGTTTGGATGACACCCACACCCCTTGTGACCTCGTTTTCCGGCGGTGGTTTCTCGTGGCGGTGGCAGACAGAGAGAGAGATAGAGAAGAAGGAGAGATTGATCGGAGAATCGAGGAGAGAGTGAGGGGAGAGAACCTCCGTACACGGCAGCGGCGGTGGCGGATCGGTTACTTGGTCCGACGAGTAGTTCCGTGGGGTTCCGGCGACTGAGTCGCCAGTGATGTTGAAGTCCGATTTTGATGATGATGGTGGAGCTTATGCGTGGTTCAGTTCCGGCAACAACTTATCAGGTTCATTTATCAGGTTCATTTACTTCGGATTTTGTTAGGTTCGAGTTGTTTTAGGCTCGGTTCAGACTCAGTGGAGTCTCGGCTCAGTTGGTTATGCGTGGTTCAGTTCCGGCAACAACTTATCAGGTTAAGCCTGGGGTGGGCTGGGTTGGAGTGCGATTGTTAATTGAAGGGTGGGGGTTGGCTGGGTTGAAGGTGATGGTGGAGGTGGTGGTGATGGATTGAAGGTGGAGATGGTGGATTGAAGGTGGAAGAACAGGGGATGGGATGAAGAAGATGGTGGGTTTTATTTTTTTAATTGTTCAGGGGTAATATAGTCATTTCACACATAGTTAACTAAGAAATTTAACTGATGTTAGGGCTAGGGACCAACCGAGTGCATTTTTGAAAACCACAGGGACCACGCGTGTAATTAGTAAACATTTGGGACCAAGTCTGCAATTTTTGCAAACCACAGGGACCAACCAAGCATTTAACTCAAAATATTATTTGTCTAACTTTCAACATCACCTTTGAACCTTGTATAATATACGACTCTAGCCTTATTGGTTTTCAGTTAATTTGATATTTTTTCTGATAACTTAAGTTCGTTAACTCTCTTATAAAACTGAGTAGCAGCCGTATTTATTATTTTTTTTTCTCAACATTCCGGTATGAATTTTATTAAAAACGGAGTTGTATTTAAAAAAGAGTGTTTTTTGTATAATAAACTATATCAATCACTAGTACAGTACCAATATTGTGCCGAACGAATATCAACACCGGTACCAGTATGATATTTTCGAAACCGGTACTGGTATTCGACTTTACAATCGATATAAAACGCGTATCGATGTTATTTTGGGCGTATAGATCCAACACCTTTGTCTAGAACCCAACCTCCTATTTACATCAAAATATCAAACCACATGTCCTTGTGATACATATGTTTTTCAATACTGGTACCGGTATTCGACTTTACAATCGATATAAAACGCGTGTCGATGTTATTTTAGGCGTATAGATCCAACACCTTTGTCTAGAACCCAACCTCCTATTTACATCAAAATATCAAACCACATGTCCTTGTGATACATATGTTTTTCAAGCCAACTTTACCATAGAAAATATGCATCCACAATAGCATATTAGCGTTTTGAATAGCGTTTTAGCATGGACTAAATTTTTACATATATTATTAAGAGTTAAATGTCATTTAGGTCCCTGTGGTTTGGACTATTTTGCCATAGTCTAAAGGTTACATTTTTCACCTGTGGGTCCAAAAAGGTTTCACCGTTGCCATTTTAGTCCACTGGGTTAACTTCATCCACTTTTTTCTGTTAACCAGAAGGGCAATTCGATCATTTTATATGTAATTCTGTGAACTAGAAGGGCAATTCGGCCATATAAAATGACCGAATTGCCTTTCTCGTTAACAGAAATAATGGATGAAGTTAACCCAGTGGACCAAAATGACAACGATGAAACCTTTTTGGATGCACAGACGAAAAATAAAACATTTGGACTAGACTGGCAAAATGGCTCAAACCACAAAGACTAAAATGGCATTTAACTCTATTATTAAAGTTAACTCATTAGGAGTAACCATGAACCTAAAGTAGGACATATTGCTAAATATTTTAAACCAAAAACCAGCCATTGATTTTCAACTCTTTTTATGATTTTCACCTTGCATTTATATGAAAAGTAGATCTTTTAAATAAAAAAAAATAAAACACAATAACTATAGTTTTTAATTCATGAAGATATAAAAAATCAAAAGGTCTTTTACATTTTTCTTTTGAGATATTTTATCTATTCTGGGCTATGTTCTAGTTATATGTTGAGTTTTCTTTAAGTTTTAGTTTAATGATTATTTTCTGTTTGCTTCTCGTTGGATTCAAGGTCTAATTGTCATATTCATAATGAATTCAATATTTTATCATTAGAATATAGAGGTGAGAATGTGACACTTCAATCTCTTCTTATCATGTTTGGTTATTCCCTTTTATTTATTTGAGCTGAAAATAAGAATATTGTTATGATATGGAACAACAAAAAAACACATGAACTTCAATATGATCGTAACATCACCATGTATAAATGTTTTAATTGTGCACTTTTGTAATAATACTGGACGAATGGACGTTTTAGAGAGTTTTACTAACATCTGTGATATTTATACTTTTGAAAACTGTTTTCTAAATTCTATATGTTTATATTTTTAATTTATAAATTTATAAATAAATAATATGACAACAAAAGGAGAAAAGCGTTCATTACGGTATTAAATGATGTATTAACTGAATAGCAAAGGAAGTACACATGCATTCACCCAACTTTTCTTGTGATATGAATTCAATGCAAATATATACTGATATTATGTACACATTGTGATAAATAGTAGTGATAAATATATCAAAATCTGTGTGTGAGGTTTTTAAAATATAAAAAGTATAAAAAGTGGTTGTGAGTGGAGGAGAGAGAAACTGTTATTGCTCATCTGTATATTTGGGGGTACACTGTTCACGCACTATAATTTTTTAATATATATTGAAAGTGGTTGTGAGTGAAGGAGAGAAAAAGTTGTAATGATAAAGATATAAAAATATTATTTAATAGAAAAGAAGAGAGAAAAAGTATTTGTTTTTAATGAAAATATATTGATATTGAAGTTGTTTTTTAGTTGAATGTATGTATATTTTTAGGGAGTTGGATGTGAATGCTCTAATAACTTAAATCTTTAAAATTATGTTGACTTCATAATTATGCATATAATAAACTATTATAATAAAATTATAACACAAAGAAATTGAATGGAATTAACAATTTACCTAACTCCCTAATTACCTTTAAATTTATATATCTATATGGAATTACAGTATTTTAATTATATTTTTTTAACGAATTTTTAGTTATAATTAAATTATACCTTTTTTTATATTTGTTACAATGATTTTAACATGATAATTGAAAACGTCATTTGTTACAATGATTTTAACATGATAATTGAAAACGTCAAACTATAAAAAATAACCTTAATTTCTTCTATTAAAAACTTTATTTATCAGTGGAGCGTCTTAGACCGGTGGGTATGGGGAGGATAGTCTCTTTGGAGACTACCCGCCACGTAGGCGCCACGTAATCACGGGAGGAGGATGCTCCTCTTGGGGACTACCCAAGGGTGTGGGGAGACTACCCACTTTAATAAAAAAACAATATATATTCAAGGAGATAGAGATAGAGGGGCCCACCAATGAAAAAGGCAGCCAATCACATGGATCGTCTCCTCCGTCTGGATTCTGACGTTGGCGACGCCGACGTGCCCAGGGGGGGTGTGGGACGACCTACATTGAGGGCGCCGGACCAGGGACGAGCCCCATACCTTATGGTCTTATGGTTTTAGCTATTATAAAAACAACCTTAATTTCTTCTATTAAAAATTTTATTTATCAGTGGAGCCTCTTATAGCGTCAGCTATGCTCGTTACACTCATAGGGGCAACATATCTGCAAAGCAAAAGGCTTAGGTGAAAATTTCAAAATTTCTTGAATTATAGAGGGATCGGGGATGAGCATATTTTAGCGAGGTTCGACACAATATTGAACCGGTACAGAGGGAAATCGGTACCATTCATTTTGAAGATGTTCGGTATTTGGTACTAATTAGTATCAGTTGCTGCTTATTTTGATATTCTGAACTTAAGTATTGAACTTTGGTTTAGGATCAAATACAAATGCTCCTAAAAATAAGAAGTCGTACAAAGGGTATCAAACGAACTCCGATTGATTTCATTCAAGCGGCATTGGAACCGTGTCATCAAACCCTAAGATGTGAGATTTTAGGTTTTCACTTTTGGATTTATAGATTGTAGATTTTTTGTTTATTATCATCGTGTCTTTTATTTATTATTGTGTCTTTTCTATATTTGCGTCATTACTTATGCATGGAATAATGCTCTTATAATTTAGAAAGGTATTTGTCAAAATGGTATGGAAACACAAATCTAATACAAACGACAATAACAACACCGATATATAGTGACAAAACGTGACGCAAAACTTTTATTATTTACCAACCCAGAAAACTCCCAAGCCACCCAAGATCTTACTGAACTGTAAGATCATAAAACGAACAATACAAAGTACATACTCAACTGATAATAATCAGTTGATTAAACAAAACAAAACAAAACAAGAATGAAATGATACAACCTGATCTAAGACGATCCGCAGGATCTGAAATACAACACTAAACTGATAAAGAACTTAATCTACAATAAACCTTCAACACAACATCAGCAGGTAGATCAAACATCAACAGGAACGATTCTTCTTCAAACAGACTTCAATCGGACTGAACAATCTCCAAACAATACAAAGATTCACAGAATCTTCAACAATATAGAATAAATAACTTAGCAAGAACTTCAACAATTCTTCAATCTGATATGCGTAAGAGAGAGACAGAAAGAGAATTGTAAGAGTGAGTTTGGGGAAATTTTTTAGAGAGAGAATGTTGTGAAGTATATTGAACCCTAGCCACATATCTTCACTTTTATATAACAGCTGCAAAACACTTTTACACTCTGCCCCTTCACCTTTTATTAATTACACCGACTTCAAAGGAACTTTCATTCTGGCCCCTTAAGAACTGTATCTGTTATAAAACAACACTAGACCAAAATGTAAGTACGTATGATTTGTGCAACATATGAATGATAATATAGGTTATTTTTAACATTCCCCCTTCATTCATATGTGCTCACCAACCAAATTACACCCAAGTCCACAAGCATGTTAAGTGATGTTCACAGCCCTCCATAAGTTTCATATAGCCCCCTCGGACTCCCAGCTGTTGCGAACAACTTGCACCAAACATGACATGAGCCCAAAGAGATAACAGGCTAATAACCAGCCCGATAAAAACTTATACATGTAACAATCAAGCCCAATGAATAAACATAACTAACAAATGTATAGTATATGAATTAATCTTATATTTTCAACATGCCCCCATCATTCATATACTATGCATGTTAACCATTTCCAACTTATTGCACATAACACCACAGACAATTTTTTTCAACAAATTCCAGTTCTATTTCAAATGTTTAGTCCCCACATGAAAGGCAAGATACAAAGAAACTCATATGGCACTTTTACAAGATTTTAACAGCCAAACTACGGCTAACACAACATTATAGAGAAACAAATAAAAAAGTAGGATATCTATAACCAATGTCCTAACTCAGACATACTAAGAATTCAGACAAATTATAAGACGAGACATGAGATTCTTTGAAGAAAAACAAAAATACCAACAAATCAAAGAACTCTCTATAACAGACAGTCAACAAAACAGATAAAACTGTTATGACTAAGAACACCAGACAACGATGAAAGCCTACATGGTTCTGGCAAAAATACACAACCAGAAACACACCTCTTACACAAGAGAAAACTTACAAGGCTAACATCACATACATCCAAGAACCAAGACAATAAGACACGGCCAAACAAATCCTGATTAAACACAAAATTACACAATTTGTAACCAGAACAATATATCTCACACGATACAATATACAAGGCTGTCACACATATACAAAATAGTCTTGACAAAAAACATCGGTTAAACATGAACCACACAGTTCAACTAACCATACAAACAAGACTATAGACAAACAGACATAGACATCAAGGACAACCTTGACGAAACAACTGATTAGAGAACACTCAAACCACACGGTTTGACTAATCATACAACAAAAGACAAAGAGACATAAGGACAACGCTCAGGAAACACTTCGTCAGACCAAAAAACAGAGTTGAATCACATGATCCAGGATAAAGATTCACGCCACACAAATCAACAACATTTTCAGGTCAAAGAACATAACGAAAGCACAAGATCATATAACCACAAAAATAGAGTATTACATGAGAATCAAACAATGAACATATAAGACCCTATTACCAAGACATAAAGACATGAGGTTCAATAAACCAAGAAAACTAGTAGAAATTTTTGAAAGAGTAAACTGCCATTTTGGTCCCTGTGGTTTGGCCAGTTTTGCCACTTTAGTCCAAATCTCAAACTTATTACATCCAGGGCCCTGTGGTTTGCATTTTGTTGCCATTTTAGTCCAAAACTCAAATTTGACCAGATTTCCCACTTTTGACCCCCCTGTTTTGTCCTTATCCTCAGGGGTATTTTGGGTATTTTTAATAAATATAATGCCTGATTATCATCATCTTCAACATATCATCTACATCTTCAACATATCTTCATTTACAGACATCTCTCTCTCTCTCCACTGTTCTCTTACTCCATCTTCATCACCATCATCTCATCTTCATCATCAACATCACCGTCCCCGCCATCTTCATCACCATCATCATCGCCATCATCTCACCACCGTCGCCGCCAACACCACCGTCGCCTCCATCTTCATCACCATCATCTCATCTTCACACCATGGCAGTTTCATATCTGAATCGAAAGAGGAGAGAGAGAAGAGAGAGAGTTAGTTAGGGTTTTGAGCTTTGAGTTTCAGATCTGAATCGAAATCGGTATTTTGTTTCAGTTTTTTGAGAGAGAGGCAGTTTGATCGAAAGAGGAGAGAGAGAAGAGAGAGAGGCAGTTTGTTTCAGTTCGATTGAAATCGAAATCGGTATTCTGATGTTGTTTGATTGTTTGAGTTTGATTGAAATCGAAATCGGTATTTTGTTTCATTTTGTTTCAGATCTGAATCGAAATCGAAATATTTTGATCGATTCGGTATTCTGATGTTGTTTGATTGTTTGATTGTTTCTGATGTTTTCATTTCAAATTCGGTATTTTGTTTCAGTTTTTTCAAATTAGGTGTTGGCGGTGGTTATGGTGGTGGCAGGTGGAGCGACGGTGGTGGCACTGCAGATATGTATATGTATTGAGAGAGAGAGAGAGAGAGAGACAACTGTTCTTTCGTGGTGTGTGTTGTTACTTGTTCTGTTATGCTTGTTCACCATGAGGCTGTGATGATTTTTATGCTTGTTCACCATGAGGCTGTGATGATTTCACCTAATCCGAGCTTGGCGTGGCAGAATCGGAGGAGGGCAAGTGCGCTTGCAACCTCTGTTTGCAGCCATGGCGGTTTTACAGATCTGAGCCTCGTTTTTTCTTGAAGATGTTCTTGATTTTCTGGGTTTTGATGATGAACTTTGAAGATGTTCTTGATTTTCTGGGTTTTGTTGTTGTTGAAGAAGATGTTCTTGATTTTCTGGGTTTTGTTGTTGTTGTTGAATTGTTTTAAATAAAACATAAATGACCAAAATACCCCTGCACTAAAGGACAAAATAGGCAGCTTTCAACAGTTAAAAAGGGGCAAATTTGAGTTTTGGACTAAAATGGCAACAAAATGCAAACCACAGGGCCCTGGATGTAATAAGTTTGAGATTTGGACTAAAGTGGCAAAACTGGCCAAACCACAGGGACCAAAATGGCAGTTTACTCTTTTTGAAATGATCAATAAATTTGAAAACTTGAACCGTACCTAATTTATAACATTTCTTACACTAATTTATAAAATAACACCAAAATATGAAAGTGAAAAAAGTATATTAATTAATTCTGGAGTAATCACAACCATTTTCCGTTTATACAAACTAACTGAAAAATAAATATGGACCTCAAGTAGAGGCTTATGTTTGTGATCAATCCCTCAATGGACACGAATTAGACCGATCATCGATAAGACCACCCGTAGTAGGGTTTTTGGGTGTTCTATCCCCAAAAAACGCCCCACAACACCGAGGTGACGGCCCCCGTGGACGTTCCTTTTGAAAAAAATGGTGGTTGGCGTTGTTTTTTCCACGCCATTCTTCATTCTTTTGGGCCAATCACTTTCCTGATGCTTTGTTTGGCCAATAAGATTTTTTTGATAGTTTTTTTTGTTTAATTCTTTTACACCACTTTTAACATAATGTCCCACAATGCCCACATCTCCACTACACCCATTTTAGAAAAGAAAAAAAACGCCTCATAATGCCTCATTGCTGACTGGACTGCCATATGGCGCACAACGCACATAGGTGAGGGCATTATTCATGTGTACCACTACACATGGTCTAAGAATTATTGAATCAACAGTTTACGTAAAAGCTAATTAATAAGTTCTTTTTACATGTTTTTATACTAATATTTTCATTTTTACAAATGCAAAATACTAATTATGATTTTTATACTATAAGTGTTAATTTCTTTATAAACGAGGGTATAGATGGAGTGATTATATATGCAAAACTAGGTTAGAACCCCGTGTATAACACGGGTTGAATAAATGTAATTTTATATACTAAATTAAAACAGTTATTATTTAAAAATCTTGTTTATTACACGAGTTGAACAAATGTAATTTTATATATTAAATAATAAAAAAAAATTATATCTCTAAGAACCCAATGTATTATATTGAATAAATGTAATTTTATATACCAAATAATGAAAATCCGTGTATTGTACGGGTTGAATAAATCTAATTATATATACTAAATAATAAAAAAATTATATCTTTAAAAACACTGTGTATTACACGGGTTAAATAAATGTAATTTTGTATAGTAAATAATATGCTATTGGATTCGTTTAAAAAATCATAAATTTGGTTCGGTTTAATTCGAATCAATTCACAAACTTGGTTAAGTTTAATTCGAATTGATTAGAACCCCAATTTGAAAAATAAAAAACAGAATTATATTATTAGTTTCTCTTCCTAATTAGTGTTTTTTTTAAGTTTGATCTAATGTCTAATAAGTTATTTTTTATATTTTGTTTGTACTTTAAATTTTTTATATGAGTGTATTATTGTTTTTTTAAGTTTAAGATTATTGTTTTGTAATAACTTATTTTGTATATTTTGTTTGTACTTTAAATTTTTTATATGAGTGTATTATTGTTTTTTTAAGTTTAAGATTATTGTTTTGTGTTATTATTTAAAAAATATCTTTAATTTATAACTTAAATTTGAAGATAATATATTATTAGAAAAAAATAGAATGATTCTATCCGACATTCAAAGTAAGATAAGATTTAATATTAATTGATTATTTATTATTTAATTTATTGATATAAGATAAGTATGAAAAGATATGAAATTACAAATGTAGACGTCTTCAATAAATGACACGTGTCACTTATTGGTTTCTTTTATTATAGTAGATAGATACGAATTATGATTTTTATACGGCAAGTATATTTTTTCTTTATAAACGAGGGTATAGAAGGAGTCATTGATGATGGACAATATGAATTTGGGAATACATTGTATATTCCATTTTAATTTAGTGTAGATTTCATTGTAATATATAACGAGCCTGGTATGGCGGGTTCTGATTGGCCAACAAAACTAGTCGTTTGAGGTAGCCGTTGGGCATTAATTAAAAAAAAAAAAAAACCTTTTTTCCTATATAAATACCTTACCATATTTAACATTTTTCTCACACAATATTAAACACATAAAACACAATATTGCCGTGAGTTCTTCAAGTTCAAGTGAATCATCATCATCATCTGACGATGGTGCGGAAATATTTCTACAAACGATCACGACGGTGGTGAAAGCTATCGTGGAAGACGATGGGGAAGAGACTTCGAAACCTAAACGGAGGAGGTACATCGCTCGTGAACGGCACACCGCTAACAATTTGTTGGTAAGCGATTATTTCTCTGCGGAACCTAAGTATGATGAAAAAATGTTTAGGCGTCGTTTTCGTATGAGTAGAAACTTATTTTTAAGGATATCTAGAGATCTTGAGGAGAAGTATGTTTATTTCCAACAAAAACCGGATGTAACAGGGCAATTTGGATTTAGTACGTGGCAAAAGGTCACGGCCGCACTTAGACAGTTCGCGTACGACAATAGTTCGGACATTATGGATGACTATTTAAAAATGTCTGCACGTGTAGCTAGAGAAAGTCTTCACAACTTTTGTTCGTGTATTTTAGAACTTTATAAGAAAAGATATTTGAGAAAGCCCTCGTTCAGTGACATGCAACAAACACTGGAACATCACACCGATTATCATGGGCTACCCGGGATGCTAGGTAGTTTAGATTGTATTAAATGGCCTTGGGAACTTTATCCAACCGCATGGCAAGGCGCTCACACGAGTGGATTTCACGGGATGCCAGCCATCATGCTTGAAGCGGTTGCGTCCCAAGATCTTTGGATATGGCATGCATTCTTCGGTGTGCCAGGTTCACATAACGATATTACCATCATAAACCACTCGCCCCTTTTCAATGATCGGGTAAATGGTATAGGACCCAAAGGAAGTTTCTTTGTAAACGGGGTTGAGTACGTGTATGGGTACTACCTAGTTGATGGGATTTACCCGGAGTGGGGGGTTTTCGTAAAATCGTTCACATGACACGGTACCATAGATCCAAAGAGATTAAAGTTTAACATGGTCCAAATGGCTGCACGTAAAGTCGTCGAGCGAGCGTTCGGTGTTTTGAAGAAAAGGTGGCGAATATTGGCAATGCCTTGTCGACTATGGGACAAGGATCAGATTGGAAACGTGATGTATGCATGTATCATTCTTCACAACATGATTTTGGAGGATGAAGGTAGAGCGGTCGTTACCTACTATGATGACGATGACCCCCAACCAGATAACATAACAGTTACAGACGAAGATAAATCGTCAAATGAATTTTTGATCAAGTCAAGGGATATACATCACAACCTTCGATCTGATTTGGTGGATCATGTTTCAACGATTCCTGGGTTCGAAACTGACGAAGAATGAATGTTTTTATTTTGATACTATGTTTTTTGTAATTATTATGTATGTTTATGTAGTTTTTAATGGTTTATATATATATATAGAGTGGGGATCCTACGAAAAGTGTGTTTTTCCTAGAAAGTCTAGGAAGCGATCTGGGCCATCCAATGGGTGTGTTTAATGGTTGAGATCATCTTGGTGGTATTTTGGTAATATGTGTTTCTTAAATATAGGATTATTTAATTAATTAGGGGTAGATATGTCATTTAGCTTGTTTTAAATATGGAAATAATTGTCATTCCATAACCACCCCACATTTCATGCGATTTTTTTTTTTCTCTCTCTCTCTCTCTCTTCCTTCTATCCTTCATGAAGAAACACATCAAGAAAACATATCGTATTAATCTGCTTGCTGTTAAAACACAGCATCAAGAAATCCTCCAGCATTACCAGCATGGATGGTAAAACACAGCGTATGAATCTGCTTACTGTTAAAACACAACTGTATGAATCTGAATGCTAAAACACAACTGTATGAATCTGCTTGCTGTTAAAACACAACTGTATGAATCTGAATACTAAAACACAACTGTATGAATCTGAATACTAAAACACAACTGTATGAATCTGAATGCTAAAACACAACTGTATGAATCCGCTTGCTGTTAAAACACAACTGTATGAAGCTGAATGCTAAAACACAACTGTATGAATCTGATTGTTGTTAAAACACAACTGTATGAATCTGAATGCTAAAACACAACTGTATGAATCTGCTTTCTGTTAAAACACAACTGTATGAATCTGCTTGCTGTTAAAACACAACTGTATGAATCTGAATGCCAAAACACAACTGTATGAATCTGCTTGCGGTTAAAACACAATTGTATGAATCTGAATGCTAAAACACAACTGTATGAATCTGCTTGCTGCTAAAACACAACTGTATTAATTTGCTTGCTGTTAAAACACATCGTCAAGAAAACGGAGATGATACGAACAATATTTGAATGGTGATGATGAACTCAGAGATGGTGGAGATGGAGAAGTGTTGATGATGACGAAGAAGGAGAAGGTTGCGAAATACAAAAAATCTTGGAGAAACAGTTTCCATAATTTTAGGCATTGTTAGTTAATGAGAGATAAAATTCCAAAAATAAAATAAAATGTCAAATTACACAAGTGCCCTTTTAGTTAAAATTCCTCTATGCCACGTGTCACGTTCTTATTGCTTCCTAGACTTTCTAGGAAAAAACCCACTTTCTACCCAACTCCTACTATATATATATATATATATATATATATATATATAGGGGAAGGTTCATTTGAGAACAAATTTAATGTGAGAAGAAAAACCAGAAAGGACATATTAGTAAAATGCTATTTCATTTATAACTCATATCATTAATTTTTCTCTATTTAATTAATTAGTCAACTAGTCATTAATTATCCTACATATAATCTACAAAACCTACACATATCAAAATTTTCCGATATATACCCTACACATTATAGAATTTTATCCTACACAGTCGAAATTTATCCTACACACCTCGAAATATATCCTACACAACTGGTAATTTATCCTACACAACTAGTAATTTATTCTACACTTTAAATTAAGTTGTTTTTTTAATTTGGAAAAAATATATATTTTGAAAAGGAGTTACAAATTTAATTTAGCTAGTTATTAAAGTGGAAGAATACAAATTAATGATTTATGTAAGTTTACCAATATACCCTTATATTAAAATTAACTACAAATATTAAATGAACTAAAATGAAGCATTCTTATTGGTTGAAACTTCTTCTTTTTTCTTCTTACAAAAAAATTCTTCTCATTTGAACCCTCCACTATATATATATATATATATATATATATATATATATATATATATATATATATATATATAGGATAAAGATAGATAAAAAACCCTCAAATTCTTAGAAAACTCTGAAAACCCAAATGGGAACCCATTTTTACCCAACCTCCCGACATTTTTTTTTTTTTGAAAAAAATTACACATGTAATATACATGTTTTAGAGTGTTTTGGTCCAAAAAAAACAAAAAAGCGCCGAAGGGATTTTTTAAAAAAAAATAAACAAAATTCAGTGCCTAACATGTGTTAGACAACAATGCTGAAAGTTGCTGAAATTTTTTTTTTTTTTAAAAAGATCCCTTCGGCGCTTTTTTGATTTTTTTGGCCCAAAACTCTTAAAAACATGTATATTACATGTGTTAATTTTTTCAAAAAAAAAAAATGTCGGGAGGTTGGGTTTTCTAGGGTTTTTCATATAGATAGGGTTTTCTATATAACCCTCCCCTATATATATATATATATATATATATATATATATATATAGGGGATGGATCATGAGAAAACTAGTTTAAATGAGAAAACCAAAAAACTAACCAAAAAAACCTAAAAAAAAACCTAAAAACATACCAATTTTTTTTTTTTTACAATTTTTAATAAAAAAAATCGCTAGTTTTTATGCCTAGAAAAAAAATTTCAAAAAAAAAAAAAATTTTTTTTTTTGGTTGTACTGCACATGTGTACTAATACATAAAGCTTAAACCACTTAACCCACCCCCCACCGACACCCCCCAAAAACCTAAACCCCCCACCCCCACCCCCCAAAAACCTAAATTCACCCTCCCACCAAAAGCCTAACCCCCCCCCCCCCCCCAAAACCTAAACCCCCCACCCCCACCCTCCCGAAAACCTAAAACTAAACCCTAAACATAAACCCGAAAAAAACCTAAACCCCCCTCCCCCCCACACCCAAAAACCTAATCCTAATCCTCCAAAAAAACTAACCCTAAAAGCTAAACTAGACTCAAAAAACTAATTTTAAGCATGTAATGCAATTGTAAACCCGAAAAAAACCTAAACCCCCCCACCCCCCAAAAACCTAAACCCCCCCCCCCCCCCACACCCAAAAACCTAATCCTAATCCTCCAAAAAAACTAACCCTAAAAGCTAAACTAGACTCAAAAAGCTAATTTTAAGCATGTAATGCAATTGTAGTACATGTTATATTGCACATGTGCACTACTATAATAATAGTATTGAAAACAAGACGACACCATAAATCTTTTTTTATGTCATAAAAAATATGCTCGAATATACTTGAATGAAAGATACAAAAATTTGTGATCTTATGGTGCCATTTTTGTTTTAAAATGATAACGTATGGAGAAATGGGAAATGTTTGAAAAGTTATATTTTTTTTCCAATTTTACCCCTCCTTCATTAAAAGTTACTCCCTCCTTCATTAAAAGGCCCCCCCTCCTTTTTAGTGTTTTTTTTTGTTAGTTTTTTGGTTTTCTCATTTATATCTAGTTTTCTCATGATCCTCTCCCTATATATATATATATATATATATATATATATAGATTAAAAAAATGATGTGGCTTGGCCACGCCAGCCCAGTCACGCCAACCATACCCCATGAACTTGGGTTTATGTATTGAGTGCCCCATAATCCACGTGTCAACCCATGCCCCGAACCCTCGCCCCACCATATCTCACGGTCTAAATGATTAGAGATGTAATAATACATCTTTATGTTTATTATTTATGTAAAAATATAAATAATTAGTCTTGTCACGGATATAATTATATTATTAAATAAAACTTATTTAAAATGTGGAATAAATAGTTTTCATGATTAAACGATTTGATCAATAAAAAGGTCTTGTCAAAACATAATCATGCTGGACTTGATTTTGTTCCTTAGATCTTCTTTCCTGATTTTCTTTTTGTATCATTAAATAAAAGTTTTTCATAATCCAGCTGTTGATATTTTAAATTTATAAGGGTGTAAGGAGTGGTTAAACACTTTGGAGTGGCAAACCAAAAAGCCGACCAATCAGAGCGCGCCATGTCAATCAGTCAAAAGTGTTTAAACTTTGGTGAAAAGTGTTGGCAATGGTTTAGACACTTGGTAAAGTGGTAAACTAATTTTTTTTTTTAAAAAGGAAAAAAGTGTGATTGGTTGAGATTGGAATGGACCCCACTCCTTATACACACACACTTCTTCCCCGCGTCGGCAACCATTCACCGCACCCTTCACCTCACCGATCGGTAAAGGGGTCGGCGGCGGTGTTACCGCTCGGCAAACCGAGTTTGCCGCACCCCTTTACCGCCCACTCCGGACACCCTAACTAATTTTTTTTAAGTTTATCCTTTATAAGTTACGATGAAAGATATGTTGATTTTGACAAACAAATTGAATTTTTATATGCATACTTTTAATGTTTCTCATATATGATTTCTAGACTTGATTGTAATTTTGAGTTGGATTAGAAACTTAAGTTCTATTGACAAATTCAAGTTCTTGCTATTCCCTCACATTAAACATTTGTTTTCTTGAATAAACAGATTTGTTAAACCATTAGTGTAGTGTATTCTGAAAATGAGACATGTTGTTTAGAAACCCAAACCGTTAGAATCGAATTAATTTATCATCATACCGATTTACGACACCAAATAAATAGTTTATTTTGAATACAACTTCATTTTACCAAAACTTTGAATGTTGAGAGTAAAAAAATTAAACACAATCACGTACTTAAGTTTTTAGAAAAAAAAGTTAACGAACTTAAGTTATTAGAGAAATTTCAAATCTATACATATAATAAAAGAAACCACTTTGAGGACACTTGTCATCATATTAGGCCATGTCTTATGGATAATTATAATTTTAATTTAATCTCTTCTAATTAGTTATAGATAATCCTCCTACTAAATATTATTTAGTTTAATTATTACATTTATATTTATCTATTTACTTCAAATTCAAACTTAGTTATCTAATTTGTTATTAGAGTAAATTACGATTTTGGCCCATGTGGTTATATCACTTTTACCCTTTTAGCTCAAAAAGAAATTTTTTAACATCTGAGCTCTCAACGTCTTTTTTTCTAACCCTTTTGGACCCCAACGTCTTTTTTTCTAACCCTTTTGGTATGGGCCAAAAGGGTTAGAAAAAAGACGTTTTGGGCTCAGATGTTAAAAGATTCGTTTTTTAGCTAAAAAGGTAAAAGTGATATCACCACAGGGGCCAAAATCGTAATTTACTCTTGATATTAACTATATATTTGAATGTTTTGTTTAGTTTGGTATCAAATAGATTTTATGAAACTTAAAATAAAATTAACTAATATTATTTATCATTTCTACATTTACAAGTTTTAAATAATTGGTTAAATTTATTGAGACTTCGTTACATTTACAAGTTTTAAATAATGGGTTAAATTTATTGAGACTTTGTTAACAAATTTTTCTACAATATAATAATTTATTTATATCAGTATAAATATATATTTATACTATACTATATAATAAAACATTAATGTGTAACACCTATCATTTATTGTAAGCATTTATAAATCAATTTGTTGGAATTGATACCAACATTTTATCACTCAAATAGATGTTGATTTGCTTCTTGAATAACATATCTTCTTTTCAAGAAGCATCTTCAGAATCACCATATCCATCGCGTATCTTGTATTATCCATTAGTATATTGAAAGATATGACTTTTTTATTATTGGTATATAAAATTAGATTTATTAAACCCGTGTAATACACGTGGTTTTTTTATAGATATACCTTTTTTTTATTATTTACTAAGATGTATTATTTTATTATTTGTTAAACAATATTACATTTATTCAACTCGTGTAAAACAAGCGGTTTTAAAAATATAACTTTTTTATTTGGTATATAAAATTATATTTATTCAACCCGTACAATATGATTCTTATAGATATAACTTTTTATTATTTAATATATACAATTATATTTTTTCAACTCGTGCAATAAAAGAGGTTGTTAAAGATATATTGTTTTATTATTTAGTATATAAAATTCATTTATTCGACCCGTGTAATACACGGGGTTATAACCTAGTTATGTGATAAAGGAGATGTGATTTAAAAAATAAAAAAGAGTTATTAAAAAAAATTGATAAAAAATATGGTCTTAGAAAAGTAAAAAATAATAAAAATATGTTAAAACTTAAAAGTAAATATAATAATAAACTATTAAAATATTAAATAATAAAATATTAAAAAGCTATATATTATTATAAAAATAAAGTTACTATTCATGATCTTTCGATAACAATATACATATAATACCACATTGTTTGGGTTTTTCTATCTTTTCTCGTTTTCCATCTCTCGCCCTTGTTGTTTCGTCGTTTCTTCCATCTTATCACGACTTTCATTCCTTTCATTTTCATATTGGTTTACCCACATTGTCAAGGTCGTCTTTGAGGGGGTGCGGGGTGGGCAACGACACGGGGCCCAAACCCTTTGGGGGCCCAAATCGTTTTAATTTTGTATAGAATTTACGTTGTTTAAGTTAGAATATATATATATATATATATATATATATATATATATATATATATATATATATATATATATATATATATATATATATACTGAATCAAAAGATGACACAAACTAGCTCTTGTTGGGGTGGTTATTGCCTTGCTTAGACAATAAGGAGACGTGGGTTCTAATCCTAGTGTTTCCAAATGCTCTATTTTAATTAGCTTCATTTTTTAGTTTTTTTAGCTGTATATGACATTTAATGTCTAATTTTGTCAACTACATCTTTTTCTTTAATTAATAAATTACTAGCTACGCTTAGCTAAAAATAACTATTTAAATTACTTTCACATAAATTTTAGTGATGAAATAATTGATGAGTTTATAATACATGAAAATTTGCGAATAAGGCCCAAAATTTTAATCTGGCACAGGGCCAAAATGTTTTTGTTATTTTCGGAGACGGCCCTGCACATTGTTAGGGGTGGGGGTTGGGTTCAAATGACAAATCTATTAGAGTTAAGTTGTAGCTCTCTTTGAGGTCAAAGATTCGAGCTTCGTTAAAGACGGATTGGTGTAAAAAAATTTGATGTTCATAGAAAAAAAAAAGATAAGTATACTCGTTAAATATTGTTGTATGATTCTGATCTATACTATATAATAATAGAAACCTGATTTGGGACACATGTCATTCAATGAGGGCATCAATAATTTATTAATAAATTTTAAATTAAAAAGATTTAAATATTATATTAGAATTTTATTTTGATTGTAAATCTAAAGTCTAAAATGTGTTTTAAATCTAATCTATAATTTATGGATTTAATTTTGATTTGAAATTATTAAACAAAAACCCATAAAATTAGTAACCATTTAATCAATTTCGTAAGTTTTACTTTCCCTTCTAGAATCAAATTAGATTTTTGTGATAACTAAAGTTTTGTCAAGAATATAAAAAATCATTATTTAATATTCAATATATTACATCAAATATTTAGAATTAAACTCCACTTCATTCTAAATACTAGGTAGAGTTAATTACATAGTTAGTCCCTGTGGTTTGCACAAAGTAACATACTTAGGTACTAATAGTTTAAAATCACATTCTAGGGTATTAACTTTTCATTTTGTAACGTTTGGAGGTATTAACGTTATTTGTAGGTTTAAAATCACATTCTATTAGTACCTACGTATGTTATTTTGTGCAAACCACAGGGACTAACTATGTTAATACCCTAGAAGTTAATACCTCCAAATGTTACAAAATGAAAAGTTAATACTCTAGAAGGTGATTTTAAACTATTAGTACCTAAGTATGTTATTTTGTGCAAACCACGGGGACTAACTATGTAATTAACTCTACTAGGTATGTTTTTTTTACTCTTCATGTGCTATGCATGTTATCTTTGTCACATAGAAAACATCATGTTTTTTTAGATAAGTTTACCATGTCAAATAAGTAATATGCATATTATTTATGTCACATAGAAAACATCATGTATTTTTAGATAAGTTAGATATATGTGTTTTAAAACAAGGTAAACTCTTAACATACATATTTTTTCCTACCGTAACTAAGATGTAGAGATCTGTGAAAGGTATCTTCACATTCGGAATGTCATAACTTTTTTTTTAAATTTAGATTTACTTAGTTGTCGTATGGTGTCTCAAGTCTTTATTTTTTCACTTATATATATGTTTCATTGGTTCAATTGTACATGTAAAGTATTACACTATACATAGTATTTTCTCAACTATAGTTAATTAGTTTTATTGATTTAATTTTTGTCTATCCATTTACATTACTTTTACCTGTCTAGAAGTCCCTTGTCAGACCTTTCAAATGGTATGAGACATATTACATTATCAATAGTTTTTATTGGTTTCCTTACTAATTGTGATAAAAGTAATTATTTCGTACAATTCATATTGGTATAGCTTTGAATACGAGCATACCTTATATTAATGTTAATGATAGCGAAAGTGAGGAAACTATATTTGGATGGTAGAAAATATAATATTATGCCAATATTAACCCGTCAGAATAATCTATTATCAGATAAAATTAGACACGTTACCTTTAAACAAGAAAATGTCACAATAAATATTAGTAGTGGTACAAAATTTTAAATTCATATGTCAAATCCTAAAACAAATAACAGATCATATTATTATGAATGGCTATACAAACTTCAATATTTATTTCGTATTTGGTCTGCATATTACTCTATATTATATATACTTAGATCATATTATGAACAAATTTTTTTTTATTTCACATTATAATTATGATTCACCCCGTGTATTACACGGGGAAATAACCTAGTTTATTATATATGACCGTGATTAAAGGTTTCTAAACTCAAATCATATTTATTTACGAACACAAAATAACTTTGAATATTAACTTTCTTTATGATACTTGTATTTTAATTCTAACTTGTAGCTTTTGTGCTAGATTATCATTATTGTTATCTTTGGATATGTGTATTGAGTACAAGTAACAAATCACCATATCCGATAACTCGATAAGATATCCAAGAGTAAGGGTTAGTTTTATGGAGTTGTTGAGTTACTGCCATACTGGTGGATTTTAACCATCCCTTTTATTTTAAGATAACAAGCAATGTTATTTTTAAGAAACGTTAGCAGTGGCGGATATAGGATTCGCGCCAAGCGGTAACGAAATCGAAAAAAACGTCAAATTTTTCCAAAATTTACACTAATTTTACACTACCGCCGGAACGCCAAGCCGTAGCGGACGCGACCCCTTATAATATACTACATCCGCCCCTGAACGTTAGTTGATAAACTCAAATGTTATTTTTCCTTTATGTTTATAGAGAATTAGGTTAGAACCCCGTGTATTACACGGGTTAAATAAATGTAAATTTTTATACTAAATAATAAAATAATATATCTTTAAAACCTCGTTTATTACATGTGTTGAATAAAAATAATTTTATATATTAAGTAATAAAAACATTATATCTTTAAGAACCCTATGTATTACACGGATTAGATAAATGTAATTTTGTACACTAAATATAAAAGTTATATCTTCAAAAAACCATGTTTTTTTAACGGTAGTAAAAAAAACCATGTATTGTACGGGTTGAATACTTAACTAAATCGAATTTCATATACCAAATTATAAAAAAAGTTATATCTTTTAAAACTCTGTGTATTACACGGGTTGAATGAATGTAATTTTATAGTAAATAGTTAAAATTTTATATCCCTAAGAAAACCATGTGTATTACACGGCTTAAATAAATCTAATTTTATATACCAAATAACAAAATATTATATCTTTAAAAATCTCGTTTATTACACGTCGAATTCAAAGTAGGATAAGATTTAATATTAGTTTATATAAGATAAGTATAAAACGAAGACGGGAAACTAAATAGTAGATGCCTCCATATAATATTGTTATAGTTATTTTATTTTATAAAAAAATGACATGTTACATGATTATTTGTGTATGTTCCACTAACAAAAAAAAAGTAATTCTTGTTCCATGTATATCTTGCCAAGAATTTATTAATATAACTAAACTAATAATCATCTTACTTATCTACAATTACATGAATTATAAATTATCTATCACTTAGCGAGATATACATCTACAAGTATTAAAGCTATATTAATATGAATTATTTAAGATATATATCACTTAGCGAGTCATTTACATCTACAAATATTGAAGCTATATTAATATGAATTACAATCAAAATAAAATTGTAATATAATATTTAAATTATTTTAATTTAAATTTAAAATTTATCAATAAATTATTGATGCCCTCATTGAATGACTTGTGTCCCAAATCAGGTTTCTTTTATTATATAGTATAGATACATAATTTCATTTGTTGTTCTTTTACTTTTAAAAGGGTAAACAGTAAAAATAGTGTATGAGGTTTGATCACTTTTACCATTTTAGTCCAAAATTCAAACCTTTTAAATCTGAGTCCTTTTGGTTTCAATTTTGTTATCATTTTTATCCAAAAGCAAAATCTTGTTAATTTTTCAGTTAATATCCAATTTTTTTTGTCTTTTTCCTCCCTTTTAATGAAGGGCAAAATGGTCAAATTTTTTTAATTCGTTATAATAAAACATTAAAAGACCATTTTGCCCTTCATTAAAGGGAGAAAAAAAAACTAAATTTTAACTGAAAAATCTAACCAAATCTTGATTTTGGATGAAAATGGAAACAAACTTGAAATCACATTGATCCAGATTCAAAATGTTTGATATTTGGACTAAAGTGACAAAAGTGACCAAACCTCAGGGAGCATTTTGGTAGTTTACTCCTGTAAAAATGACAAGTTTGTACTTAATGTTTCAAATCTTGCACACTATATCATTTGACCTTAACTTATTTAAATTTTCTGTTAAATCATACTACACAAAGGTAATTTAGTCTTTTTATCCATATATTTAAAAATACATATTTAATAAATACAAATAAAATCATATATAAAAAAAATATTTCTCTCTTCCACACCCATCTCTCTCTTTCTCTTTCTCTCTACACACACACACATATATATATATATGGTTAGGTTCATTTGTGAACAACCCCTTGATAATAAACACTAGTGAACTAATCCTAGCACTAGATTATCAGTACACAAGTGTAAATCAATGGCCATGATTTGATGAAGAAAATACACTAGTGTTCACTCTAGAACCCCACCCTATATATATATATATATATATGCTAGGGTTCATGCGAGAACCACCTTTATTGCGAGAGCCGCGAGAACGAATGTGAACACAACAAAATAAACTCACTACACCACTAAAAACCTAAAAAACCTAACAAGCCCCCCCCCCCCCATAAAAAAAAACCTAACCGCCACACGCCACCCCCACATGCCACACCTCCACAAGCCGCTGCCACCACCTCTTCCAACTGAATCAAACATCCACCGCTACCTCTGACCGCCATCATCACCACCTCTGACTGCCATCACCTACTAGAAACACCCACCACCACTTGTCAACCACTACCTGTGATCGAAACCCTAGAAAACTACGAGCCGTTGCCGCTCACAACCACCAGATGTCACATCATTTCCAGATCCGTTGAAGGTCGACGCCGGTCATAACCACCGGTTAGACAACTAGAGGTTAGAAATAGATGAAATCCCAAGAGTGATGATGTTAACAAAGGTGGATGTGGTGGTGGCAGGTAAAGGCGTTGGTGGTGGTGGGTGTGTGTGGGGTGGTGGTGGGAGAGTCTTTAGAAATGGGGTTTGTTTTTTAGAGAGAGAAAGGATAGGGTGGACAATGAGTTCCGTAGGTGCTTTTAAGGGGGTGTTTGGGATTCCTTCTCAGAAATGACTTATTAACTTATATAAGTCATAAGTTATAAGTTAAAAATACTAACTTCTCAAAAACAACTTCTCAACACACAAAAACATTTTAAATAAGCTAACTCAAACACTATAAAAACAACTTATTAACTTTTATAAGTCAATAAGTTATAAGTTGCTCCAAAATAAGCTATCCCAAACACCCCCTAAGCATTAAAGGTCTATATTAATTTGTTCAAGCCAAGTTGGTTTTAATTTACCTTTGTTCGTATAATATGTTTTTACTTATGCTATATGATAATTCATTTGTTATCTTCTTCGTTAGAATGTCAACATCAAACGATGATATGGATGTGTTCGAAAGACCTACTTGAGGAGTTTGTCGAGTTGGATCAGACGATTAATGAGAAAATAAACCGTCTAAGTGAAAAAGTAAGCAACATACGACAAAAACAGGCCACACTCCAACTTGAGTTAGACACGCTTTATTCTTGACTGAAAATGTATTTTCTAGCATTTGACCGCGTACCATTGAAGGCACACAACCTACCAATGTTAACGAAAAAAAGTTAAATGTGTACATATTTAGAATAGTTGATTGTATGTTTTGTTTAACTATTTCAAACAATCAACATAATTAAATGTAGAGTAAACTTCCGTTTTGCTCCCTGTGGTTTGCTCACTTTAACGGTTTTGCCCCAAACTTTTAAAAATAACCATTTCCCTCCAATAGTTTGCTATGGTTTTTCCATTTTACTCCCCGCCTTTAACTCCATACAAATTGTTTGTTTTTCCATTTTGCTCCCCACAGGGAGCAAAATGGAAAAACCATAGCAAACTATTGGAGGAAAATTGCTATTTTTAAATGTTTGTAGCAAAATCGTTAAAGTAACCAAACCACAGGAAGCAAAACGGAAGTTTACTCTTAAATGTATATTGTAGTTTATCCGTATTATATTCGGTTTCATTAACTCGTATGTTTATGTAATCTAAGCCCCAGCCGCGATCTCCACCACTAGTTTATACCAATTGCAATCCTTACACTATTACATAAAAAAATCTTATGTACTTTTTTATTATCTCATATTTCATTTCTAAGTTATCATATACCTATACTATATTATAATAGAACAAAAAGAGAACCTTAGGGTGAGAGGGGCACTCCCCTCTTAGGGGAATCCCCTCTCTTACGCACGACCAATCAGCACGCGCCACGTCAACTACCCTCTTAACTCCCCTCACACCCTCAATTTGATGGCGGCACTCCTCTTTTAGGGGACTTGTTTTTTTTTATTTGTTGTAATTATGCATGTTTATAAATTAAACAAATATTAATAAAAATTAAATAAAAGTAAAACATAATTTAAATAAATTAAAACTAAATTAAAAAAAAACCTCATCGGATTATCACAAACTCACAAACTCAGCAGATTATCACAAGGAAAAAAAAACCCCTTCTTCTTCTTCATATTTGAAAGTGTAACAACTCACAAACATCAGCAGATTATCACAAGGAAAAAAAAAACCTCAAAAATATACAACTCTCATCGGTGACTTCTCCCCGCTCCCGCTCCCCGATTTGCCTCCCCGCGTTGATGGCGGCGGTGTTCCCGCTCGGTAACTTGGGTCACCGCATGGGGTCACCGAGAGTGCCCCGTATACCCTTATAATTACAGTTTTAACTTTTAAAACATGAGGTGTAATTCTTTAAAAATATATCATTAATTTTTTAATCAACTTCCCCTCATGATTTTTAAATGGATATAATTTTTCATACGCCAAAGTTTCTTTTTTTTTTCTTTTTAGTTTTAAAAAGAGTAAACTGCAATTTTACCCCCTGAGGTTTAACCCAATTGGCACCCTGACCCGCTCCATGGGAAATAATTGCAATTTACCCCCCCCCCCCCCCCGCGTTGATCTTATGTCGCACAATTACCCCCCGACGTCAAATTCCATGATTATCTTTAAACGGTCAAAGGGGTCAAAGGGCAGAAATGTAATTTTACCTTAATAGTTACCTTATATAATAATATTACCCCTGTGCTATTTACTTCCACCCTCAACCTTACCCCCTAAGCTTGTCGACCACACTCCCCCCACACCTTCTTCCTCATTACTGGCGACCTGTCCACCAGAGAATGAGCCAATCAGAGGAGACATTGCTTCCACCTCCACCACCAGAGCCGATCCCCCTGTCCACACCACCTGCGATCCCCCTGTCCACCGTCGATCCACCTGTCCACCGGCGATCCTCCCTGTTCTCGCACTTGTCAGGTAAAATCGAACAAGTATTGTGATTGTGGTTAATGAACAAGTAATGTCAGGTTAAAAAACACGGGTTATTGAACATGAGTTTTTGAAAGAAAAAAAAAACAAGGGTTATTGAACATGGATCTTTCTGTGTTTGCAGTGGACATGAGGATTCGTGTTTCACTAGGATCGATTGTGGTGTCGTTGGTTGTCAAAATGCGAGGCCGCCCTTTCCTGCACTTCCAGTTTCCCCCTCAGCAGGAAATGGTTGCGTAGTTGAACTCTAATATATTAGGATGTTTTATGTAATATGTAGGTTAAGTTAAGTTAAACATGCATTTTGTGTATATATCATGATCCTTGGTTATGACAATGTAGTATGCAACAATATAGTAGGACTAATGATCTTTAACAATGATCCTTAGTTAACTATGCTTACTGTTGAATGTCTATTGCATGGTATGCATAAGTCAAGGCTGTGATTAGCATAAGTCAAGGCTGTGATTAGCATAAGTCACGGCTGTGTTAAAGAGGTGAAAGAAGCAACGCAGTGACTGAATTAGTGAAAGGTATTGGTTAAAGGGTTTTGTGGCTGAATTATGAATTAAAGAGGCCAATGCAGTGGTGCTATGTGTATACTGCATGTTTGATCTAGGTTGCTTCTATTTCAGTATTGACCTTTATACCCTTTCAACAGGATTGAGTATACTGCAGGTTTGAGTATATGTTCTGAATGCTTATGTGCATGTTTAAACTGATTAGCTAAGTACTGATTTTGAGCAAATGTGCATACAACTGTATATGTGCATGTTTAAACTGATTTTGACCAAATGTGCATGTATATGTGCATACAGCATGTTTAAACTGATTTTTGACCAAATGTGCATTGTATACTACAACCTGTTTCAACAGGTTCTAGTTTCATATACAGCTGCAGCCAGACATGTTCTGAATACATTTGAGCATGTTCTGAATGCTTATACATGACCATGTATGTGTTTAAACTGATTTTGAGTGTGCATACATGTTCTGAATGCTGCAGCCAAACATTGTAATGTTTCTGAATACATGGACATATTACTGAATACATGGACAGATTGTAATGTTCTGAATACATATAGGTTTTGTGATTTTGTGAAGGGTTTCTAGTGAAGTTAACCATTGTAATGCTTATAGGTTTCTACTGACTGTAATGTTCTGAATACATGTTCCGAATGCTTATAAGCTAACCATTCTATTGATTTTGAGTGTGCATACATGATTTCTGAATACATGTTCAGAATGCTTGAACAGGTTTGAGAAACATAGAACAGGTTTGAATACAAGTGTTTATTAAGTTTAAATCAGATCGTTAAGGCAATTTCAAACACATTACACCGATTTCTTGTTAATTACCATGTGTAGTTGACTTTGGCTGGTCAAAATTTTTTTGGCGGGAAGGGTTTTGGTTACTGCAGGGGGTAATATTGTTTCTTACAACAAAGTATAGGGGGTAATAAGAAAGGACAATTTAGTAATTTACCAGTGGGGGGTAATTATGCGACATAACAAGAACGTTGGTGGGTAATATTAAAGGGTAAGATAGTCATTTCACATTAAAGTTAACAGATCTGTTAACATAATTGACGCCAGGGGGTAAATGTGCGACATAACAACAACGTCGGGGGGTAAAATTGCAATTATTTCCATGGAGGGGGTCAGGGTGCCAATTGGGTTAAACCCCGGGGGTAAAATTGCAGTTTACTTTAAAAAAAAACATATTATATGATTTTCAGTATCTGTGTTTTCCGTCATATTCTGTGGGCCAACACCCCTCTTGTGTATACACACATAACGTAATTTAGAAAGATAAATTATTTAATATAAGGCAATTTTATGTATACTATATGATAGTTTAAGTATTTTATAGATTTAACTATAAGTGTTTTTTAAGCTTAAATAAACTAGTGATATGTTATTTGTTCATCCGATAATAAAAGTCATGTTGCCTAGAAGATCCATTCTTTGGTGTTGCCTTGTTCCTGACTCCAGAGTTGTCCGGGTGTCGTGGTTAAGAAAAACCTAAACAACATGTGACCCTTATTTTACAAGGTTCCCAAAGGGCACTTGTTTCTATAGAGAACATTATTTGACGGTGATAAATGAAAGTGATGAAATGTATGTAAAATGTTCCTTTCTCTTTGATATTTTCAATAGTTACATACTTGCATATAGTATAAATATTTTTACATTATATAAGATACTTAGTTGTGTTGAACGGTTCTGTTTAAACGTAAGGGAAAACATGAAAACATACCTGTCACAACAGACAGTGCAGTAGAGAATCCAGTGATGGAAGAAGCCATGGAGTTCGACATACTTGTCAGTGTGGTCTGGTTCCTCCTTAGGGTGCTGACTGATGATGGTGATGATTAAACCGAACAGGGGATTCGGTATGGAGAAGAGGTCGAATATGATGTTATGCTTATTAGGTTATCTCTAAGTGTGTAACTGTGTAACCCTTTAACCTCTACATAAGTCTCTTTATATAAGCACACATGAGGAAACCTAATTAGTTAATAAGGGTAATATGGTCCATCAACAATTACCAACTAATTATTTAATAGGTTGTTATATATTTTGATCTATATTATGTAAATAATTATAATGGCTACTAGATTAAATATTAAATCATAATATATTTAATCTTACATTCTCCCACTTAGCCGAGTAATCATTTACCATGAGTATTAGATAAACCTGATCAGGAGTTAACACTCATTTTAGCCTTAAACAAGTACTAAAGCAGAGAAATACAGCCGTTGAATCATTATGTGACTCAGGACCCCCATTAGTCATACTATAGCCTTAATTTAAAACCTAATCATCATTATCAAAATACGCATAAGCCCTTTGTTTGATTTGTAACTTTATTTGTCCATATGGCATTATACCGGTTGAACATATTCCAAGAGACATACAAAATCAAACTGAGGAAATTTCATTAATCATAAAACATAAGGTAGTACAATATGGTTAAATAAGGTCTTTACTAAATCCCTTATTCCGAACATGTTCTTCGTAAACCTTAGGAGGGAGACCTTTAGTCATCGGATCCGCAAGCATATCTTTAGTACTAATATACTCGATACAAAGATTATTTTCCTCAACTCGTTCACGTACGAACATATATTTTGTATCAAGATATAAACCAGCTCCAGTCGAACTGTTACTGTTCGAGAAACTAACGGCAGCTGAATTATCACAGTAAAACTTCAATGGTCTAGAAATGGAATTAACGATTTTGAGTCCAGTGATCAAATTTCTAAGCAACATTCCATGACAGGTTGCGTTATAAACAACAATGTACTCTGCCATCATTGTGGAAGTTGTGGTCAACTGTTGTTTATGACTCTTCCATGAGATAGGTCCGCATGCTAACATAAAGATATAGCCCGAAGTAGATTTCTTGTCATCTTTGCATTTGGCAAAGTCAGAATCAGAATAGCCTACCACTTCTAAATGATCACTTCTTCTATAAGTCAGTTTATAGTCTTTCGTCCCTTGCAGATATCGAAGTACCTTCTTAGCTGCTTTCTAGTGATCTAGGCCAGGATTAGTCTTGTCACACCCTGCTAGTAGCGGAAGCGTATTGTGTGTGACGTAAGAAAGGTAATCATTGCATCCAAACGAGTAAACACATAAACTACAACGATGCCATAGATATAATGATTTTAACTAAAGATCAAAAGTTTTCCAACATAGTTTCAAGTTTACCAACGTTCACAACGTTAACCATGACATAGATTAAGTTATATTACACAACACAAAAGCTAGTTTTTGACATAAATCATATTGAGGTTTCGTCCCCTATATACCCATACGAAGTTGGGATATAAAAGACAAACCCTCCAAAAGTGGTCATCGTTGTCATTGACTTTCCCGTTACCCGTAGTGTATCACCGGCTCAAGACCTGTTTCCTGAAATACATGTAGTTTTAAAAAGTCAACAAAAGTTGAGCGACTTCATGCAGTTATTGTTATCATATGAAATCTCATAAATGTTATTTTGTAATCATGGTATGTTCTGATTCATACATGGAGTCTGTTTAAGGATCTATCAGTGGGTAGCGAGCCCCCTGACAAAATGTACCATAAGTAAATAACCAAACCGAGAACACTTTGTTATCATTTGGGATCACAAAAGCAATCCACGGTTAACAACTAGGAGTGGGGCGTCCCTCAAGCCCAATAGATCTACACCTTTTGCACCTTGGTCACTATGTGATTAATGGTTACTAATGTTATCGTCCTACTTATGCACATTGATCATGTTATCTTCTACTCCGTAACTAACATACCAATAGTTTAGCATGTATTTCCCCTCGATGTTTTTGAAAACAAAACATTGAAATCAGTGAAAGGAGGGACATGAACTCACAAGTTTGCATTCCGAGTATTATGATATCGAAGTGAGCGTCCGTACGTGTCAATAACCTACATGTGTACTAATCTCGTTAGACACTAGGTCTTTTGAACCTCGTACAAGTTGTTCATCTTGAATTCTTTATTATGTTCTCGTTTGTCATCTTTGGAACAACTTTGTATTTTAGAGCGTTGATAGTTTACTCGCTCGATTGTTATGTATATACATGTATTCTATACGTATTGAATTATAGGTGAACGGGCTTCACCCTTCATATGTCTTCGTGCCGCGCACGCGTGTAATTGAGCCCTTGCTCGTGCCATTGGGCCGAGCCCATGTCATCTATGTTATCGTATCTAAAACATGTTTTAATGTTATTGGGCCGAGCCCATGTCTTTTATGTTATTGGGCCTAATCCATGTTATAATTTTATTGGGCTCTAGCCCATGATTTATTGTTATTGGGCCATGCCCATAATCAGTTTTATGAGTCCATTAATAACCTTGCATTTTTATCCAAATTTTACCAAGTATAGGACTTTTAAATGTGTTCATGTCCTAACATAAGTACTTAGTAATTTTTATAGATTTTCAACTTTCCGGATTTTGTTATCGATAGTAAATATTTGTATTCGTTAAGCGTTCTAAAAATATCTTATTTTTAGACGTGTCATCGTAGTCGCTTTATAGGTATATTTCCGTGTCGAAGAGTCGCCCAAATGTCGTAGTAGTTTCTCGCGGTGACGATACGCTCATTTTATCGTCGTCGAGTGTTATGTATTACTGTTCCGACCATTTTGTTTCTTAGTCCGTTTTAATAGCATTTCATTGGAATGTGAAGGAAACATATATATGTATTTTTGTGCCATTTTATACTTGTTTCATACAAGTATTTATTGTAATCTTGGGTGCATTATTTTGATCACCCTAAGTGTATCTAAATACATACACATAGCACATAATACTTATACTTAATGAGTTTTCCAAAATATATATAATTTTTGCCCAAAAAAATATATATATGTATGGTTATTATTTTCACCATTTATTTTTGTGTAAATACATGTTTTAGTTCCCAAGAACACTTTAACATTTAAGACTTAACCATTTTCATGAAAGCTTCCATAATGACGTTTAAAACCACTAATCGCGTTTAACATTGTTAATCACCCATTAATTCCCTCTTTAATCGCGATTAGATTTTTAGAAAAATTCATCATAGTTTCCCCTAAAACTATGACGTTTCCCACGTTATAAAACGCGTTTAGACCCTGTTTAAACCCATAATCATAATCAATTTCCAAATCAAGTTTCTTTACCCCAACTTTACATGCATGATATCATACATTTTAACCCTCATTTCCATGAACTTTATAAGTGTATTTTAACCACTTGTTTAACAAATAATCTTCACATTTTTACTAGACTTTTTGAAGACATCATTTTTGTCATAAGTTCAAATCAAGTTTTCCCACTTTAACCCCTTTGATTACTAGACTTTTTGAAGACATCATTTTTGTCATAAGTTCAAATCAAGTTTTCCCACTTTAACCCCTTTGATTACTAGACTTTTTATGGTGATATTTCATAAAAATCAAGTTATTAAACTTAACTTGTAAGAACAAAGTTTAATAAACTCCCAAAATTAAGTGTTAAATCTATTTAAACACTTGCTTCTTTATGAAATCTAAAAATTATATAGTTAGTTCATGAAAGTGAGTATGATGATCTTTCAAGATTTAAACATAACCATGTTTAAATCACATTTTTATGTTCATCATGGCAAGATGAACACTAATCTTGAACACTACATTAATCTACTAGCAAGATCATCATAAACATGGATTTTGAATCACTAATATTAACAAGATCAACATAAACAACATGATCATACAAACTAACTACACTAATCAACACATAATAACACATAATATGGTTAGATTTAGTGTTTATTAGTTTTTAGATTAGGGTTTTTGTTTGTGTTTAACTTTAATTTCAAGACAATCAACTTGTACTTCCATAAATTACTAGTAGTAAGAAGCATAAATATGATGCTTAGGAGACTTACAACTTTGCACAAACCAAAATAAGAAAATAAGAAGAAGATTAAGCTCCAAAAGTGCTCCTAATGATGCTCCATGTTTACTCTATGGGTGGATGATCTTGAGAGGCTTAGAATATGTGAAAAATAGGAAGTAAATGGAAATTTTATGGTGATCTCATGGCTGCCGAAATGAAGGGTCCAAGTGAAGTTTCTTTTTTTGTTTTCAACTTTGAAAAAGTATGGTAGATGTAAGGTGTTTCAAGTATGGTAATAATGGGGGTGTATGTTCATATTTTCAACAACAACCATGCCTCATACCATACCCTAAATCTTGACAAGTTATCAACAAAATTTCAAGTGGGTGGGCCCACTTAGAACCGTTTTCACAAAGAGGGGGGGGGGTATTATATCCTTTTTTTATAAAAGTTATTAAAATCAAGATATTTTGGTAATTAAATTAATTATAGTGATTAGGGGTTTAAGCACACCATTAAAGAGTAATTAATGGACTAGGATGATAATTATTATTAACTAGTTCACTAGACTAGTAAAAATCATCTTTTGATACTCTGAATGCTATTCGTTTCGTCGTCGGCTAGTTTACGGCACTTTTGTGGCATACGGACGGTAGTTTGTCGTAAGTTGTCATTTCACGTCTAAGTGATGTATGAAGCAATTCCGAGTTCCAAATTTGGCTTGACTAGTTCACTAGAGTTTTCATTTGGTTGTTATGATGACGGAAATAGCGCTTACTAGCTCGTCGGTTCGCTAACGGACTAGTTTAGTGCATAGCGATATAACATCGGAAGCTTATGATTTTGGTCATCCCATTGATATCCTTAAAATGTTTTAGCGTGTTTTTCATCAAGTGACATAATTTCGAAGTCCCAGAAATGCTATATTACAGATTTGGACGCGTTAAAAATGTTATATTTTTAGTCGAAACGGACATTTTTGTAATTAGAGTGTTATACCAGAAAGTCTTGTATCTTTGCAAGATATGCTTTCGCATTATTGTTTTCTTATTATAATGGACTCAGTTATGTTATCCGTGTGTCGTTTTTCAGTGTTTCGTTCTGCTTTCACGGTTTTGCTGGCATGAATAGTGTAACCGTGAATAGTGCACACAACACTTTCTACTAACACTTTTAGGACATTGTTTGTTTGGTTTCGCAATACTACGAAAACCAACATATGTTTTAGCTTTGTTTTCTTATCCTAACATTGTTATCCAGTATACGACACAATTACGTAATTAAATTACGCTAAATGCACGAGATTAAGAAATATAAATAGTGATTAGATTGTACGGAATTACCAGTTATTTGCCAGTTGTCACAAGTCTGATAACGGCCTAGCATTCCAGCAATATAAGCGATATCTGGGCGAGTACAGACTTGAGCATACATCAAGCTCCCGACTACTGACGCGTAAGGTATCTGGCTCATTTGCTCCTTCTCAACCTCTGTTGTTGGACACTGGAATGAACCGAAAACATCTCCTTTAACTACTGGAGAGACGGAGGGTTTGCACTGTTGCATGTTGTAACGTGTAAGGACACAATCTATGTAAGCCTTTTGGGACAATCCTAAGATCCCTTTGTGTCTATTTCGGTGAATTTCGATGCCAATGACGTAAGAAGCATCTCAAAGATCCTTCATCTCAAAGTTATGCGAGAGTAACCGCTTCGACTCATGCAACATGTCTAAACTATTACTTGCCAATAGAATATCATCTACGTAAAGGACAAGTATAGTAAAGTTGCTCCCACTCATCTTGAGGTAGGTGCATTGATCCACTTGATTATTCATAAAACCTTGTTTCTTCATGACTTCATCAAACTTGAGGTACCATTGACGTGATGCTTGTTTTAACCCATAAATGGATTTCTTCAACTTACAGACTAGATGCTCCTGACCTTCAGGTTTAAAGCCTTCAGGTTGCTTCATGTAAACATCTTCGTCTAAGTCTCCGTTAAGGAAAGCGGTTTTAACGTCCATCTGATGCAACTCTAAATCAAAATGAGCTACTAGGGCCATGACGATCCTTAATGAATCTTTATGAGAGACAGGTGAAAACGTATCTTGATAATCAATTCCCTCTTTCTGAGTGTAGCCCTTTGCAACCAATCTCGCTTTGTAGCGTTCAACGTTCCCATTCGGATCCAGTTTTGTTTTGAACAGCCATTTACATCCTACGGGTTTGACACCGTTGGGTAATTCTACCAAATCCCAAACGTCATTTTTCTTCATGGATTCAAGCTCATCAATCATTGCTTTATTCCATTCAGAAGACTGATCACTGCTAATGGCTTCATTGTAAGAGATAGGATCATTGAGCTTTCTGGGATCCATTTCAGTCATGTAGGTAACATAATCATCCCAATTAGTAGGCCTTCTTTGCCTAGATGACCTCCTGAGTGGATTATCGGGTCCAGCATTGTCTTGGTTTTGAGTGTTTGATGTGCCTTCGTCATGAGGTATAATGGGTTCTGATTGTAGAGGTGAATTTGGATTTGGTGCAGTAGCTTCGGGTGAAGTAGTTGCATTGGGTACAAGAGGAGTAATCAGAGTAATGTAAGTGACGAGTCTCCCCCCCACGTCTTGTACTTCTTGCAATTCTTCGTAAGGGTTGGTACTGCTCTCACTGACCTTGAAATCCTCCAGGAACGCAGCACGCTTGGTTTCAACAATACGGGTGACATGAGAGGGATAATAGAAACGATAACCCTTTGAGTTATCAGGATACCCGATAAAGAAACAGGTAACTGTTTTAGGGTCAAGTTTCCTTAGGAAAGGATTGTAAAGTTTTGCTTCAGCGATGCAGCCCCATACTTTCATATATTTAAGACTCGGTTTCCTTACTGTCCAAAGTTCATAAGGAGTTTTAGGGACAGACTTAGAAGGAACTCTATTGAGTATATGAACAGCTATTTTTAAATCTTCAGTCCAGAGGAATAATGGTAAATTAGTGTTGGCTAACATACTGCGCACCATGTTCATAAGGGTACGGTTTCTTCGTTCAGCGACACCGTTTTGCTGAGGTGTACCAGGCATGGTGTATTGGTTCACAATCCCCTGGCCCTTACAAAACTCATAAAATGGACCAGGAGCTTGACCCACATCAGATCTCACAACTTTAATCTCACAACTTCCATAATATTCACTGCTTCTATCTGATCTCAGAACTTTAATCTGACGATCTAATTGTTTTTCAACTTCAGCCTTATAATCTTTAAAAGTCGTTAGAGACTCAGATTTCTCCTTAATAAGATACAAGTACATGTAACGAGAGTAATCATCAATAAAAGTGATAAATGAAGTATGTCCTGTTATGCCAGCGATTTGGTATTGACCACTAATGTCAGTATGAATGAGTTCTAATAAATTAGAGCTCCTAGTGGCACCTTTCTTATTCGCTAATGTCATTTTACCTTTAAGACATTTGACACATGTTCCAAAATCAGAGAAATCGAGAGGAGGTAAGACTTCATCCTTTACAAGATGATTTAATCGTTCTTTTGAGATGTGGCCTAAACGTTGATGCCACAACATGGACGAAGTCTCTAAGTCTCGTTTCTCTTTCATCTTTGTGAGTGATTCAATGTTATATGACAACAAAGATTTGGAAAAATTATCATCTAGTTCTAATCTATAGAGACCACCATCCAAAATACCAGTACCATAAAGAACAGAATCATAGAGGATAGAGAGTTTGCGATGACCATGGGAAACAATAAAACCGTCCATGTCTAACTTTGGTCCTGATACAAGGTTCCGAGTTACCTCAGGAACATATAAGGTATCATAAAGTTTAATACATAAACCAGTTTTCATAAATAATTGTAATGTTCCAATGGCCTTCACTTCTAATTCTCGATCATCCCCAACCTTAAGCGTTCTTTGGTTTCTTTCCAGCTTCCGGATTGTAAGGAATCCCTGAGTTGAATTGGTAACATGAACCATAGAACCAGAATCAAACCACCAAGAATTAGCAGGAACACTTAAATTATAGGACTCAAGTATCATAAAATAATCGTTACCTTTCTTAGCCAGCCACTCCTTAAAATCAGGGCATTCCATCTGCATATGTACTGTCTTTTTACAGAACTTGCAGTGGATTCTGCCTAAGGAGTTCTTAGAGCTGGAGGGTGCACTTGTATTAGGATTAGGCCTTTGGACTTTTGAAGCATCCTTCCTCTGATGATTGTTCTTCCTCTTCTTAGAGTTGGAGGTGGTGAAGTTAGCAACATCAGTAGTGCGATCCATCCTCATACGCTCTTCCTCTTGTACGCACATAGCGACCAGCTCACTCATCGTCCATTTGTCCTTCTGAGTGTTGTAATTGATCTTGAATGCTTCAAAGGACGAAGGAAGCGAAGTAATGATGAAATGAACGAGAAAACCATCACTGATTTCCATTTCCAGCCCCTTCAGCTTATTGGCCATGTCATTCATCATCATGATGTGCTCGCGAATGCCGCTCCTCCCATCATACTTAGTCGTCGCCAGCTTGAGAATAAGGGTACTAGCGTGTACTTTAAACGTCCCCTTGAACTGCGCCTCCACATAATCCAAGTAGGTTTTAGCATCTTCAGAATCAGGAATAGCTCCTCTGATTGCATTGCTGATGGACTGCTTCATAAACATGAGAGACATGCGGTTACACCTAGTCCACTTTTCATGAGTCAACTGCTCAGCAGCAGTACTTTGAGTAGTAAGGTCCGCTGGCTTATTCTCTCTTAAGGCATAATCGAAATCCAGCAGCCCAAGAGTAAGCATGAGAGCATCCTTCCATGCAGCAAAGTTATCACCAGTCAAAGGTGGAATCCCGCAATTGGGTGCTGATAGTGGAAATAAGATGAGCAAGTTATGATACTAAGGAAGAAGTTCTAATGTGATCTAAGGGCACGTTATACTAAGGCAGGTATAAATAATGACCATTTTAATTATGAAGCTATGATATTGTCTATTACTAACATCAAAATAATAGACTTAGTTAAAATTCTACTTAAACGAAGACAAATCAGCTTTGGCCAGAAGTGTAATCATTTAAGCATGTGTGCAAAGTGGTTGTGACAAATCAGCTTTGGCCAGAAATGAAACAATCACTTTAGTTATGCACTCGTTAAGTATGCCATCTATGAAGGAATTAAATCAGCTTTGGCCAGATATTAAGACATTCATGTTTATGATGCACACTTAACATAGCTTTCGTAAAACTTGAACGATAAGTAGATGTATCAAATCAGCTTTGGCCAGAAATGATACATCAAAAGCTCATTCAAGTTAAGCTATTTTTGGTTTTGTAAAACATTATCTGATTCTGATTAATTAACTAAGTATTTACAAAACCAATTATTTAATAGCAAACCACCTGTTAGGGAGCCCCGAGCCAAATTTTAGTTCATATTAACTGCTTAATAAAGTAATGGGATTTCGGACAAGTCTTGACATTTTATGAACACTCATGATTTCGGATGGTTTATGTCTTGGATTCATCCGAAATGAATGATTTCGGATGTGTTCAAGACGCGTAAGTCGGACGATTTCGGATGTGTCCGATACGAATGATTTCGGATGAATTATGTTTTGGAATCATCCGAAATGGTGATGCGTAGTCCAAAATGATTGGTCCGAAATGATCTGTGATGGTCCGTAATGATCAGGCAGATGTTGATCCGTAAAGGATGCTTAGTCCGAAATGATCCGTGATGGTCCGTAATGATCATCCGGATGTTGATCCGTAATGGACGCTTAGTCCGAAATGAGGTCCGAAATGTTCATCCGAAATGTGTTCCTCAAGCTGTCAAATCCTTAATTTAGGCAGTTAATAATTGATAAGGTTTAAATCCGAAATTTCGGGGATTATGGGATTAAGTTTCCTGTTTAATTGCTAATTATATTTATCTGTTGATTTCGAAATTATATCCATTAATAAAATAACAGATTTCGAAAATTCTAATTAGATAAAAATAAATCAAACAGGAACAAACACCCAAAAATCCTAAATTCATTCCAAAACTATGGGAATTTTTCGAATTTAATCATGAACATATGATGAACCCTAAAATAAAAAATATTCAAACATTCATCCGAAATCTGGAATTTATTACACATTTAAACATATTTTGAATATTTCGATTTCGGAACAGTAACAAAGAATGAGCACCTGATCCGAGACAGGTCCGGAATGGCATCTCGGATGATAAAACCGAATTTTATTAGGGTTTCAATTCTGTTTTCCAGTTTTATTCTAGATTTACGGATACAAAACAGAACCAACTAATCAACATATGCTCTGATACCACATGTTGAACGGTTCTGTTTAAACGTAAGGGAAAACATGAAAACATACCTGTCACAGCAGACAGTGCAGTAGAGAATCCAGTGATGGAAGAAGCCATGGAGTTCGACATACTTGTCAGTGTGGTCTGGTTCCTCCTTAGGGTGCTGACTGATAATGGTGATGATTAAACCGAACAGGGGATTCAGTATGGAGAAGAGGTCGAATATGATGTTATGCTTATTAGGTTATCTCTAAGTGTGTAACTGTGTAATCCTTTAACCTCTACATAAGTCTCTTTATATAAGCACCCAGGAGGAAACCTAATTAGTTAATAAGGGTAATATGGTCCATCAATAATTACCAACTAATTATTTAATAGGTTGTTATATATTATGTAAATGATTATAATGGCTACTAGATTAAATATTAAATCATAATATATTTAATCTTACAAGTTGTACCGGCTAAACTGGAGAATATTTTAAGCGAGATTAAGGCGTTAAGTTTCTTGTGGTTTTCCAATAGATCGAAGCATAAAGAGGTTGTTTGGGATAGTTGGTGTAAATCCGATTTGATGTAAATTTGTTTGTCTGTGTGTTCGGCGCCGGCCTGTTTTTTTGGTTGGTGTGTTCTAATGAAGTTTACATTTAAAAAAAAACTTAGTTGTACTTATTTTTGTCTAAGTATGGACAAAATCCCAACAAAAACTAAGAAATGTGTATGTTGACTCAACAATATGTAAATATGTAATGAGTGTGGTTTGTCATCTGTTTATCCATTGTAGTTTTTTTATAAGGTTTTGGGAGTTGCTATATAAGTGATGTAAGATGAATATTAGAGAACGTTCAACAATGAAAGATATATTGCAATTCAAGGAGAAAAAAAAATACAATAATGGAAGCAACATTTACCAGAAAATGGGTCAAAGTATTATTCTAACTTTATGGGTGTTATGAAAGACGAGAAACGAGCGAGTATTCATTAGTACTCTAGCAGCTTGCTAGTGTGGCCTATGTTTTAGTAAAATCGTTTTTTTCTTAAAAGAACTTATTTTGTCTAGAGTAAATTACAGTTTTGGCCCATGTGGTTATAATAATTTTACTCCTTTAGCCTAAAAATGAATATTTTAACATCCGAGCCCCCAACGTCTTTTTTTCTAACCATTTTGGCCCCTAACAATACCCATCATGACCAGGATTCATTATAATTTATAAACACAAACAAACAAGTCAATGACGGATCTAGAAGTAAAGATAAGGGGTAGCGCGAGCTAAAAAAATTTGGTTCAGGAGTAGCCGAAGCCGAACATAAAACGACGAAGAAAAAAAAAGATTTTTACACTAAAAATGTGCTTCGCCAAGAAAGTTGGGTAGCTCCCCCTATGCTGGATTTGCCCAGGAACTAAGAGATCTCTCCCCACCATCAAGTCTATTAAATATTATATTTAAATATTTAATAAACAATGTTACTTCATCATCATTTTATTTACGACTATTCTTAGCCGACATGAATTGTGCCCCGTACAAAAAAAAAATCTTTATCCGTCGCTGCTTGTTCCATGCTTAGTCCACATCAGTTGATAAATAGTGTACTTGCGTCCCCATCTAATATCCTAGGCAGTTCGTAAACAACACATATTTTCTAAGTTTTTTACTAGGGATGAAAATGGGTCGGGTTCGGGTCGGGTATTGGTAATCCCATACCCATATCCGGTTATAAAATTGTGTCTCATACCCGATCCAATACCCGTCGGGTGACGGGTATACCCGTGGGTATCAGGTATACCCATTAGTTTGTTAAAAGATATTCGTTGGGATTTCTAAATACATTTTTTACTATCGTAATTATTATATTATTTTATTTATACAACAACTATTATAAATTAAAAATGTACATTACATACATATAAGTTTTATCATAAATTAATAATAACTTTATAATACTTATACACTTACATGTATATACTTCACAACATACAAAATATAAATACTATTATCAAATGCATAAACTAAAAGAAAATTTATTTTTGAGTAAACTTTCGTTTTGCTCCCTGTTGTTTGGTCACTTTAACGGTTTTGCCCAAAACCTTTCAAAATAGTCATTTTACTCCCTGATCTTTGAAGGCCTTCATGATGTTGCTCCCCGCCCCTTAACGTCATCCATTTAAGCAGTTAAAGCATGTCACGTGCAAAACACCTGAGGGGCAATTATGTCTTTTCCCAACCCTGATTAATGAGTCACATTTAAAACCCTAACAACCCATTATCTGCTTACGCATTTCATCTTCTTCCCCATCACATTCAAAACCCTATCTTCCATTAGCTACTTTTTTTAGCAAGATCAAGTTTAAAACTGAATCGATTTCTTTCGGATCAAGATTTGATAACTTGGAACAAATTTACATTGGTTTCGATTTGGTTGAACAAGATCAAGTTAGTTCAAAAAAAAGTTTTTTATTCATAAACATCATATACATTCAAAACTGTTAAAAAATTACAACTGAATAACATCAGAAAAAGAAAAATTGGAATAAAAAAATGCATAATCAGTTCTTATTATACGCACATATCAATCACTCATACGCATCCCTGTTCGTATTCTTCATACATTCTGAGTTGTAGTTCTGTATCGAAGATTGCTTGTTTTGAGTGGTTGTGATAGTTTCTAATTTGTTGTTTCAGATCTTTAGAAATTGATTCAAAATTGTTCTTGAACACATTCTGATCTGGTTGTGAACTTCGAAAAACGAAGAAGAGAACTAAGCTGGATAATATCTACGATTGTTAATTTCATGTTGCAGTGTTAATTTCATGGAAGTTAGGGTTTTGAATGTGATGGGGAAGAAGATGAAATGGGGAAGTAGATAATGGGTTGTTAGGGTTTTAAATGTGACTCATTAATTAGGGTTGGGAAAAGACATAATTGCCCCTCAGGTGTTTTGCATGTGACATGCTTTAACTGCTTAAATGGATGACGTTAAGGGGCGAGGAGCAAAATCATGAGGGCCTTCAAAGATCAGGGAGTAAAATGGCTATTTTGAAAGGTTTGGGGCAAAACCGTTAAAGTGACCAAACCACCGGGAGCAAAACGGAAGTTTACTCTTTATTTTTTCACATTATGAACACACTAAAATAAATCACTAATAAACAAGGGTTAATGGAAAATAAAAATATATATTAAAAAATCGGGAATGTGATCGGGTATATAGTTCGGGTAAACGGGTATGTGGTTTCGAGTAAACGGGTCGGGTATGTGGAGCGTGATCAACTACTTTGGGTATATTCGAAACCAACTAAAATACGTTAAAATACGCTAAAATACCCTAAAATACGTTAAAATACGCTAAAATACATTAAAATACGCTAAAATACCCTAAAATACGTTAAAATACGCTAACTTACGTTACAATACGTTAAAATACGTTAAAATACCCTAAAATACGTTAAAATACGCTAACTTACGTTACAATACGCTAAAATAAGCTAAAATACGTTAGAATACGCTAAAAACGTCAAAAATACTATTAAATACGCAACAATATGTTAGAATACGTCAAAATACGCAAAAATACGTCAAAGAACGCAACTAACGATATTTACACACACGTATACATATAACACAGCACTATGGAGTCCAAGTGGATTTCAAACAAAACTGTACGTGATCATTGAATATGATATTCACACGCAACCGAACGGCACCAAAACGACTTATGTTGAAGGTATACGTCATAAAACGGCAAAATATGCGAAAGTTCGACAAAAAAGAGAGGTATACGCGTCGAACCAAGGGAAACACGATAACACTAAATTTGAAATAATGCCCAATACGATCGTATAGGCCCATGTCGTATCGTATATCAGCTTAATACGCATCGTATAGGCCTATACGATGCATATTGAACTATAAATTTCACAAAAAAAAAATTTCAAATCAAGGGTTCCATCATTACAACCACTTGTTTTCAACAGGAATGTAATGCAATGATTCCTCTCAATTGAATAGACAGACACTTGCTTCATAGGACTCACTTGAATCGTCTCGGAAGTACTGAACAATAGAAAGAACACTCGTAATCCTCAACCGGCTTTGAAACCGGACGGAATCTATGAAGAAACTGTTCGATTTCACGGTGAGTGGAGAAATTAGCGACGGAGAAACTGTTGGAATTTGTGGATTTCGGTTGGTTCAGAAACTTAACAAGAGAAATTAGAAGTTTTAAATAAAATTTCATTCTGCCGTGAACTTGTTCTCTATGAAATGTCTCACTTAACAAGAGAAGCAACTAAAAAAGCGGTGAACGGTATTTAACGTACACACCGCATTCGAAGATCCTTACATTTTACACAATTTGTTGGAATTTGTGGATTTCGGTTGGTTTAGATCTCTATTCGGTCATCTTTCCTCACAATTTGGATCTCTATTCGGTCATCAAACAGGCATGCCTTGAAGTACTGAATCAACAGAAATAACTGAAATAACAGAAGGATGAGATATCGGCAGATCTCTATTCGGTCATCTTTCCAATAGATTCTCCCTTTTAACAATGTTCTGTTAATTGGACTGCCGCATATGAAGTCAAATGTGATCAAACTTGGACATCAGACGTAAATCTTGAAGAAACGGAACATAATCCCAGATTGTCTAAAGAAGCGCTTTTATCATGTGTGATCCAGAGGTCGGTCTCGGGTGGGCATAAGATCCGTGGCCCCTATTGTCAGATCTGTGACTCCATGGAAGATGTGATTAAGGTAAGCGTGCCGTATCATGTGTCATAAAATGGAACATAATCCCAGATTGTCTAAAGAAGCGCTTTTATCATGTGTCATATTAGAGTAGTATGAGTCTGAGTCCATTGTGGTTCGTGAATGTTTCGAATCATCATAGAAGACGTATCGGGTGAGTTGTGGTTGATTGTAACACGCCAAAATATGCAAATTATTTATGTTACCTAAAATGTCTAATCATGTTATATTTAAGTATTTATGTTAGTAACTTGATTAGAAGGAAGGATATATGAAAAATAAACAATCTAAGCAATTAGAGGGACTAAACTTGTTAAAAAGGATGGATGTTTTAATAAAAACAAATAAAAGAAAAAGGAAAACACAAACACACATTCTGGTGTGTTTGTGTGGATCGACCAGAGCAAGGGACCAAAGGGAAGAACCCTAACTTCATGAAATTCTCAAAATCAAAAGGGAATTAAGATCCCAAGTGGATGCATGAACTCAAAAATCGAATAATCTAAGCTTACTCAACGATTGGTAAGTAGAAATTTCTGATTTTAATGATTTGAAGAAAGTGGGTTTTAACCTAATCATGAATTTTCGTTGAAATCTTATGTGATTCAGAGCTAGGATTTCATAATAGTTGAAATATTAGCTTGATTTCGATTGTTTAGTTGATTTAAGCCCTACACCCATTTGTTGTAAAAGTATGAAGAACATGATGATTTAAATGAATGTTAATAGATGAGAATTGTTTTATGATCATGAATTGAGATAGAGAAATTAGATAAGCTAATGTATGATGAATGAAAAATATGAATTTGATTGAGTCTTGTTAGGCTAGATGGTGTATAAGTAAAAATATGTTATGAATACTTGTACTATGTGCATTGTTGATGTAGTGCACACCAAGTGTTTGATGAAATGCCTTAACAAAGATTTCAGCCTTGTTAGTTATAAACTCCATATGAATTGAATGTATTTTGAAGTAAGTGTAAGTTTATTATGTCTTATCCATTGGTGTGTGTAAACGAGTATGAGACATAAATTAAAAGTATGAATGGTTATGTATAGGTGAAGGAAGAGAGTTCAAGTCAAGCGAAGCAACAAGGGATTCAAGATCGAGGTACGATACTTGTACAATTCATGATTTTAGTATATTGTTGTGTTTAACATTAGATGTGTCAATTGAATCGAGTATGAAAATGGTATATGTGTAGACCCTTTTATAAACGGGTCGAAGGATGAGATTGTAAGATTAGAAGGAATGGTATAAAGTTCCATTTGGAACATACCTGTGAGCAAGAATGAAAGTATGTAGGAGTTTACAAGTTGCGGATGTCATAATGGTTACAAGTCCGTAAGTTAGATTCTTGAGTTTAAAGAAAGAAATTTAGTTTTAATGAGTTTGCTTTGTTGTGGTTATGTAGGTAAATCTCAAGTTTAGCTTTCAAGCTTCACCCGGTTCGAACACACTTCAAGGCCCGCCTCATGTTCCGCTAATTATGTAAAGAAGACAACGCTTAATATTTTGGTCGCTTGACTATATCTAGTAGTTAAAAACTTAGTTCTTGTTATGTATTTTGAACTTAACGAATTTCGTATGCTTGTCAAAGTTGTTTGATGGTATATATTATGTCCTTTTAAAAGTGTCGTGTTAAACATATATTTTGAATGTGAAAAACAGGGGACCGCTCCTATTACGAATAGGTCATGCCCAAATTTCATTAGAAAAAGTACGTTGTTATTTAAATAATTTAAAAGAAAAAATTTTGGGCGTTACATTGATTTATAGGAGGAGGTTATGAAACGAATATATGTTTATGCGAATTTAAAGGACAATACTGACAGAGGTGCAGGTCTTTTCTCCCACTGTGTAAACTTAAAAAATAATCGTGTCAAGATCTTTATCTATCATATCATTGACCAACTGCTCGAAATCCCTTTCGTTTCTCGGGTTCGCATTCGACACATAAACTTTTAACAAGATAAGAGGATGAGATATCGGCAGTTAGCTCGAAGAAATGTTGGTGTTAATCAACTCAGTAGATATGAAATGTTGGTTTTTGTCCCATATCATTTTATCTTCGTTATCCTTTTGTCCCATACGAGATTCTTCGCGAATTAGACATGAAACATGATAAAAACGCTTCTTTAGACAATGTTTTTCTGTCCCATACGAGATTCTTCGAGAATTAGACATGACACATGATAAAAGCGCTTCTTTAGACAATCTGGGATTATGTTCCGCAAATTGGGAACCACATATTCGTGTGTAAAAGCTTGGAAAGATGACCGAATAGAGAACTGAATATCCCCTTGGTAGTTGTTACCATATGACAAATGATAAAAGCATAGTCAAAAGAACCCTTACCTGCCACTTAGGGTTTCTTCATCACCTATAACAATGTCGATAAACGTTGATTGGAACACGCCGCTTAAATGGTTTTAATATATTTCATCTTGGACTATCTAGTCTAACACATGAAAATGGATATGATCGTGTCAAGATCTTTATCTATCATGTCATCGACCAACTGCTCGAAATCCATTTCGTTTCTCGGGTTCGCATTCGACACAACACATCAAAAAATAGAATTCAAAAAATCAGTGCCTTGATACGCATCGTATAGGCCTATACGATGCGTATAAAGCCCGCCGCCAGACATAACCTGCACCTGTCAGTCTGCCATGTCTTTTACTTTATTTCAATACGCATCGTATAGGCCTATACGATGTGTATTGAATTCAAAAAGTGTGTAGATAGACAGGGGGTGTGCCATTAGAAAACCACTTAAAAAATGGGGGGGAATTGGAGGAGAGAGAAACTATTGTCCTGGATTGACTACAATGCCCTTACACAAACCCACGCGCCTCTATTCTTCCCTTCATTTTCCCTCATTTAATCTTGGCTCTTGATTAAATCAATTGATGGTCAAGATTACTTCCGAGTCTTCCTAGCCAAATAAATTTCGTATTATATCATAACAGTTAACTTTCTTTATGATACTTGTATTTTAATTTGTGCTAGATTATCATTATTGTTTATTTTTTTCACTTTCGAGTTGAATATAAAAACGATAAAAGTAATAGGTAGTTATCCTTTGATAAGATATCCAAGAGTAAGGGATTAGTTTTATGGAGTTGTTGAGTTACTGCCATACTGGTGGATTTTAACCATCCCTTTTATTTTAAGATAACAAGCAATGTTATTTTTAAGAAACGTTAGTTGATAAACTCAAACTTTATGTTTATACATAATTAGTTTTTGCCCCGCCCGCGTTGTGGGGCAGTAAGCCGAATATTTCTCTCTCGTAACATGTATGTCTGTGCTTCGGTTACTTGTACATACTACTCGTAACACGATCTCAAAAAAAAAAAAAAATTACATCGAATCAACCAATTAAAACAAAAACACTACCATACTTTTATTAATAAAAAAAACTAAAACAATAGAAAGAGTATAATTTTAAACTGAGAGCAAAATTGTAATTTTTCAGGACAAATGAGCATGTACCAGGCATGCCTTGAGGAATAAAAATTACACCTATGCACGCCCGCATTGCAGAGCATTAAATCAAATATTTCTTAGTTTCATAACATGTATGCATGTATTTAGGTTACTTGTACATACTACTTATAGAACGATCTAAAAAAATGCATCGAGACAACCAGTTAAAGGAAAACACTACCATAATTTTGCTAAAAAAATTAAAACAATAACAGGTCTGTAATTTTGAGCTGGGGGTAAAATACTAATTTGTCAGTACCAATGAGCGAACGTTAGACAACTGCTTGACACAATAAAAGTTACATTGAGTCAACCAAGCAAAATAAAACAGTACTATAGTTTTGAAAAAAAAAGTAAAACGATGGCAATATCATAATTTTTAACTGGGGGAGAAATAGTAATTTTTGAAATGGGAGCAAAATCTTAATTTTGAACAGAGGGCAAAATCGTAAAAATATATTGAACTGAGGGGAAATCATAATTTTAAACTGAGAGCAAAATCATAATTTTGAGCTATGAGGGAAAACATAATTTTATTTTGAACTGTGGGCGAAAAGGTAAATTTGCGTTGGGGGCAAAATCGTAATTTTGAGCTAGGGGCAAAAACATATTTTTATTTTGAAGGGGGCAAAAGTGTAATTTTAGACGGAGGACGAAACCGTAAATCTAAACTAGGAATAGAATTAGAAATGGGGTTTTGAACTGAGGGCAAAAGTGTAAATTTTGAGCCAGGGCAAAAATATAATTTTATTTTGAATTAAGGGTGAAAACGTAATTTTAAACAAAGGATGAAACCACAATTTAAAGCTAGGAATAAAATTAAAATAAAAATAGGTTGGTCCAATAGGGGAGTGCCAGACAACTGTCTAACACTATTCCCCCAAGCTTGTAAATGTATATGTTGGAAATGGAAATTTTATTTTGAATTAAGGGTGAAAACGTAATTTTAAACAAAAGATGAAACCGTAATTTTAAGCTAGGAATAAAATTAAAATAAAAATAGGTTGGTCCAATAGGGGAGTGCCAGGCAGCTGCCTGACACTATTCCCCCAAGCTTGTAAATGTATATGTTGGAAATACAGAATTTCATTTGCTGTTCTTTGACTTTAAAAAGGGTAAACTGTAAAAATGTTCTATGAGGTTTGATCACTTTTACTATTTTAGTCTAAAACTCAAACATTTTAAATCTGGGTCCTTTTGGTTTCAATTTTGTTGCCATTTTTATACAAAAGCAAAATCTGGTTAGATTTTTCAGTTAATATCTAATTTTTTTTTGTCCTTTTCCTCCCTTTTAATGAAGGGCAAAATGGTCAATTTTTTTTTAATTTGTTATAATAAAACGTTAAAAGATCATTTTGCCTTTCATTAAAAGGGAGAAAAAAGATAAAAAAAAAGGTAGATGTTAACTGAAAAATCTAACCCCTTCATTAAAAGGGAGAAAAAAGACAAAAAAAAAAACTAGATGCTAACTGAAAAATCTAACCAAATCTTGATTTTGGATGAAAATGGCAACAAACTTGAAATCACATGGACCCATATTCAAAAGGTTTAAGATTTGGACTAAAGTGACAAAAGTGACCAAACCTCAGGGAGCATTTTGGTGGTTTACTCCTGTAAAAATGACAAGTTTGTACTTAATGTTTCAAATCTTGTACGTTATATCATTTGACCCTAACTTAGTTAAAATTTTCTGTTAAATTATACTACACAAAGGTAATTTAGTCTTTTTATCCATATATTTAAATATACATATTTAATAAATACAAATAAAACCAGATATATAAAAATATTTCTCTCTTCCACACCCATCTCTCTATTTCTCTCTCTCTACACACACACACACACACACACACACATATATATATATATATATATATATATATATATATATATATATATATATATATATATATATATATATATATATATAGGGTTAGGTTCATTTGTGAATAACCCCCTTGATAGTGAACACTAGTGAACTAATCCTAGCCCTGGATTATCAGTACACAAGTGTAAATCAATGGCCAGGATTTGATGAAGAAAATACACTAGTGTTCACTCTAGAACCCCACCCTATATATATATATATATATATATATTTATATATATAGGGTAGGGTTCATGCGAGAACCACCTTTATTGCGAGAACAAATGTGAACACAACAAAATAAACTCACTACACCACTAAAAACCTAACAACGCCCCCCCACCCAAAAAAAAATCTAACCGCCACACACCACCCCCACAAGCCACACCTCCACAAGTCGCTGCCACCACCTCTTCCAACTGAATCAAACATCCACCGCTACCTCTGACCGCCATCATCACCACCTCTGACCGCCATCACCTGCTTGAAACACCCACCACCACTTGTCAACCACTACCTGTGATCGAAACCCTAGAAAACTACGAGCCGTCGCGGCTCACAACCACCAGAGGTCACAACATTTCTAGATCCGTTGAAGGTCGACGCACGGTCATAACCACCGGTTAGACAACTAGAGGTTAGAAAGAGATAAGGGGAAAGATATGAAATCCCAAGAGTGATGATGTTGACAAAGGTGGATGTGGTGGTGGCAGGTAAAGGCGTTGGTGGTGGTGGGTGTGTGTGGGGTGGTGGTGGGAGAGTCTTTAGAAATGCGGTTTGTTTTTTAGAGAGAGAAAGGATAGGGTGGACAATGAGTTCCGTAGGTGCTTGTAAGGGGGTGATTGGGATTACTTCTCAAAAAGGACTTTTTAACTTATATAAGTCATAAGTTATAAGATAAAAATACGAACTTCTCAAAAAACAACTTTTTAACACACAAAAACATCTTAAATAAGCTAACCCAAACAATATAAAAACAACTTATTAACTTTTATAAGTCAATAAGTTATAAGTTGCTCCAAAATAAGCTATCCCAAACACCCCCTAAGCATCAAAGGTCTCTATTAATTTGTTCAAGCCAAGTTGGTTTTAATTTACCTTTGTTCGTATAATATGTTTTTACTTATGCTATATGATAATTCATTTGTTATCTTCTTCTTTGTTAGCATGTCAACATCAAACAATGATATGGATGTGTTCGAAAGACCTACTTGAGGAGTTTGTCGAGTTGGATCAGATGATTAATGAGAAAATAAACCGTCTAACTGAAAAAGTAAGCAACATACGACAAAAACATGCCACACTCCAACTTGAGTTAGACACGCTTTATTATTGACTGAAAATGTATTTTCTAGCATTTGACCGCGTACCATTGAAGGCACACAACCTACCAATGTTAACGAAAAAAAGTTAAGTGTGTACATATTTAGAATAGTTGATTGTATGTTTTGTTTAACTATTTCAAACAATCAACATAACTAGTTTAATACCCGTCCGGTGGACGGGTTACTTTAAAAGTAGACATGTACTTTGTTCATTGATGGTTAACATCAACAACCAAGATAACATGTCACACCCCGATATTTCCACATATTACCGGTGGGCCCGGCGGGGAGTATCGTGACGTAGTTGATATCATAATTGTCAATACACACAATATTATAGCACAGCGGAAGGCTTGGTGAATAAACTATTACAAACCATAATGTCTGAGTGTTCGAGTGACATAATGTACAGACTGGAATGTAATAAGATCCACAGGCGGATCATAAATAAATACAAGGAAACAAAATAACAGACTTCAGGTATCTACGGATTTGCAAGATCCTCTTATGACACCTAATAGCTCCAGCCTATTACGAGAGGTACCTGTCAAATCAGTCTTTAAGAAAAATACGTCAGTTTACACTGGTAAATACAATTAACTGACTATTTTGAAAACATTTATGAAAATTGATTTGAGTGCACATGGCACAAACCTTTTATAACTTGGGACAATTATTTAAATATAATCTTGTATACAGATTTATATGTTTGTCATACAATTGGGGCCGGTTGGAAGCCGGTCGTGATTAACCGACTCACCACTTATAGAACCCACAAAGGAGTTATCCCCAACATGTGGGTTTATATTTTAGCATTTGCATCTGTCAGGTGTATGCCTTACACCTCGTGCATAGGTCGTGGCCATTTTCAAATGAAATGAGCTGAGGATATCAGGACACGGTCGTATTAACCCTCAATGCTTATGTTATCAAACAAGACAGATTAAAACGGGTTATGTAAATTTATTAATCACAATCCGATTAAATGATTTCATACCCGACCAAGTGGTATTATTATAATACCATATCCCAAGCCCGTATGAGGGAAAATAAGTTAAAAGTATTTACCTGATGCTAGCAGTAAAATCCTAAAGCTTTTTGAAGGCACCTTCTATCGGAAGCTATTTAATCTGTATAGAAGGTTTATTAACCTATTAGGATGCTAACGGGTCTTTAATTTAGTCAAGGACTTAGACCGACTAGCTAGAAAGAGACCTTACGGTTCTAAACGCTCGATTAAGCGGAGACCGGAATAGAATGAGATTTAGACCCGACAAGCTTGGATACTTGTATAATATGGGTAAACTAAACACATTATGGAATTTGAGAATTTATTGATAAGGTTAAGCCCGTTTCGACTATTTTATGTAAACTAGTCACATAAGCCGATCCGAACGCGTAAACGCATAACGGGTAACCAAATAAATTATATACAGGTCTTAATCATTATTATGCTCAAAATATGTTAATACATCAGTAAGATGTTAACATATATGCCCAAAAAGTAATTTAAACCAAAATAGGTCCCATAAGGGCATTTTGGTAATTTTAATGCCCATAAAAGAGTTTAATTGTGCAACTGAGTTTCAGGTCAGATTAAATCAGTAAAAATATGCATTTTTATAAGTTATATCAGTAGGGTATTTTATATATGGGAAATTTATCTTATATTACCAAACTATGCACCGTAGGGGCATTTTGGAAATTTTACATAGGCTTTAAAGGTCAAAATAGACTTCTGAGTTTAAAAACTTTGACTTACTGTTTAATTGTATAAATTAACTTAAAACATCAGTAAGTAATAAGTTTTATAAAGCAAGAATAGTTTTAACTCACACTACGTGTTAAAAACGCTTAAAAGTCGGTTTAAAGGGGTATTCGGTTTTAAACAGGAAAACTGAGTTTTGATTAGTTTATAAAGTTTAAAATACTTTATTTATTATATAAAATCAGTAGCAAAAGGTTTGGCACTAAAAAGTTATGTAAAACTCATTTTATGCATGAAAATGGTAAAATCGACAATTACCGAAATCAAGTTATAATCCTATGTTATGCTCAGCCTAAAGATAATTAAAAATCTTCAAAAATCCCAAAATATTATTTTACATCAGTAGGTACAAAGTTTGATGTCAAAAATTGGGTTTAAACAGGCTTCATGCTAATTACGCCATTTAAATAATAAAAAGCTCCTTAATTACGCTATTGAGCATAACTCCTATTCTAGACCTCGAATTGATGTCAAATTTTCAGGACATGTCTAAATATCAGATGCAAAGGTGTTAGTCCAATCACATTATTAAAAATCTCAGTTGTATGTAAAAAGGGTGTTTTTGGCATTATTAAGCATAATTACGATCAAGTGCATATAATTCAAACCATTAGGCACCAAGCAATATAACTCCAGAGGGTTATACTACTAAGTAATGTGGTCCTAATGGAAGCTTAAAACATGGGAGAATTAAGCTTGTACGGGTTAGAACTGAAAGTCAAAGCAAAAGTCAAGCTTTTGCGACTTTCGGTTATAAACTGACCTTAGACTATTAATTGCCGGGTTAGGACTGATAAAACATGTTTTAATATTGATTACCAAGTCATTAGAATGTTAAAATATAATTTAGAACCTCTGTTTTATTAATTAGAATCATTTTTGTAATTTCTGTCCAGTTTGACTTTCCAGTTTGACTTTTTGTCAAACTACTTTGACCCGACAATTGACCAGTCAAACGAGAAAATTAGGAGGTGCCCTTTAATCACCTACACTAATGTGGTTCTATAACCACTTTCAATTTGATCAGTGGTTAAACCATATGTAATTAAAACAAAAGTCAAACTAAATTTATGATAAGTTTGACTTTAGAGTAATTAAGCTAAATTAAACGACTAAACAAGAAATTAGAGGCTTACTACAGGTCCTAGCAGTCTTTTCTACACTTCTAAGTCTTCTCCTTGTCCTTAGCAAGCTCCAGATGTTGTAGATTAGCAATTGTTTGCAAGTGTGCTTTGGAACTCAAGAACTAGCTCTCCTTATATAGTGAATTGCAAGATCAAGGATCACTTCCAGGTGTTATTGGAGGCCCTGGGATCACCCCAGGTGTCCTAGCTAGTGAATTTAACCGACTTACAGCTCCCTAGGTCGTTACAAACTAGGCTAAGGCGGTGGAACACCCTAACCCGCACCTGGCAGTCTTTTTCTGTTACTGGCATGCTGAGGCGGGCCGCGTAAGCTATAGGGAGGCGCTTACGCGGGCCGCTTGGACCGTCTGATCAGGTAAAACAAGTTTCAAAGCTGGCATTTTCAGTCCCTGATCGTTTTTAACCCTTTTTAACCTCGTTGTTGACATGTAGGGCCCTTGTAGTCAGTATGTTGAGGCTCTAGGATGAATAAACTAACTTCGTTAGGCTCCGGTTCGTTATATACCTCTATGAAAGCAAGTTTCATCAAATTGACACTTTTGGCCCAAAGTTTTGAAAACATGCGTAGCGATCTCGAAACCACGTGAAATTTATACCACTTATTCTTAAGAGTATATTTGAATGTTTCGAAGCCTCGGTTCCGTTAAAAGGTCACTCAGAGGTCAGAATCGACATGTTGACACGTTTAACCCTTATAATTAAATAATCTTCCGATTATTTCCATAAATGGTTTCTTATATTCAATCAATCACTCGTTTAAGAATATATTCATCATGTATGGTCATTTAGAGGCACAAGTTTGGCATGTTGACACTTTTAGCCCCTGTGGTTTCATAGATTCACTGTTTGACAATTTTGGTCCTTCAAACTCAATCCTTCATACCTTTAGAGTTTAGGACACGTGTCTATACATAATTGGACACGTTTTTACGTGGTGTTACATAACAACATTTAACAATTTATTTTCTATACATTTCATACTATTAATGAGACCAATAATATTCTTTTGAGACCCCTTGTCGTGCATAAGAATATTAATGGGAGGTATCAATAGGTATAACAACAGTCGTTTTAAAATCTTGCTAGTAGATTAAGCAAATTTGTGTCTTCCTTTATAACAATCTTTAACTCGTATATTAATTTATAGTTTTACCACTAAGGGATAGTCTAATACTCGTTTGAAAATAATCATTTTATTTAACTTTAAAGAAAGACTATAAATTACACAATCCTCCCTTACATTCTCAAGAACATTATATGATTGGTGTAATATCACAGTTGATATCCGTGAATTGAGATGTAAATGAGATGAGCCAAGTCCGAGCTAGCCTATTCTTTAGTTCACCTAGTTTAAGATAAAGGAGCTCGAGTTTGTTTGGTAAGTAGTTTCTAAAACTTGATATCGGCTCATTTATATAAATATATATATTACACAAAAATATATAAGTAATAGGCTCACGAGCATACTCAATCTTGATATGTTAAGTTCAGGCTCGGTTAACCTAGGCTCGTTTACAACCCCCTCCCCCAGTCGCAAAGCAGAATACTCCTATCACCACATTCAAATAAATCTACAGTCACCAAGTGACTACTAAACTCAACGATGCAGACTAGTAGACCCACACAGATAGATCTCGGATATTGCGAGTTCAACAACCAGAAAGGGAATTGGGTGACGAGACGAGTGGTAGGAGGTACGATTAGGGCTATGGCAGTCTTTTTAGAGATCATAATGGCCAATGTCGAGTGGGGCTATGGCAGTCTTTTTAGAGATCATAATGGCTAATCTTTTTTAGTTTCTGGTAATTTATAGGTTCAAATTTCTTTTGCATTAATACATGATTTCTTCTATTTTCATTTTCGGATTGTTGGCATTTTATCATTCATAATCTCACAGAATCTATTATTTTTTGTATATATACAAGTTACTAATCACACGATCATCATGATTTAAATAATAAACATAGCAAATATTGTAAAGAACTTTGTGAAGCTACCAGAGACAACAAATACCATAGGCCAAAATGATTAATTACCACAAAACAAAATCCACTTTAAATTATTATGAGGAAAAGGTCTATTTTTCCCCTTCCCTTGAGTTTTTATTTCAACTGTATTAAACACAAATCTAGTAGGGCTTTACAGGCTTCCTAAAGTTGGCTCCCGCATAAACTGCTTCTGACCCGAGTTCTTCTTCAATCCGCAAGAGCTGATGTCACACCCCGATATTTCCACGTATTACCGGTGGGCCCGGTGGGGAGTATCGTGACGTAATTAATATCATCATAGTCAAACAACACAATTTAAATGCACAGCGGAAGTCTTGAAATATAAAATATTATCACAAACACAAATGTCTGATAATATAAAAGTATTCCGTACAGACTAGCTTTTAATAATCCACAGGCTGATCAAAACAACAAAAGAAGTTATCAGACTAATGGCTTATGTGAAGGAGTTGCAAAGTCCTCAACTAACAAGTCCTGAGCAGCTTCTAGCCTATTACGTACTTGTACCTGTCACTTAGACTTTGGAAAATACGTCAGTTTTCACTGGTAAATACACTCAACCGACTCATTTGAAAATGTTTATGAAAATTGGGTTAGGTGCACAAGGCACGAAAATATTTTGACACTTTGATTTAAAATGCACAAGGCAAAATTAATCTTTTATACGTGGGACAAACTATATCTCATGTTATCAGTTTTACATAACTTGCTCTACATACGGGGCCCGGTTCTATGCCGGTTCAAGACTAACCGACACACCACTTATTCCCTTATTGGGAATCCCATATTGGGTATAATTAATTAATAAGCATATTGCATCTGTCAGGTGTATGCCTACACCCCGTGCTTAGGTCGTGGCCATTGCAATTAATGAGTCAAGGATATCCAGGACACAGACGCATTAATCCCCAATGTTTCACTCAAGCAATACGAATTAAAGCAGGTTATTTGGATTTCCCGACTTATTGGTCTTTGAATCCCATACCTGACCATGCGGTATTTATATTACCGTATCCCAAACCCGTAATTGGGAAAATAGGTTAAGAGTATTTACCTGAGCTAGCTCCTGTCTTAAATAGCAAGAATTATAATAACTCAGCCGTATTCACTTAAGTAAGCGTATGTACAATTTACCGGAAGGCTCTAGTCTGGAATGATGGTATAAATAACCAATTAGAATCCTAACGGGTCTTTAATTAAGCCTAAACTTAGACCGGTTAGTTTTAAGGAAAGATACGGTTCAAACGCACGATTAAGCGAAGACCGGAATAGAATGTGCCGACAAGTTTGAAGACTTGTATAATATGGGTAATCTAACCACATTCTGGATTTTGAGATAAAAACGATAAGGTTTGATCTGTTTCGGCTAATTTATGCAAACTAGTTACATAAACCGAACCGAACGCGCAAGAAGCGTAACGGGTAACCATAAGAGTCATATACAGGTTTCCAAGGTCAATATGCCTTAAATATGTTGTGATATCAGTAGGATACCTTCCATTATGCCCAAAACGAGTTTAATCTCAATTTAAGCCCCGTAGGGGTATTTTGGTCATTTTAAAGATTATAAAAGAGATTAATTAAAATTCTGAGATTCGGGTCTGAAATAATCAGTAAAACAACTTAATTTAATAGGTCATATCAGTTGGTGATAAGTCTTATATGACAAAATGGTTTTAAACCCATACTAGGTGTTTAATACGCGTAAAAAGCCGTTTTAAGCGATTTCCAGGTTATACAGGAAATCTGAGTTTTCTGATCAGTTTATAAAGTCCCACATACTTCATTTATTATATAAAATCAGTAGCAATTGGATTGGTATCAAAATACTATGTAGAACTCATTTTATAAACAAAAAGGGTATAATCGGTATTTACCGAATCAAGGCCATAACCTTAGGTTATGAGCAGGTTAAAAATAATTAAAAATCTTCAAAATTCCCAGAATATTATATTACATCAGTGGGTAAAAGGTTTGGTGTCAAAACTTGGGTTTAGATTGGCTTTATGCTAAATACGTGGTTTAATTAACAAAAAGCTTTCTAATTACGCTATTGAGCATAACTCCTAATCTAGACCTCCAACTGATGTGAAATTTTAGGGACATGTTTATAAATTAGTAATAAAGATTATTGTCCTCTCACATTTCCAAAATTCTCGTTTTATGGTCAAAAGGGCATTATGGTCAACATTAAGCAATTAACGGAAACGTGTAAACGAATCGGGCAAACAACGATCCAATCACAGAGGTTTATACCATCATGTAACCTGGTCCTAAGGAAGCTCTAAGGAATTTCTAAACCCATCTAAATCGGGTCAGAACTGAAGTCAAAGCAAAAGTCAAAGTTTTGCGACTTTCGGTTCCGAACCGAGCCTAAACAGAAAATTGTCGGGTCGAACATGCTTAGACATGTTCTTATATTTATTACTAAGTTATATGAGTGATAAAATAGGTTGCACGCCTTCTACATTGTTAATTAGGCGCTAATTCGAAAACTAAGTTCCTGTTGACTTTTTATTAACAACTTTGACCCGACAAATGTCTTAGTTAGGACGGGAATCAGAGGGTGCCCTTTTAAGGGTTTATTGCCCACATAATTACCAACTTATAGCTACCTTAAGTTTGACTAAACACTGAACCATTAGTGATTATACGATAAGTCAAACCTTAATTACGACGGTTTGACTTTAAGCTAATTAACTAAGTAAAACATGATTAAGGAAGGTTAAGGATACTTACCAGGGTCCTATGCACGACTAGAAATGCTTAGAGAAGGCTCTTGAGCTCCAGAAATGATCAGAAGATGAGTTGTGAGTGAATGATCAAAGTTGCAACAAAGTGGGCTTTATATAGTGATTTTGATTGCTCAAGATCATGACAAACAACTCTAGCATTGGTCACTGATAATTAACAAGTGTCCCTAATGCCTAAGAACTAGTAGGGGTCGCCCATGGAAGTGAAAAATATCAGTATAAGTCGGTTACTCGATCATAACAGGCAGCTGTCAACATTTCTGTCGCTGGGGATGCCTTACGGACCGTAAGGCAGGACCTTTACGGTCCGTAAGCCTTTACCAGAAGGCAAAAACTTGTGATCTTTCAAGCTTTGAAAGGGCAAGTTAGGTATTATGATTTTGCGGCTTGAATTATCAGTATGGGACCTTTAGTTCATGCTTGAACAGTTATAACCACCTTGCCATGTTGTATAATTGTCTTGGATTCTTTTTGAAAGGCCATAAACGAAGATTCGTCAAACACAATTTCATAAGATCCCATCTTTATAATTTGAATCAATTATTGCAAGCATTAACCGGATTTGGATGCTTATCAGATGTTTATAACACAGGTTAAGGGTTGGAATTTATACATAGGTCGCTCAGAGGTATTTATTAACATGTCGACGCTTTTAACCCCTCGTATACGAATTTTATCATAAATTTCTCATATGATAACGAAACTTGGTGAAATTTTTATCATGCATTCTACTGAGCATAATTAATCGTTACAAAGCTTCGGGTTTGCTAAAAGGCCACTCAGAGGTATACTTTAAACATGTCGACACATTTAACCCCTGTAGTTTGTAATCTCTCACTTTCTTTCACAATTAGCTTCGTATGATCCATGATCCATTCGTTTTAAGGTATAAACATCATGTAGGGTTATTGTAAAGTATATTTATCCATTGTTGACATTTTGAACCCTTATATTCACATACTTTTCTTGTTTGTCAACTTTAGTCCCTCTTAAGTAATCCTTTACACGTTCCAAGCTTATGACACGTGTCAACACATTATAGGACATGAATTTTCGAGGTGTTACATCCTCACCCCCTTAAAAGAAAACTCGACGTCGAGATTTGTTAAAATGATGGAAGTACTTTTTGTCGCATAATGGACTTAACTTCTATAACATATCTGGAGTCTTTCTAAGCTCCCAAAGTGACCCCTATATTAGGTACATGTATCCTTTTGGGGCTTCTTAACCTGTCGATCCTCAATCGATACAGGATGCTCCTCTCATCATAAATCAGCATATCATTATGTGATAGTGCTTCTTGACTTATTGGCGAAACACATCCTTCAGTCACTAGTGTACAATGTATTACGAGCTCCGCCAAGCTCCTTAAATAGGTTTTAGATTATAAGCTACTTGATCTTGATACATTCGATTTCCTTCGAATGATTCTATATATTCAGAGCTTAACTAGCCTGATAATTTAACAAATTTTGGCACACCCTTCCTGGGTGATATCTTTTGTTGAACCTTATTCCTTAACAAGAATTTAGGAGGTTTGCTATTTTCATTAATCCTTGATTTTCTGCCGAATACTGGCATCTTACAGATGATTATGAATTTACGTGATCTTATTTGTTGTTTCCAATACAACTTTCAGATCCTGATAATTGGACTTACCAATCTATTGTCCTAACAATAGATTTTTAACATTCCATCTATACAAGGTCTCCAAAGGAGTAGCCTTGATGCTTATATATCAACTATTATAGAAAAGCTTATCTTAAGGTGAGATGGTTATTCCAACCACTGCTTAACTAATTTTAAGGAATAGCTAATCCTTGTTGTTAGTCAAACAAATCGACGATCCTGGGCAGCTGATGGCAATTCTTAATCGTTGCCTAATTAGGGTTGCGGTAACAATGCATAAGCAAAATGAACCGTCGTTCATAATTAACTATACCGAATTCTCAGGATATTGAGTTAGGCTATATGAACCCTCTATTTTTAAACTTAGTTAATCAGGGTTTCGATTCTTCCAATGATGGTACTAACCGTCTTGGAGATTTCATAATAATACAGCCTTAAATGGGATATAAACCTTAACTCTACCTGCCTCTCAGGGGTAAACAGGGTAATCTTAGGAGAAGATAATCAAGATACAAGGAGGTTACAAAGATTTTTACAAATCTCAGGCTCCAATTCATCCACCATTGCTTGTGTCAATTAAGTGACACATTTATGTTACGAGTCCACGAACTCCTTGATCTGGAACATTTACTTGGACAATTCCATTCTGGATATCTCCTTTGAATACCATTAGCTGACTTTAGTACAATATGACCATTGGGATATCTCAGGGGTTCCATGCATTAAACCTCCATACTGATCAGGCATGGAAGCAATCTATCGGACACACTAGGATACGCCACTCCTCATATGGCACTTTCATCAAACGTAGTTTGGCATTCGTAGGCGATAGAAAATAATGAGAAAATAATAAAATAAAATAAAATAAAATAAAGTAATATATATTGTCGTACTCTCTTTGGGGAAGAGTACTCCAGATTCTTATGAAAGGATTATCTTCGAGGATGGGAGAGATGGTCATTATAGATTCCATTGGTAAGTTACACCTTATATTTAATATCTGGAGTTCTTATGAATGTAATCAAAAGTTTGCTAAGCTTATGGTTTACTAAAGGTTTATTATCCCTTGCATTAACGTAAGATACTTAGCAGACACTATCAATGCTAAATGGTAAGGACGTACCTAATGCTATTATTGATATGCACTGTCTCTGGCATTCAACCGGTAGTTCAGGCGTTTCCTTTCTTATCCTTCCCAGACTTAGCTGCTCCTTCCTTGGCAGCCTTAGGGCAATTAGTACTGATGTGGCCCTTTTCGCCACAGCTGAAACAGTTTGCATTCTTTATGTCCCTACATTCGTGGGACTGGTGGCCAGTTCTCTTACAGATGCCACATTGCTTTATCTTTTGGTTTGATCGACACTGTCCCCAGTGTCTTCTTTTGCAGGTTTTGCATGTAGGCTTTTTGTTAGAATCTTGTTGGTTATTGTTGAACTCGGATTTGCTCTTCTTAGGATTCTGGGAGTTATCCTCCTCCCTTTGTCTTTTCTCATTAGTTTTATTCTTGATTGACTTTTGTCTCACTATATCTAGAGTGAGAGACAAGGATAGATCTACAGCTGATCTGAAGGTGATTGGCCTTGAAGCCTTAACATTCCCTTTTATTTCGGGTGCCAAACCACTGATGAAACACGCAATGCGTTTTGGTTCAGGGGTAATTAAATAGGGTACCAATCTAGATAGGGAGTTGAAGTCGGTAACATATTGCTGACAATTTAGGTTCTTCATGGTGAGAGTCAGAAAATCTGTCTCCACCTTTTTCACTTCGTGTTGTGGACATTAGTTCTCTTTGATAAGGTCCACAAACTTGGACCATCCCATATTGTATAGGGGAATTTTCCCCGTGGACTGCATCATGGCCCTCCACCATGCAAGAACCTCACCCTTGAAAGATTGTGAAACAAATTTTACTACGTCCTTATCAGCACAATTGCTGATGTCCATAACAGTTTCCATTTCCTCAAGCCATTCCATAGCATCAATTGCTCCTTTTTCGCCATTGAAATCTCTGGGTTTGCATGAGACGAAGTATTTGTAGGTGCACCCGTCTTCAGTTGAATAGGGCTTATCATAGAGTACTAACTTCTGAGGTTCGCTCTTTTCATCTGAAGAGTGAATGGAGCTCTCCTTACGAGCTGATGTATGTGTTTCCGTATGGACCTTTGAGTGAGTGTCACTCGGTTCCTTTTTGTTCTCAAGGATCTTATCCACAGCTTCACTAATTGCTGCGTCAATCAAGGCCTGAAGAGCAGTGCCATTAACATTTATATTTATATTTGCATCCTTGTTTCTAGCCTCAGTAATGCTGTGTGCTTCGTCGGAATCCACCATTCTGGAGCTTTGGTACTAAACACCAATAATAACATATGCTTAGCCACAAACTATTATGGAATCCTCATAATGGATGATTTATAAGCCATGGTATTATTAAACCATAATGGCTGTTAGGTTTTTAACTTCATTATAGTATGCTACTGGAAAGTACGTCAGTTATATTTAGCCTAGGTAAAAAAGGACTATCAATTGTGTTTAAGGTTTGGACCAAGTCCATTACCTTTTGACAGGGAATCACAATGTCACAACTGTCCTTGTCATAACGACAATCTTTAGATAGTTGGAAGGCTTGTCACGAAGGACATTAATAGTCATAGGCACGAAGGCCTTGTCACAAAGGACATATAAGATATGGCACTTAAGGCATTAATATATACGCCGCAATCTTATTGGATCAGAGATCTTAAGGTTCGAACATAGTTCTTCACCTTTGGACAGAGAGTTAAAGACTACAGCCGTCATCTCTTTGGAATATAATTTATTTTGCCACAAAGGCTAGTCAATGGACATCATTCTGACTAACTGGATGATTGTGAGCTTCAGAGGAGTCAGCCGTGGTGAAGCTTTGAAGGCTACTAACCAAGTAGTAATAATTGGTTTAATTATATGGGGAATTGTCGAATTTGATGATTAAACAGCTATGGTGTAAATAAACCATATAGGCCAATAGATAGTATTAAATTTTATTTGATTATGTTTCGCCTAGGTTTTTAAATAAACCATCCTTGGCGTGTAAACGGAATATAATCCTTCATATTTATTAGACAGGGGACATAAATCACGACTGTCAATGTCGTACCGGCATTTTATATAGCACAAGGGCTTGTTCCAAAGGACTCTTGATGGCACAGGGGCCTTGTCACTAGGGAAAAATTTTAAAACATAATCGATGATTCCTTTGGATCGGAAAATTTCATAGTTCATTGTCTTGACAAGAAGTTATGAAATAAAAACTATCTTTTTTATGTATACATCTTTGCCCGAAGGTATTCATCCCAGTGGATGTTTTGATGTGTACATCATGTTCGACAATTATTAGCCATGATTCCTATTGATCATTTAGGCTAAATAAGGGGTTTGGTGTGACAACTGGCACAAACCGGTAATTTCCGTACACTATAATTATTGCTTAATGACTGCAATTATGAGTTTAATTGTCAGCAATGTCTGAACACATGATTAAACAAGTGAATTCATGCATGTTGTATACTACAAAATATTGCTTTATGCATAAACGAGAGCGTTGCGTCAGAATAATAGTAAACTCACCGGTAAGACACACTGTGTCGACTGAACTGCAGAAAGCAGTCAGACATTAGAATTGAGGCCTAGGTGTAGGTCCGACGACAAAAGTACATTAAAACCCAAGAGTTCATATAAGGGTTTAATTTATAGACGTTGCGAAAGCAAAAATAAGCACTAAAAAGCACCCGAAACGCACTTTAAGTGCAGAATTTATACAAATCAGCAATAATTCAGCATTTAGACATATAAATATTATGCAGAAATGTCGTTTTATTATCCAGAATATTTCCCTAAGTGTTGGGAATTGAAAGAGTACAAAAAAGGTACTTAAACGACACTAAAAGGTGCAATTTAGCACTTTAACGAATCGGTATGTAACCGAACAACCGGACATTACCCGGAACACCAAAATAATGCTAGAAGCATTGTTTTTATTTTTCTAAGCTAGTTAGGGTCCCCGAACACCCTAACACGCTATATAAAACACCATACACTTAAACACCAAGCACTATACTTAAAGGCCTAACTAGATTACCTAACTAAACATTGAAATGAAACTAATACCCCCCCCCCCCCAATCTTGGACGGTTGGACAAGGGATCCCAAGGGGGATTTCTTTCAATTATTATAATAGATATGCTTGAGGATTTGGGGACACATAACACAAAGGATAATAGATGGTTGGAGGATCTTTATTTAAACCATAGGATTACCATCATTCTTATTATCACTTTCAACACAACACAAGAACCAACTCCTCTCTCTTTCTCCCTCTAGAACTTACGGCCATACACCCCTCATTCAACCATCCATCTTCGAGTTCGATCATCATCATTCCAAGCACACACAAGTGTTAAGGGTCACATATTAGGAGTCTTGGAGCAAACGGAAGGCGAAGGACCTCTCTACTTTGCTTTTATCCACTCGATTTGTGCTTAGATTCTTCCCTAGCCTTGAGCTAGAGGTATAATGCTTAAAACTCATACTTTAACTAATCTAAGGTGGTTAATAAGATGTATGATGATTAAAACTCGGAATCTTGCATTTTGAAGCGTTAAAGTCCACTAAACTTGCAAGTATTGTTGGTTAAAAGCATATATGTTGTGTAAAAGTTGTAATATTTGAAATATATGGTTATCTAGACCCGATCTATGATGTGGTAGCTCGGATCATCGTTTAACCCGGTTTGGTAAGATCATGGATCTTAACATAAAGCTATTTTAGAAGTAACAAGGGTTAAAAGGTGAAACCCTACCACACATAAACCATGAACTTGTGTAAAAATGTTTTAACTTGTACAAAAGTGTTTAAAAATAGTAGATCTACGTATCTACAAGCGGTATTTTCAAAGGACCAAGTGTCCAAGTGTCACACCCCGACCACGTAGAACATACAAAACGTGGCGGAAACATCGGGGAGTGTTGTAACAGAATTAATGTTTCACAACCATGGATATTAAAGTTTCGTTTTATTGATTAAAAGTGTTACAATGTCTTAACAAACAAGGAATTTCAACATAATTAACTAGTCTTGCATCTTTTATTGTCACTAAAGCCCAAGTCTGTCTATGTGTATCTTGATCATCTTATGCAACAGCTCCTGAAAAACACATGTGAAAATAGGTACGTCAGCATAAAAATGCCTGTGAGATACATAGGTTTTGTGAAAATAAGATTCATGACTTATGTTTGAGAAAATGTTTAGTCATGAACCTTGTTATTTGCTTTGTCTTTAAATCATTTGAAAAACGATAAGATCAGATGATAAGTATAAATAAATGTAAGGTTAAATGGATAACCAAGTAAAATGTGTTTGTATAAGATAAGTTGTTTATAAATCAATGTCTTGTGAAAAGTATGTTATTTGTATGAAATGTTCTATGTCTCAAACTGAAATGATTCAAATAACGTGACGACATGTAATACCATACAAACACTTATATATAGGAAGTACCAGCGGCGTATCCACCATGCTTGTATCATATTACACACGCATCGTTACTTAATCACTTAATCAAACCAAACCAAACAATGTAAAATGTTCATGTCAAGATGTAAATCATGTCAAAATGTCTATGTCAAATATCCAAGTCAAATGTCTATGTCAAATATCCATGTCAAATGTCTATGTTTAAACCAATAGTCAAAAGTCCTTGTATAAACCATGTCAAATGTTGATAGTCCAAAAGTAGTCAAGTAATGTATAACCAAAATGATATGTATGGTAAGTAAAATTTAGACTACTTAAACCATAAGTAAAAATGAACAAAACAAAGTATTGAAGTAAAACTTGGTTTAAATCAAAGTTATGTTTTGTAGAATAATGCATGCTTTACTGATACAAACACTTATGCAGTATGTTAAACGCAAATATTCAAGCCTTGAGACAGCCGGATAACTATGTAAAAGTGAGTTATCAAGAGAATATGTATTCGGATTCGGTCATTCCTTTCATCCCCTTTCCCTGGGATGTCCGGAACGGGATTTGTCAAGTCCTATGGTACCACTACCTACTACCGAGCGGCGTAGCAAATGTTAATGAATGTTATATAGACCCGTTAAACAAACCAAATGTCATACCAAAATGTAAGCATGAGATGAAGATAATGTACCTAGTATGCTAGAGTAAACATACAAGGTAGAGTTGTAAAACAATGTGTCCATATGTTACTGGAACATATGCAACAGAGATGCAATGTAAAATGATGTACTAAGTATGCTAAGTTAACATACAAAGCAGAAAAGTCATGTAAATCAATGTGCTTAGCATGTTATCAGTCAACATACATAGCAGAAAAGTCATGTAAATCAATGTGCTTAGCATGTTATCAGTCAACATACATAGCAGAAAAGTCATGTAAATCAATGTGCTTAGCATGTTATCAGTCAACATACATAGCAGAAAAGTCATGTAAATCAATGTGCTTAGCATGTTATCAGTCAACATACATAGCAGAAAAGTAATGAAATCATGTACTATAATGTACTAACAAACATAGTCGGTATATGATGTGAAAACAGGAAAGCATGAAAGTAACAAGTAGGCACATGTGTTTCACCCCAAAACAGTTTGGAAAATAGTAAAAGAGGGGTCTATGTACTCACTTGAGATTGCTCAGTAGTCCTTGAGTAACAACCAAACAATGCTAGAGATCGCAGATATCAAACGGCACCTAATATAGGTAACTATGTTAAATAACCGGACCTAAATCGGAAGACTGGGTAGCATTAGGGTTTGTAAACCAAACGAGTGTGGAGACTCGTGTGATATGGTTTAACAAAGCCTACATACTAAATGAAACTTAACCTAACTGCTTACGACCCATTACGACCCGTTTAGGTAGCTTATGCTACTTTAACGCGTCGTTCGCGTGAAACGCGTTCGGACCGCCTAACTAGTCCTATGACAAGTGTTATATGCCTAAACATGTTACATAATCAGTTATGTGACAAAAGTTTAGATTACATATGCTTAATTACCAATTATACATGAAAAGGGTATTCTGGTAATTTACCTAAGGCATATAAACTACCTATCATACAACTACTTAAACGATGTGACCATAGGGTATAACCTCGGAAGGTTATTCCCTACCTACTATGGTCACCTAATGTATTTGGTCGGATCCTAATGATCGACCAAACTGGGTCGGGTTCGAAGGTATAGGCGATTTATTAGATCGCCTACCCTACGACCCTAGACAACGTGGTAATCAGTGGGCATAGTCCCAAGGGACTATGACCAACGTGATTACACTCACGTTGCGAAGTTCAAACGAACTTCGCATTGACCATTACTGGTCAACGCTGAAAGTCAAACAAAGTTTGACTTTCTGACTCGAAAAGCAATAAAATAAGGAAAAGAACGAAAGAATACTTACCCAGGGTCCCCGAATGCTAATCCCGATCTAAGAACTCAGGTATGAAACAATGGTTTCAACTTAGAGCTCTCAAATCAGAATTCTTGTGGGTTTAGAAGCAATGGGGGGTGGGGTATTTATAGTATTCGGTCCACCGTTAAGATCGTTTCAAGGAAAACGTGCCTTAATCTTGCCCGTACATGTGTCGGGACCTTATGGTGGCTAGAAATGATCCTTATCTTCATGACTAAGCATCTTAGAACATGTGGTGGAGGATCAAACATGTGCAAACAGGCTGTTAGAAACTCTGCATCTGGTCTGGACTTGGCTAGCGCACCGCTACACTAAAAGTGTAGCGCACCGCTAGGCCAAAGTTTGGCAGAATTACACTTTTGGTCCCTGTCATGCATTCAGCCCATTTTTGACACGTTTAAGGCCCGTTAACCCCATTTCAAAGCTATAAAATGAAGTTAAAGTATAGGGAACTTAAAATGTGCTCAAAAATATCTCGGATGTCGGTTCGTTTAGCCGTACGAACGCGATGTTCGCTTAATTACGACGGAATGCGCACAAGCGCGAAAAACGATCCAAATGACGCGACGAATGGATTTTTCTTATGCCGAACACTAAAATAAAATATTTTAGTGCTTACATAAATTTTTGGATGTCCGGATGTATTCAGAACGTAAGTTACGCGTAAAAATGCAAACTTGTGCACTTTTTGACGCTTTTAGTCCCTGAATGCCACAAAAGTTTATTTTAGCATACCGAACACCTCAATGCCTATTTCTAAGCTATGTAAAGGATATTTATGGTATGTTTAACTTATGGTCATGTTTCGGAAGGTCTGTTACAGTTCAAATTGGCATACTTTCGCAGTTTGTCAACTTTAGTCCCTGTAAGCGATTAAACTTTGATTTCACCACACCAAACCTTCCAAAACTTATATCTAAGTTATGTAAAGGTTATTTAAGGTATGTTAAGCCTATTTCATTATTCCGGAGTGTTTGTTGGATTAAACTGGTTATATTTACGCATCAGTGCGCGTATAGCCTTCCAGAAAGCGATTTAAAGCTTGCAATTGAACAAGAGTTGATATGTGTAAACTATACACATATTTTTACAAATCCCAAGTATGAAATATAATATTTCATTGGTTTGGTATTTGTTTGATGGCCGTGAAGGCACAGGTGTTACAGTCTCCCCTACTTTAGGAAATTTCGTCCCGAAATTTATTTAGAGGAAACTTGTAAGAGTTTAAAACATGAAGTTGAAAAGATCGAACAATATTGGCTAGATTTCTGAACTTCTAGTAACTTTAATAATCATCATGATTGCAACGTAAGAGGGATACCTATATATACAAGTATATAAAGCGTCATTGGTGCGTCCACCGTACCTCCATTACATCGTCCTCATTTTGTTATTGTTGTCGCTATCGGTTCCTTCACATAATAAATCTTACTGGATTTCTGTGCACTAAATTTCATAATTATATGCGCATCCATAATTAGAGAATTCCTTGCACAGTTCACACAGTCTATTTTATAATGTGTAGGGTAAAACCAAATGAACAATCCTGTGATGAGCGTGACTTAGACCGCCATAGAGTCCTTTAGACTAAATCAATAAATGATTTAAATAGACTATCAAGGAGTCTGTTCAGCTACATCACTAGATGTCATTTTTTTAACCAAATTGTGAATCAATCTTTTTGACTAGACCACTAAAGGGTCTCTTATGAATCTTGGAGTGGTACTATATAATCCAAGGGTCTTAACTATTACATAGAAGCCCATTTAAGGATTAAAGGTAGTACCTTTTGAATATCCTGCTACGAATCCCTCATATGAAGATATGAAAGATCCTGCAAGGATTTGGATAAAGAATATCCAGAGTAGTAAAAACACCAAAAATGCATAAAAGAAAACATAAGATGAGTAAACACATAGTCACATAACCACAAAATTGTTTGTTAATTTGTCTTGTAAATTGCGTACATGCATTTAAAGCACACTAGGAATCCATTCCGTGGATTTCATTTGGTACTTTAAACGTTATCAAGAATCCAACTATAAAGATAGAAAGATTCAAAAAGAAAATTCGACTTCGATTATTTGGAACCGAAGTGTTCGAATTAAGGTACATAAGGAATCCAATTAAGGACTCTGATTTGAATAATAATCATCCACAAGGATCTAATTGTGAGGATAAAAAAGATCCCATATGGATTTAAAAGTTGGAGATGTTTTGAAACCTTGCACTGGACGTGCTTAGGTCAAAACATGATGTAAAATGCTTAAGAAGTTGAGATGCTTGATATGTCAAGGCGACATATGAAGCAGAATTTTGAAGGTTAAGTCAATGTATGAGGAAAATATTTTTGAAAACTATGCATGGGGTTCTTTTAAGAAAAATGTGTTTAACGTTTTTGAAACCTTATATATAATACTTTTTGAAATCATAAAGTAGGTGTATTAGGTAGATATATTTACAAAAATGTTTTAAAATCATGCGAGATGAATTTTGAAATTATGTATAAGGTTTTTGAAAGACATGAATGATGCTTTTCGAAATCATGCACTTGATCAGAAAATGTATTGTGTTAATATTGTCTTCAGACTATATGAAATATTTTGAAATTAGAAAGGTTGGTTTTGATAACATGGCCAATGTTTTTGAAATAACATAGACAATGCATCTAGAAAAATTGTTTTCAAACTATATGAAATGTTTTGAGATCATGAAGATTGTTTTGAAATACTGGTACTGTGTATGTTGAAAAATTAAAACGTAATGGGTATGAGATTTGAAAACACCCTTAGTTATCTAACCAAGGATTCAAAGGCACTGATGTGCAGAAGCATGATCACTCATAATGTCACTTTATCTTCTGTACTTTGTTTCTTAGAATGAAACGAGTACTTAAAATGTTCGAGGGAATCACGAGCGATCATTTGAAAGAGAGAATCACAAGAGTAGTTTGTAAGGAACATAGTTCCTTGATGTAGGTATCATAGGAAAATCCTACACATATGTAACTACAATTGTACATCAGAATCTGTGAACAAGTACTTTTATTTATGAACGAGACAGATTGTTTCTCAATCAAGAAAACGAAAGAAACAAAAGCATAAGATAGCAACATCTTCTACTCGGCCAACTGCTCATCCGTGGGTCAGATTTGCCTTAGCAAGCTTTGGGCAATCCCTTAGGAAATGGTCCATCTCGCCACAGTTTTAGCAAAGCCCTCGTGAGAAACGAGCTTGAGCAGGAGTGTCGCCAGCTTGATTTGGTACAGCTGTAGTTGGGCAAACCCTTGCTGTATGACCTATAAGTCCACAAATCTGACATTTGCGGCACTTCACACAAGGGTGATGATGAAGGTTACATTGGTTGCACAAGAGTGCAGTTCCATTGTATGACTTCCTAGCAGGGGGTTGAGCTGGTTGGTTGGGGAAGGCTTGACCATTGTGAGCGACAATGGCGAAGTTCTGAGAAGCCTTTCGCTTCTTTGACTTCTTAGGGGATCGTTCATCCATGGTCTTTGATTCCTCGATTGGTTTCTTGTCTGGTGGTGCTATCACCTGACTAGGTCCTGCCTGTCTTGGTGACTCTTGAGTGGCTTCATCCTGGAGATGATACATGGCAGTAGCTAATTCCACAGTCTTCAGGACTACTTCGCCTATTCGCTGAGCGAATTTGGCAGTCTTCTTGGATATCTGGGCGTCATCGTGATGAAGAGACATTCTTGAAGAAAAAGAAAGGCAGAGGAAGAAACGAGTGAAAGGTTATTGGATAATCAATACAGAATGGTAACGGATGAAAATTGTGATCATTTGTTTGTTACCTAAGGCAAACAAATGAGATGGTGACAATTCAAAGTAAATGGGTCAAAAATAATGTATCGCGAAGACATGCTCGCCTATAAGTGAACACTCATCCCAAGAATTCCCAGGTAAGCACAACTGGTCTCGCGTCTGATGAGATGTATACGAAGTGCTTGCCTAGCCAGAAAACCCAGAATACAGGCATTCACCCTTCCAGTTTGCACGTGTTCACATTATTTAAAACCCAAAACCTTGACGAAATTTTGAAAACTCAAAGGGGTTCAAAACCATATAATAAAGAGTTCAAAACCTAGTAATCAATCATCCTAGAACAGATGATTAATTTTCAAAGCGGTTTTGAAATTTATGTTCTTGTTGTGGTCGTCGCCTAAGGATAGGTGACGGTATTGTTTTATGACTAAACGCAAGTAAACTCGCGTTAGGGTCCTAAGAAGGTTATAGACTAGGTCAAAGCATTACTAATAACCTAATTCCCTATAACCATTAGCTCTGATACCATCTTTTCTGTCACACCCCGACCACGTAGAACATACAAAACGTGGCGGAAACATCGGGGAGTGTTGTAACAGAATTAATGTTTCACAACCATGGATATTAAAGTTTCGTTTTATTGATTAAAAGTGTTACAATGTCTTAACAAACAAGGAATTTCAACATAATTAACTAGTCTTGCATCTTTTATTGTCACTAAAGCCCAAGTCTGTCTATGTGTATCTTGATCATCTTATGCAACAGCTCCTGAAAAACACATGTGAAAATAGGTACGTCAGCATAAAAATGCCTGTGAGATACATAGGTTTTGTGAAAATAAGATTCATGACTTATGTTTGAGAAAATGTTTAGTCATGAACCTTGTTATTTGCTTTGTCTTTAAATCATTTGAAAAATGATAAGATCAGATGATAAGTATAAATAAATGTAAGGTTAAATGGATAACCAAGTAAAATGTGTTTGTATAAGATAAGTTGTTTATAAATCAATGTCTTGTGAAAAGTATGTTATTTGCATGAAATGTTCTATGTCTCAAACTGAAATGATTCAAATAACGTGACGACATGTAATACCATACAAACACTTATATATAGGAAGTACCAGCGGCGTATCCACCATGCTTGTATCATATTACACACGCATCGTTACTTAATCACTTAATCAAACCAAACCAAACAATGTAAAATGTTCATGTCAAGATGTAAATCATGTCAAAATGTCTATGTCAAATATCCAAGTCAAATGTCTATGTCAAATATCCATGTCAAATGTCTATGTTTAAACCAATAGTCAAAAGTCCTTGTATAAACCATGTCAAATGTTGATAGTCCAAAAGTAGTCAAGTAATGTATAACCAAAATGATATGTATGGTAAGTAAAATTTAGACTACTTAAACCATAAGTAAAAATGAACAAAACAAAGTATTGAAGTAAAACTTGGTTTAAATCAAAGTTATGTTTTGTAGAATAATGCATGCTTTACTGATACAAACACTTATGCAGTATGTTAAACGCAAACATTCAAGCCTTGAGACAGCCGGATAACTATGTAAAAGTGAGTTATCAAGAGAATATGTATTCGGATTCGGTCATTCCTTTCATCCCCTTTCCCTGGGATGTCCGGAACGGGATTTGTCAAGTCCTATGGTACCACTACCTACTACCGAGCGGCGTAGCAAATGTTAATGAATGTTATATAGACCCGTTAAACAAACCAAATGTCATACCAAAATGTAAGCATGAGATGAAGATAATGTACCTAGTATGCTAGAGTAAACATACAAGGTAGAGTTGTAAAACAATGTGTCCATATGTTACTGGAACATATGCAACAGAGATGCAATGTAAAATGATGTACTAAGTATGCTAAGTTAACATACAAAGCAGAAAAGTCATGTAAATCAATGTGCTTAGCATGTTATCAGTCAACATACATAGCAGAAAAGTCATGTAAATCAATGTGCTTAGCATGTTATCAGTCAACATACATAGCAGAAAAGTCATGTAAATCAATGTGCTTAGCATGTTATCAGTCAACATACATAGCAGAAAAGTCATGTAAATCAATGTGCTTAGCATGTTATCAGTCAACATACATAGCAGAAAAGTAATGAAATCATGTACTATAATGTACTAACAAACATAGTCGGTATATGATGTGAAAACAGGAAAGCATGAAAGTAACAAGTAGGCACATGTGTTTCACCCCAAAACAGTTTGGAAAATAGTAAAAGAGGGGTCTATGTACTCACTTGAGATTGCTCAGTAGTCCTTGAGTAACAACCAAACAATGCTAGAGATCGCAGATATCAAACGGCACCTAATATAGGTAACTATGTTAAATAACCGGACCTAAATCGGAAGACTGGGTAGCATTAGGGTTTGTAAACCAAACGAGTGTGGAGACTCGTGTGATATGGTTTAACAAAGCCTACATACTAAATGAAACTTAACCTAACTGCTTACGACCCATTACGACCCGTTTAGGTAGCTTATGCTACTTTAACGCGTCGTTCGCGTGAAACGCGTTCGGACCGCCTAACTAGTCCTATGACAAGTGTTATATGCCTAAACATGTTACATAATCAGTTATGTGACAAAAGTTTAGATTACATATGCTTAATTACCAATTATACATGAAAAGGGTATTCTGGTAATTTACCTAAGGCATATAAACTACCTATCATACAACTACTTAAACGATGTGACCATAGGGTATAACCTCGGAAGGTTATTCCCTACCTACTATGGTCACCTAATGTATTTGGTCGGATCCTAATGATCGACCAAACTGGGTCGGGTTCGAAGGTATAGGCGATTTATTAGATCGCCTACCCTACGACCCTAGACAACGTGGTAATCAGTGGGCATAGTCCCAAGGGACTATGACCAACGTGATTACACTCACGTTGCGAAGTTCAAACGAACTTCGCATTGACCATTACTGGTCAACGCTGAAAGTCAAACAAAGTTTGACTTTCTGACTCGAAAAGCAATAAAATAAGGAAAAGAACGAAAGAATACTTACCCAGGGTCCCCGAATGCTAATCCCGATCTAAGAACTCAGGTATGAAACAATGGTTTCAACTTAGAGCTCTCAAATCAGAATTCTTGTGGGTTTAGAAGCAATGGGGGGTGGGGTATTTATAGTATTCGGTCCACCGTTAAGATCGTTTCAAGGAAAACGTGCCTTAATCTTGCCCGTACATGTGTCGGGACCTTATGGTGGCTAGAAATGATCCTTATCTTCATGACTAAGCATCTTAGAACATGTGGTGGAGGATCAAACATGTGCAAACAGGCTGTTAGAAACTCTGCATCTGGTCTGGACTTGGCTAGCGCACCGCTACACTAAAAGTGTAGCGCACCGCTAGGCCAAAGTTTGGCAGAATTACACTTTTGGTCCCTGTCATGCATTCAGCCCATTTTTGACACGTTTAAGGCCCGTTAACCCCATTTCAAAGCTATAAAATGAAGTTAAAGTATAGGGAACTTAAAATGTGCTCAAAAATATCTCGGATGTCGGTTCGTTTAGCCGTACGAACGCGATGTTCGCTTAATTACGACGGAATGCGCACAAGCGCGAAAAACGATCCAAATGACGCGACGAATGGATTTTTCTTATGCCGAACACTAAAATAAAATATTTTAGTGCTTACATAAATTTTTGGATGTCCGGATGTATTCAGAACGTAAGTTACGCGTAAAAATGCAAACTTGTGCACTTTTTGACGCTTTTAGTCCCTGAATGCCACAAAAGTTTATTTTAGCATACCGAACACCTCAATGCCTATTTCTAAGCTATGTAAAGGATATTTATGGTATGTTTAACTTATGGTCATGTTTCGGAAGGTCTGTTACAGTTCAAATTGGCATACTTTCGCAGTTTGTCAACTTTAGTCCCTGTAAGCGATTAAACTTTGATTTCACCACACCAAACCTTCCAAAACTTATATCTAAGTTATGTAAAGGTTATTTAAGGTATGTTAAGCCTATTTCATTATTCCGGAGTGTTTGTTGGATTAAACTGGTTATATTTACGCATCAGTGCGCGTATAGCCTTCCAGAAAGCGATTTAAAGCTTGCAATTGAACAAGAGTTGATATGTGTAAACTATACACATATTTTTACAAATCCCAAGTATGAAATATAATATTTCATTGGTTTGGTATTTGTTTGATGGCCGTGAAGGCACAGGTGTTACACCAAGAAATCACATGTCCTAAACCGGATCTTACACAAACAAAAGTGGTTTTTGGGAACAAACAAGTGTATGGAATACTTGTGTAACAAAAGTTTTGACGAAGAAATAGTTTTCGTAAAAACCGACTAGAAGTTGTAAAACTTCATATTCTTTAAAAATAAGATTTTTAAGAAATTAAACTTATTTTTAAAGATAACAAGACTTACTAAATGTGCTAGTAAGTTACTACACATTTTTGTAAATATTCAAGTTCATGAAATGGAGAAATTAGTGATTATTGTTGACGATTATTGTTGATAATTGTTGTTGCTGATTATTGATGATTGATGATGATTTAAAAGAAAATAAACACACGTTTTGAAAACGTGGGAAACCTCCATTTTTTAGGGGAAACTCTGTCAAAATTTTTATAAATTTTGACACTTAGAAAAATAAAAGTTTTTGAGAAACTTATTCCCTAAAAATGCGTTTAAAAGTATTACTAAGGTTTCCCTAATTTTTGGTGATAAGAAATGAGGATTTCTTCAAAAATAAAAATGGATATTATGTATATATATTTTTGAGAGAAAAATATATATTATTTTATCACCAACTTTTGTGCTAAGTGTATATATAGTATGTGTTATACGTGCTAGTGTATTAAGACTTAAAAAATACACTAATTACTCATGAGGAGTAGAAATATAAAAATACACATACAACATACAAGAAACATAATTCGGGTGCCAAGTGCAAAGCACAAAAGACTTATATTTATTTTTGGAGAAAATAATATAAGTAAGATACGTAGTTAAAAATATAGAATATTTTTAACACAAGAAAATTTACACAAAAGAGAGTGACTGTACTTGTGCGACGCAAGTCTAGTGACTAACGATAAGAAAACGCGTATAGGTTACGACGTTAAGTAAGCAAATCCGGTGGAGTTTACGACGCTAGGAACGCAAAGTTGTGAGTTCATGCTCCCCCTTTTCTCTTTAACTGTTTTCAGTTTTTATAACTTCGGGGGTGAAATACATGTACAAAAGTACAATATTTATAAATGGTATGATATAAATACAAGAAGCGCATTTGGTGAGACGAGAACCAAGTGTAAGGCGCTATGAGAAATGATAACAAGAAACGCGCTTGGTGAGAACGAGAACCAAGTAGGAGGCGTTATGAGAAATAGTGTCACGAATGGGGTACAGAAGCGCCATTAATCAACAATATACCTAGACCGCAGAACAAAAGGTTAGATCTAACGGGTGCCTGGCAGCCACACTCCTGGTCGGGGCGAGAATCGAGGAGTGCTTTTGTGTCTCAGAATATACCAATTAAATGCCTTAGGTTTGGTGGCTTCCTATGACGTGTCACATGTTAATGGCTTTGCAACCCATTAACAATCTGATAAGTACAGAAACACTGTATTTACATAAAACTCATACCATACAAAAATTGATAAATAACTTGAAGTACGTGGGGTACTCAAGAGGATTGATGAATACTTGAGTACGTGGGGTACTCAAAAAAAGATTGAGTTATACTTGAAGTACGTGGGGTACTCAAGAAGAAATTGAATTATACAGATGTACGTGATGAACTGGAATTATACATGAAAACTTGATTTACTCACAAACTATGTTTTCATACAAAGTATACAAACATGAAATACAAAACTGCATGAATTCACACCAACTTTATGTTGACGTTTTTCCAAAAACTCACATGTATTTCAGGTAACTAGGATGGATGTGCGCGTGGTCTTGCTTATGCTCGTGGATGTCGCTTGTGTTTAACTTTAAATAAAGTTGTAAACTTTTAAGACAATGTTTTATGCTGTCTGGCGATGTAAACGCTAAACGTATGTTTTCAAATCATGGAATTTGATGTTATTTTGCGAGCATGTAGCATGTTTACTCTTCGTATGCAATGAGAACCTTTCATGATCACACCTCGTGCTTCCGCCGCAGAAAGGGGTGTGACAGATTGGTATCAGAGCTGCGATTGTAGTGAACCAGGATTCCTTCTCGAGTCTAGTCTACAATCTCTAGGATCCATTCACGAAAACAATTTTCAAAGAGTTTTCATTGCATAAAACGTCCCGCGACATCCACTACCTGAAACTGTCAACATGAGTCTAGAAAAGACACTATGAGACTTAGAGTGCACTTGAGTAGCACTTGTCGTTGACTAGAAATTACTTGCAATTATGTGTGATAATTAGCATGTACTAGAAGTAGAATGTCACAAGTATATGTGACTCTACCTAAAAGCGATGGCCTATCTGAAGGAAGAAATACGAGGATGAAACGAACTGTGCGGACTGTGCAAGGGGTTACGTAATTATGGATGCATACATAATTATGGGATTCAGTGCACAGAAACCACAGCAAGTCTTGTCACGTATAGACTCCCCCAGAGCAAGCCTACTAAGTACTCTGCTAGAGTAATAATTGTTTGATGTCACTTATGTGGTATATATACCTGTGAATATATATGATACTACCGTTTAGTGTGACGATATCAAACAAATGCTTAACCCTGTTGTGTTATGTTCTGTCAGAACATGGCACCCAGGAAAGCTGTGAATGCTCGCAATGACGATCAACCTCCTCCTCCCCCACTTCCCAGAACTGCTGAAGAGCTGAACGCTCTACTGGAGGAAAGGATCTCCGCTGCTATCGCCCAGTACGAGGCAAACCGAACTCAAGACAGTGGAGGACCAAGCAACGCTAGGCGTAATGGAGATTCGTCTGGAGGCAATGCAGCTCAAGGCTGCACTTTCAAGCAGTTCCTCGACTGCAAGCCGATGAACTATGACGGCACAGGAGGTGCAGTAGCATTTGTGCGCTGGACGGAGAAGACTGAAGCTACTTTCCGCATGAGCAAGTGTACCGCGAATCAACAAGTCACTTTTGCTACTGGGTTATTCGTCGATGAAGCTCTGACTTGGTGGAACCTGCAAGCCCAAACTTTGGGTGATGACGCCGCTTATGGCCTCACTTGGGAGGAACTGAAGGAAAGGATGAGGGAGAAGTACTGCTCTCGTGCTGAACTCCAAAGGCTGGAGACGGAGTTCTGGCACCTGACCATGGAAGGTGCCGACATAAATGGTTACACTCGAAGGTTCCACGATCTGTCTAGAGTACTTCCCTACATGGTGACTCCCGAATTCAAGCGTGTTGAACGCTACATTTGGGGACTGGCCTCAGAGTTTCGTGGCATGGTGACGTCGGCCAAACCACAAACAATCACCGAGGCTGTAACTCTGGCTGTCAGCCTGACTGAAGATTGTGTTCGTATGAAGAAGCTATCACTAAACCCAACAGAAAAGACCGAGACACATGCTGAGTCGTCCGGTGACAAAAAGAGAAAGCATACAAGTTTGAACCAAGCAACTCGTAACAACAAGGGTTTCAGCAAGAAGCGTGACACTAACCCGTTTCAGGAGACGAAAAACCATGCAACCAAGGCATACCAAGGCTCCATGCCTAGATGCCAAAAATGTAAGTATCACCATGATGGAGCTTGTCGCATTCCAAGGTGCGACAAATGTGGTAAATTGGGTCATCAAACAGAAGACTGTTGGGGAAAAGGAAAGAACCGAAATGGGAACGGTGCTGGTAACAAGAATGGCAACGGGAAAGGGCAAGGATGCTTCAAGTGTGGAAGCAATGATCATTTCATGAAGAACTGCCCAGAGAGAAACAACGCTCCGGCTCGAGCATTTGTGATTGGAGCAAGAGACGCACGCGAGGACCCTAACGTGGTCACCGGTACGTTTCTCATTAACAATCACTTTGCATCCATATTATTCGACACTGGCGCCGATTATAGCTTCATGTCTGTGGAATTTAAACGCATACTCGGAATAGAATCTAGTAGATTAGAAATTCCTTATTCCATAGAACTAGCCAATGGTAAACTTGTTGAATCGGGCGAAGTTGTTAGAGGCTGCACACTAGAACTTGGCGAACGAAATTTTAGCATCGACCTCTTACCTATTCAATTGGGTAGCTTCGATGTAGTAGTCGGAATGGACTGGTTGTCCAAGAACAAAGCTGAAGTTATTTGTCATGAGAAAATCATTCGCATCCCTTTAGCGAATGGTGAAACTCTTATCGTGCATGGAGAAAAACGAGACGCGCCTCTTCGAATCATCAGTTGTATGAAGGCACAGAAGTGCTTAAGGAAAGGATGTGTTGCTTTCCTAGCACACGTTATAGACAAGAAGGCTGAGGAGCCGAAACTCGAAGACATTCCTGTGGTGAAGGAATTTCCTGATGTGTTCCCTGAAGATCTGCCAGGACTACCTCCGCAACGACAAGTCGAATTCCGTATAGATTTGGTTCCAGGAGCTGCTCCTGTAGCCAAGGCACCCTATCGACTTGCTCCATCCGAAATGCAAGAATTATCTATACAACTCCAGGAGTTGTTGGATAAAGGATTTATAAGGCCAAGCTTCTCACCCTGGGGAGCTCCAGTATTGTTCGTAAAGAAAAAGGATGGAACACTGCGGATGTGTATCGATTACAGGGGACTGAACAAGCTCACAATCAAGAATCGGTATCCGCTACCAAGGATTGATGACCTATTTGATCAACTGCAAGGATCAAGCTACTATTCAAAGATCGACCTTCGGTCTGGATACCATCAGCTGAGAATCCAAGATGAGAGCGTGCCAAAGACTGCATTCAGAACACGCTATGGGCACTACGAATCTCTTGTGATGCCATTTGGATTGACGAACGCGCCAGCGGTCTTTATGGATCTGATGAACCGCGTATGCAAACCATATCTCGATAAATTCGTAATTGTATTTATCGATGATATCCTGATTTACTCGCGAACGAAAGAAGAACATGAGCAACATCTCAGAACCATCTTGGAGCTACTGAAGAAAGAGAAACTTTATGCAAAGTTCTCGAAATGCGAATTCTGGATTCGCGAAGTACAATTTCTTGGTCACGTGGTGAATGAAAAAGGCATTCATGTAGACCCGTCCAAGATTGAAGCAATAAAGAATTGGGAAGCTCCCAAGACCCCAACTGAAGTTCGTCAATTTTTGGGCTTAGCAGGCTACTATCGGCGATTCATTGAGAATTTCTCGAAGATAGCTCAACCGCTAACGACCCTGACTCAGAAAGACAAGAAGTACGACTGGGGTCACAAACAAGAAGAAGCCTTTCAGCTACTTAAGAACAAGCTCTGCGATGCACCGATACTATCATTACCCGAAGGCACTGAAGACTTCGTGGTATACTGCGACGCCTCACGACAAGGCTTGGGTTGCGTGCTCATGCAACGCCAAAAAGTCATCGCTTATGCTTCAAGACAACTGAAGGTTCACGAGAGAAATTATACCACTCACGACCTGGAGCTGGGTGCAGTGGTATTCGCCTTGAAGATTTGGCGACATTATTTATATGGTACTCGATGTACAATCTTCACAGATCACAAAAGCTTACAACACATATTTGATCAGAAGGAATTGAATATGCGCCAGCGACGTTGGGTCGAGCTGCTAAATGATTATGACTGTGAGATTAAGTACCATCCTGGAAAGGCAAATGTTGTAGGGGACGCGTTGAGCCGAAAGGAAAGGGTTAAGACCCTAAGGGTTCGAGCATTGGAAATGACGATTCGAACGAACCTCACTGCACGCATTCGGGATGCACAACAAGAAGCTCTTAAAGAAGAGAACCGTAAAGCTGAATACCTCCGGGGTGCATTGAAATACATGGTGCCAAATGAAGAGGGAGCCTTATACTTCAAGAAGCGTATCTGGGTTCCACTCTGTGGTGGCATATGTGAAGTCATCCTTAATGAAGCCCACAAATCGAGATATTCGATCCATCCAGGATCGGACAAGATGTACCAAGACTTGAAAGAGTACTATTGGTGGCCGAGACTCAAAAGCGACGTTGCTGTTTATGTTGGAAAATGCCTAACCTGTGCGAAGGTTAAGGCCGAATATCAGAAACCGTCCGGCCTACTACAACAACCAGAGATTCCCGTGTGGAAGTGGGAACAAATCTCGATGGACTTCATAACGAAATTACCCAGGACCCCGAGAGGGCACGATATTATATGGGTAATAGTTGATCGATTAACGAAGTCTGCGCACTTCCTACCAATCCGAGAGAAGGATAGCACTGGAAAGCTGGCAGAGATATACTTAAGAGAAATTGTGGCACGTCATGGAGTGCCAATCTCAATCATTTCAGACAGAGATGGACGCTTTGTCTCAAGAATCTGGCAATCATTTCAGGAAGCCTTTGGATCCCAGCTAGATCTAAGCACGGCATTCCATCCGCAAACAGACGGCCAGAGCGAACGGACAATACAAACGTTAGAAGATATGCTTCGCGCATGTGTCATGGATCTAGGCGGCAGCTGGGATACTCACCTACCTTTAGTTGAGTTTTCCTACAATAACAGTTATCATACGAGCATAAAAGCCGCGCCGTTCGAAGCTCTGTATGGCCGCAAATGCCGATCGCCCTTATGTTGGGCAGATGCCGGAGATAAACGTATGGTTGGTCCTGAACTTGTACAAGAGACAACCGATAAGATTGCGCAGATCCGAGAGCGCATTAGGGCGGCTCGAGAGCGACAAAAGAGCTACGCGGATCCAAATAGAAAATCAGTAGATTTCAAAGTGGGAGACAAAGTGTTGTTAAAAGTCTCACCATGGAAGGGCGTAGTCAGATTTGGAAAGCGTGGAAAGCTGAATCCACGATATATCGGGCCATTCAGAATTTTGAAGAGAATTGGTACCGTGGCATACAAGTTGGAGTTACCGGCAGAACTTAACGGGGTACATGATACGTTTCATGTATCCAACCTGAAGAAGAGTCCAACGCAAGAAAACGTGACCATCCCGTTGGATGAAGTGCATATTGATGAAGCCCTCCGATTTACAGAACAACCCGTTGAGGTTACTGACTGGAAAGTCAACAAGACCAGGAGGAGCAGTGTGAAACTTGTCAAAGTACGTTGGAGCTCTAAGCACGGACCCGAGTACACATGGGAACGTGAAGACCAGTTCAAGAAAAAGTATCCCCACCTATTCAAGAAGACTCCAGCGAGAGTTAGTTCAGTCTGAATTTCGGGACGAAATTCTTTTAACGGGGGGAGACTGTGACAACTGGCACAAACCGGTAATTTCCGTACACTATAATTATTGCTTAATGACTGCAATTATGAGTTTAATTGTCAGCAATGTCTGAACACATGATTAAACAAGTGAATTCATGCATGTTGTATACTACAAAATATTGCTTTATGCATAAACGAGAGCGTTGCGTCAGAATAATAGTAAACTCACCGGTAAGACACACTGTGTCGACTGAACTGCAGAAAGCAGTCAGACATTAGAATTGAGGCCTAGGTGTAGGTCCGACGACAAAAGTACATTAAAACCCAAGAGTTCATATAAGGGTTTAATTTATAGACGTTGCGAAAGCAAAAATAAGCACTAAAAAGCACCCGAAACGCACTTTAAGTGCAGAATTTATACAAATCAGCAATAATTCAGCATTTAGACATATAAATATTATGCAGAAATGTCGTTTTATTATCCAGAATATTTCCCTAAGTGTTGGGAATTGAAAGAGTACAAAAAAGGTACTTAAACGACACTAAAAGGTGCAATTTAGCACTTTAACGAATCGGTATGTAACCGAACAACCGGACATTACCCGGAACACCAAAATAATGCTAGAAGCATTGTTTTTATTTTTCTAAGCTAGTTAGGGTCCCCGAACACCCTAACACGCTATATAAAACACCATACACTTAAACACCAAGCACTATACTTAAAGGCCTAACTAGATTACCTAACTAAACATTGAAATGAAACTAATACCCCCCCCCCCCCCAATCTTGGACGGTTGGACAAGGGATCCCAAGGGGGATTTCTTTCAATTATTATAATAGATATGCTTGAGGATTTGGGGACACATAACACAAAGGATAATAGATGGTTGGAGGATCTTTATTTAAACCATAGGATTACCATCATTCTTATTATCACTTTCAACACAACACAAGAACCAACTCCTCTCTCTTTCTCCCTCTAGAACTTACGGCCATACACCCCTCATTCAACCATCCATCTTCGAGTTCGATCATCATCATTCCAAGCACACACAAGTGTTAAGGGTCACATATTAGGAGTCTTGGAGCAAACGGAAGGCGAAGGACCTCTCTACTTTGCTTTTATCCACTCGATTTGTGCTTAGATTCTTCCCTAGCCTTGAGCTAGAGGTATAATGCTTAAAACTCATACTTTAACTAATCTAAGGTGGTTAATAAGATGTATGATGATTAAAACTCGGAATCTTGCATTTTGAAGCGTTAAAGTCCACTAAACTTGCAAGTATTGTTGGTTAAAAGCATATATGTTGTGTAAAAGTTGTAATATTTGAAATATATGGTTATCTAGACCCGATCTATGATGTGGTAGCTCGGATCATCGTTTAACCCGGTTTGGTAAGATCATGGATCTTAACATAAAGCTATTTTAGAAGTAACAAGGGTTAAAAGGTGAAACCCTACCACACATAAACCATGAACTTGTGTAAAAATGTTTTAACTTGTACAAAAGTGTTTAAAAATAGTAGATCTACGTATCTACAAGCGGTATTTTCAAAGGACCAAGTGTCCAAGAAATCACATGTCCTAAACCGGATCTTACACAAACAAAAGTGGTTTTTGGGAACAAACAAGTGTATGGAATACTTGTGTAACAAAAGTTTTGACGAAGAAATAGTTTTCGTAAAAACCGACTAGAAGTTGTAAAACTTCATATTCTTTAAAAATAAGATTTTTAAGAAATTAAACTTATTTTTAAAGATAACAAGACTTACTAAATGTGCTAGTAAGTTACTACACATTTTTGTAAATATTCAAGTTCATGAAATGGAGAAATTAGTGATTATTGTTGACGATTATTGTTGATAATTGTTGTTGCTGATTATTGACGATTGATGATGATTTAAAAGAAAATAAACACACGTTTTGAAAACGTGGGAAACCTCCATTTTTTAGGGGAAACTCTGTCAAAATTTTTATAAATTTTGACACTTAGAAAAATAAAAGTTTTTGAGAAACTTATTCCCTAAAAATGCGTTTAAAAGTATTACTAAGGTTTCCCTAATTTTTGGTGATAAGAAATGAGGATTTCTTCAAAAATAAAAATGGATATTATGTATATATATTTTTGAGAGAAAAATATATATTATTTTATCACCAACTTTTGTGCTAAGTGTATATATAGTATGTGTTATACGTGCTAGTGTATTAAGACTTAAAAAATACACTAATTACTCATGAGGAGTAGAAATATAAAAATACACATACAACATACAAGAAACATAATTCGGGTGCCAAGTGCAAAGCACAAAAGACTTATATTTATTTTTGGAGAAAATAATATAAGTAAGATACGTAGTTAAAAATATAGAATATTTTTAACACAAGAAAAATTACACAAAAGAGAGTGACTGTACTTGTGCGACGCAAGTCTAGTGACTAACGATAAGAAAACGCGTATAGGTTACGACGTTAAGTAAGCAAATCCGGTGGAGTTTACGACGCTAGGAACGCAAAGTTGTGAGTTCATGCTCCCCCTTTTCTCTTTAACTGTTTTCAGTTTTTATAACTTCGGGGGTGAAATACATGTACAAAAGTACAATATTTATAAATGGTATGATATAAATACAAGAAGCGCATTTGGTGAGACGAGAACCAAGTGTAAGGCGGTATGAGAAATGATAACAAGAAACGCGCTTGGTGAGAACGAGAACCAAGTAGGAGGCGTTATGAGAAATAGTGTCACGAATGGGGTACAGAAGCGCCATTAATCAACAATATACCTAGACCGCAGAACAAAAGGTTAGATCTAACGGGTGCCTGGCAGCCACACTCCTGGTCGGGGCGAGAATCGAGGAGTGCTTTTGTGTCTCAGAATATACCAATTAAATGCCTTAGGTTTGGTGGCTTCCTATGACGTGTCACATGTTAATGGCTTTGCAACCCATTAACAATCTGATAAGTACAGAAACACTGTATTTACATAAAACTCATACCATACAAAAATTGATAAATAACTTGAAGTACGTGGGGTACTCAAGAGGATTGATGAATACTTGAGTACGTGGGGTACTCAAGAAAAGATTGAGTTATACTTGAAGTACGTGGGGTACTCAAGAAGAAATTGAATTATACAGATGTACGTGATGAACTGGAATTATACATGAAAACTTGATTTACTCACAAACTATGTTTTCATACAAAGTATACAAACATGAAATACAAAACTGCATGAATTCACACCAACTTTATGTTGACGTTTTTCCAAAAACTCACATGTATTTCAGGTAACTAGGATGGATGTGCGCGTGGTCTTGCTTATGCTCGTGGATGTCGCTTGTGTTTAACTTTAAATAAAGTTGTAAACTTTTAAGACAATGTTTTATGCTGTCTGGCGATGTAAACGCTAAACGTATGTTTTCAAATCATGGAATTTGATGTTATTTTGCGAGCATGTAGCATGTTTACTCTTCGTATGCAATGAGAACCTTTCATGATCACACCTCGTGCTTCCGCCGCAGAAAGGGGTGTGACATTTGGAGAAATCCTAATAAAGATGACAAGTGGGATTTTATCGCATCACTGTTATCAGGAGTGTTAACATGTTTTCAGATGTTAACAAGGAGCTTAATTTCTTTTAAACAGGTCTTACCATCGTAGCTAGGTCTTTAATGACATTCAAGCTAGGTTATACCTTTTAAGATTCTCTTCTATATGCATACTGGTAGGAAAGGAATGATATTTATTTTATTCAGGATTTTTATCATAAATCCTAATTTACAAGTTAATAATAGCACAAATGGCCTAGTCACATAGACAAGTTTAATTTATAAGCCCAGATTTTATGGAATCGAGGCATTAAGGTTTGAATCAAAGTTCATTACCTTTTCTTGACAGGGAGTTGTAGGCTACGACTGTCTTTTGTCTTATATGACAATGGATATGGCTCGTAAGTATTATATCCCTAATTATAATTTAATAATAGCTCAACAGCCTAGTCACATGGACAGATTTAATTTATAAACCAGGATTTTATAGAATCGAGGTATTAAGGCTTGAATCAAAGTTCATTGCCCTTTTTTAACAGGGGGTTGTAGACCACTACTGTCTTTAGTCTCAAAGGACGTTAATTATAGCCCGTAGGCACTTCATCCTTAAGGGATGATTATATAAATAAGGGAAATTAGAATAACCCAATTTTAAGAATGTCTTATGTGATTTTATCGAATCACACTTTGTCAAGCATGTTAATATGCGTTCAAATGTTAACAGGGATTTGAATCTTTTGAATAGGTTTTACCATCTTGGCCAAGTCTAAAATGACATGTGGCTAGGTCTTACCCTTAAGATTTTTTTTAATATTTAACGAAGAACAATTCTAAATTGAGATGTTAATAAGGATCTGAATCTAATTGAGGAACTACCATCTTGGCCTTGTCTTAAATGACACGTGGGCTAGGTCTTGTCCTTTTTAGATTTTGTCATTTTATTATAATGGTAGATCTTATAAAAGGAATGATACTTTTCATTCATTTCATTTATTATATATATTGATAAGATGAAATTTTGATGAAATATTCCAAGGATTTAAAAAAATACAGAATTTCACTGAACGGGACTTGAAAGAAATGATGTTGTCCATGAAGGGACTGTAGATAAGTATGCCCTTATAAGGACTTACTAAGGAAACGAATTTCTGTAAAAGGAGCTTCTTCTTCATTTCATTTCTGAATGCTCTCTCATTAATTGCACGTTAATCCTAGTCGCAGTACGAAGCTCGGCCTTCCCTAGGCTCAAATGGGGAGAATTTCCACTATGGCTTCTTTGCTTGGCGACATATTTAAAATATATAGAATTGAAAGCAATAATTCTCCGAATAGAGCTGAGAATATTCCTATGTTAAGTCTAGACTCAGAAGGTCAAGGAATGTGCTAATGTGTCATTGAGATTAAACACAAATGGCTAGTGTTTAATTCACTCAATGTTGGCTCTGATACCAACCTGTCACACCCCGATATTTCCACGTATTACCGGTGGGCCCGAGGGGAGTATCGTGACGTAATTGATATCATCATAGTCAAACAACACAATTTAAATGCACAGCGGAAGTCTTGAAATATAAAATATTATTACAAACACAAATGTCTGATAATATAAAAGTATTCCGTACAGACTAGCTTGTAATAATCCACAGGCTGATCAAAACAACAAAAGAAGTTATCAGACTAATGGCTTATGTGAAGGAGTTGCAAAGTCCTCAACTAACAAGTCCTGAGCAGCTTCCAGCCTATTATGTACTTGTACATGTCACTTGAACTTTGGAAAATACGCCAGTTTTCACTGGTAAATACACTCAACCGACTCATTTGAAAATGTTTATGAAAATTGGGTTAGGTGCACAAGGCACGAAAATATTATGACACTTTGATTTAAAATGCACAAGGCAAAATTAATCTTTTATACTTGGGACAAACTATATCTCATGTTATCAGTTTTACAAAACTTGCTCTACATACGGGGCCCGGTTCTATGCCGGTTCAAGACTAACCGACACACCACTTATTCCCTTATTGGGAATCCCATATTGGGTATAATTAATTAATAAGCATATTGCATCTGTCAGGTGTATGCCTACACCCCGTGCTTAGGTCGTGGCCATTGCAATTAATGAGTCAAGGATATCCAGGACACGGTCGCATTAATCCCCAATGTTTCAGTCAAGCAATACGAATTAAGGCAGGTTATTTGGATTTCCCGACTTATTGGTCTTTGAATCCCATACCTGACCATGCGGTATTTATATTACCGTATCCCAAACCCGTAATTGGGAAAATAGGTTAAGAGTATTTACCTGAGCTAGCTCCTGTCTTAAATTACAAGAATTATAATAACTCAGTCATATTCACTTAAGTAAGCGTATGTACAATTTACCGGAAGGCTCTAGTCTGGAATGATGGTATAAATAACCAATTAGAATCCTAACGGGTCTTTAATTAAACCTAAACTTAGACCGGTTAGTTTTAAGGAAAGATACGGTTCAAACGCACGATTAAGCGAATACCAGAATAGAATGTGATTTAGACCCGACAAGTTTGAAGACTTGTATAATTTGGGTAATCTAACCACATTCTGGATTTTGAGATAAAAACGATAAGGTTTGACCCGTTTCGGCTAATTTATGCAAACTAGTTCCATAAACCGAACCGAACGCGCAAGAAGCGTAACGGGTAACCATAAGAGTCATATACAGGTTTCCTAAGTCAATATGCCTTAAATATGTTGTGATATCAGTAGGATACCTTCCATTATGCCCAAAACGAGTTTAATCTCAATTTAAGCCCCGTAGGGGTATTTTGGTCATTTTAAAGATTATAAAAGAGATTAATTAAAATTCTGAGATTCGGGTCTGAAATAATCAGTAAAACAACTTAATTTAATAGGTCATATCAGTTGGTGATAAGTCTTATATGACAAAATGGTTTTAAACCCATACTAGGTGTTTAATACGCGTAAAAAGCCGTTTTAAGCGATTTCCAGGTTATACAGGAAATCTGAGTTTTCTGATCAGTTTATAAAATCCCACATACTTCATTTATTATATAAAATCATTAGCAATTGGATTGGTGTCAAAATACTATGTAGAACTCATTTTATAAACAAAAAGGGTATAATCGGTATTTACCGAATCAAGGCCATAACCTTAGGTTATGAGCAGGTTAAAAATAATTAAAAATCTTCAAAAATCCCAGAATATTATATTACATCAGTGGGTAAAAGGTTTGGTGTCAAAACTTGGGTTTAGATAGGCTTTATGCTAAATACGTAGTTTAATTAACAAAAAGCTTTCTAATTACGCTATTGAGCATAACTCCTAATCTAGACCTCCAACTGATGTGAAATTTTAGGGACATGTTTATAAATTAGTAATAAAGATTATTGTCCTCTCACATTTCCAAAATTCTCGTTTTATGGTCAAAAGGGCATTATGGTCAACATTAAGCAATTAACGGAAACGTGTAAACGAATCGGGCAAACAACGATCCAATCACAGAGGTTTATACCATCATGTAACCTGGTCCTAAGGAAGCTCTAAGGCATTTCTAAACCCATCTAAATCGGGTCAGAACTGAAGTCAAAGCAAAAGTCAAAGTTTTGCGACTTTCGGTTTCGAACCGAGCCTAAACAGAAAATTGTCGGGTCGAACATGCTTAGACATGTTCTTATATTTATTACTAAGTTATATGAGTGATAAAATAGGTTGCACGCCTTCTACATTGTTAATTAGGCGTTAATTCAAAAACTAAGTTCCTGCTGACTTTTTATTAACAACTTTGACCCGACAAATGTCTTAGTTAGGACGGGAATCAGAGGGTGCCCTTTTAAGGGTTTATTGCCCACATAATTACCAACTTATAGCTACCTTAAGTTTGACTAAACACTGAACCATTAGTGATTATACGATAAGTCAAACCTTAATTACGACGGTTTGACTTTAAGCTAATTAACTAGGTAAAACATTATTAAGGAAGGTTAAGGATACTTACCAAGGTCCTATGCACGACTAGAAATGCTTAGAGAAGGCTCTTGAGCTCCAGAAATGATCAGAAGATGAGTTGTGAGTGAATGATCAAAGTTGCAACAAAGTGGGCTTTATATAGTGCTTTTGATTGCTCAAGATCATGACAAACAACTCTAGCATTGGTCACTGATCATTAACAAGTGTCCCTAATGCCTAAGAACTAGTAGGGGTCGCCCATGGAAGTGAAAAATATCAGTATAAGTCGGTTACTCGATCATAACAGGCAGCTGTCAACATTTCTGTCGCTGGGGATGCCTTACGGACCGTAAGGCAGGACCTTTACGGTCCGTAAGCCTTTACCAGAAGGCAAAAACTTGTGATCTCTCAAGCTTTGAAAGGGCAACTTAGGTATTACGATTTTGTGGCTTGAATTATCAGTATGGGACCTTTAGTTCATGCTTGAACAGTTATAACCACCTTGCCATGTTGTATAATTGTCTTGGATTCTTTTTGAAAGGCCATAAACGAAGATTCGTCAAACACAATTTCATAAGATCCCATCTTTATAATTTGAATCAATTATTGCAAGCATTAACCGGATTTGGATGCTTATCAGATGTTTATAACACAGGTTAAGGGTTGGAATTTATACATAGGTCGCTCAGAGGTATTTATTAACATGTCGACGCTTTTAACCCCTCGTATACGAATTTTATCATAAATTTCTCATATGATAACGAAACTTGGTGAAATTTTTATCATGCATTCTAGTGAGCATAGTTAATCGTTACAAAGCTTCGGGTTTGCTAAAAGGCCACTTAGAGGTATACTTTAAACATGTCGACACATTTAACCCCTGTAGTTTGTAATCTCTCACTTTCTTTCACAATTAGCTTCGTATGATCCATGATCCATTCTTTTAAGGGTATAAACATCATGTAGGGTTATTGTAAAGTATATTTATCCATTGTTGATATTTTGAACCCTTATATTCACATACTTTTCTTGTTTGTCAACTTTAGTCCCTCTTGAGTAATCCTTTACACGTTCCAAGCTTATGACACGTGTCAACACATTATAGGACGTGAATTTTTGAGGTGTTAAAGCTGAACACAAAATTACAACGTTCAGATTGATATCAAGGGATAAGGGTGAAGAAACAAACCTTGCCGGCAATAGCAGGGCCGATAATAGTATTTACATTAGCAATGTTTGAAAAAGGGAATTTGACATTCATTAGCATCAACTCCAATTAGCTTCTTCACACAATAGATTTTCCTGTGCATTGCAGCCAACATTAATGGAGTCTGATACATATTAATCAAATTACACAAATTCAATAAGCATCTAAAGTATATATGAATATATTAGTGTAGCAATCAGATAAACGCTTACCAACATCAGGTAGCCTTCCTTTCTAGACACATATCTCTTTCATGATCAAGTACAACAATACAATTAGAACTAAGATAAACACGATCAATTTTAAACAATCAATCATTTCAAAACTAATCTTTATAATAAATTTTAACATATAGATTATTTATAAAATTAAAAAAAAAATTGTTGCTAAAGAAATATACCAGTTTTTACCTACTGATTATACTACAAGAAAAACTAAAGAAGTAGAAAGATTTACCCTGAATTTAAAAGTAATTTCTTCTCCTTGTTCCCTAAACCATTCTCTTTCACAAAGGTTGTCAAAGTGTAGTCCATTATTTCTAGCCCTTCAATAATCTCGAATGGTCCAATATACCTAGGGCTCAACTTGCCCTTTTTTACCAAAACGCATCACACCTTTCCAGGGTGACACTTTCAATAGAACTTTATCGCCTACCTCAAACTTTAGAGGTTTTCGCCTCTTATCAGCATAACTTTTCTGCCTATCCCAGGCAGCTTTCAGGCGATCACGAATCTGGAGAATCTTGTCCGTTGTTTCAAGGACTATATCAGGTCCTGATAATTGAGCTTCTCCTACTTCTGCCCAACAAACAGGCGTTCTGCATTTCCTACCATATAATGCCTCAAAAGGCGCAGCCTGAATGCAAGTATGATAGCTATTGTTATATGAGAAGTCGATCAAAGGTAGATGGTCATCCCAGCTACCTCCTAAATCAATAACACATGCACGAAGCATGTCTTCCAATGTTTGGATTGTACGCTCACTCTGTCCATCAGTCTGAGGGTGGTAAGCAGTACTAAAATTCAAACGTGTGCCCAAAGATTGTTGGAAACTTTTCCAAAAGTGCGAGGTGTATCTAGTATCCCTATCAGAGATAATAGATACCGGTACGCCATGAAGAGCTACAATCTTATCTACATACAACTGGGCTAATTTATCGGAGCTATGAGTCTCCTTGATGGGTAGGAAATGTGCTGACTTTGTTAGTCTATCAACTATAACCCATATGGTGTCATTTCCGTGCCTTGTCTTAGGTAACTTAGTTATAAAGTCCATAGTTACCATTTCCCACTTCCATGTGGGAAGTTCTGGCAGTTGTAACAGGCCCGATGGCTTTTGATGTTCAGCTTTAATCTGGGCACAGTTCAAGCACTTAGCTACATGGGTGGCAATAGATTTCTTCAACCCTATCCACCAATAATTAGCTTTCAAATCTTGATACATCTTGTCACCTCCCGGGTGAACTGAATACTTGGAGTTGTGGGCTTCCTGGAGGATTATATCTCGAAGTCCTCCTTGAATAGGAACCCAAATCCTCCCATTCATTCTGAGAATTCCATCATTCCCAGGTGCTAACTGCTCAGCAGTTATACCTAACTTTTCATTTGGAAGGTTAACTTCCAAAACAACATCCTTCTGTGCAGCTAATAGTCTTTCATTCAGACTATTCTTCAACTCAATGCTCTTGGCATTGATCCTAATTGGTGTAATTCTTTCCTTTCAGCTTAGAGCATCTGCGACCACATTCGCTTTACCAGGATGGTAGCGAATTTCGCAATCATAGTCATTTAAGGTTTCCATCCAACGGCGCTGTCTCATATTGAGCTCTTTTTGATTGAACAAATGTTGGAGACTTTTGTGATCAGAAAAGATCACACATTTAGTTCCATACAAATAATGTCTCCATAACTTTAGTGCAAATACAACGGCACCCAACTCCAAATCGTGGGTGGTGTAATTCTTCTCCTGCACTTTTAATTGTCGTGATGCATAGGCAACTTTGCCTCGTTGCATAAGCACACAACCCATACCGGTGTGTGAAGCATCACAGTGTACGACAAACTCTTCAATTCCATCAGGTAAGGTTAGCACCGGAGCATTGCTCAATTTCTTCTTAAGAATCTCAAAGGATTCTTGTTGTTTCGGACCCCAATCAAACTTAACATTCTTACGAGTCAAGGAAGTTAATGGTGCAACTATTCTGGAGAAGTTCTCAATGAATCTTCTATAATATCCAGCCAAACCCAGAAAGATACGTATTTCGATTGGAGTCTTGGGTGCTTCCCAATTCATTACGGCTTCTACCTTAGCGGGATCTACTTGGATACCTCGCTCACTGACAACATGTCCAAGGAATTGGACTTCACGAAGCCAGAATTCACATTTGGAGAATTTAGCATAAAGCTTCTCCTGTTGAAGTAATCCTAAGTTACATCGAAGATGCTTCTCATGATCAACTTGGTTACGAGAATATATAAGTATGTCATCTATGAAGACGATGATAAACTTATCTAAGTATGGTTTGCAGACTCTATTCATGAGGTCCATGAATGCTGCTGGAGCATTAGTGAGCCCAAAAGGCATCACTAAAAACTCGTAATGTCCATATCTTGTTCTGAATGCCGTATTAGGTACATCTTCGGTTCTCACTTTAAGTTGATGATACCCAGATCTCAAATCAATCTTTGAGAAATAACTCGCCCCTTGGAGCTGATCAAATAAATCATCGATCCTGGGTAAAGGATAACGATTCTTGATCGTTACCTTATTCAATTCACGATAATCAATGCATAGGCGCATTGATCCGTCTTTCTTTTTCACAAATAATATTGGAGCTCCCCAAGGCGAAGAGCTAGGTTGAATGAAACCTTTATCCAGTAAGTCATCCAACTGAGTTCTGAGCTCTTTCATTTCTGTAGGCGCTAGATGATAAGGAGCTCGTGCTATAGGTGTTGATCCTGGAAGAATGTCTATCCTGAACTCTACTTGCCTCTCAGGAGGTAATCCAGGTAACTCGTCAGGAAAGACATCATAATACTCAGAGATGATTGGGATGTCTTCAATCTTAGGTTTCGGATCATTCACAGTCACTTGTGCCATGTAAATGACACATCCGTTCTTTAAACACTGTGATACCTTGAGAATAGACACATTGCTAGGCAATCCATAATGTGTATCTCCTTGAATAGTGACGGATTCACCAGAAGGGGTTTTGATAATAATTAGCTTTTTATCACAGGAAATTTGGGCTTGGTTATGCGATAACCAATCCATGCCCAAAACTATATCAAACCCAGCCAATTTCATTGGCAAGAGGGATAGCGGGACAGAATGATTCTTAATGGATATAGAGCATCCATCAAGAAGAGTTGAAGTTGTTTCTAAAGTACTATCGGCAAGTTCTACCTCATATTTTATGTCTAGAGTCTTAATAGGAAGATTTAATAACTTACAGAACTTATGGTCTACAAAGGACTTATCAGCACCGGAATCAAATAAGACTCTAGCATAATTATTATTGATGAGGAAGGTACCTGTTATGACAGTATCGTCGTTCACAGCTTCCCTCGCGTTCATCTGGAAAACTCTCACGTTGTTCTTCTTTGTCTCCTTAGGCTTCTTTGTATTCTTGGGGCAATTGGTTTTAATGTGCCCCTTTTCATTGCAACCGTAACATGTTGCATCCTTTATATTTCGGCACTCAACAGACTTGTGCCCTTTCTTTTTACAGATCCCACATGGTTTGGCCTGTGGGTCTTGGTTGCATTTCCCAAAATGCCTTTTGTTACAAGTCTTACACCTGGGCTTGTCATTCGACTGCCCCTTTTTAGAACCACAGTTCCCTTTGCCCTTTTTGTTTGACTGAGGAGACTTGTCATCCACCCTTTTCCTTTTTCCTTCATCAGTACTTTTCTTCGCCCTACTCCTCACCACATCTAGAGTGAGGGATAAAGATAGATCCATAGCAGATCTATAAGTGGTTGGCTTAGAGGCCTTAATGTTCCCTTTTACTTCGGGAGCCAAACCACCGATGAAACGCGCAATGCGTTTGGGTTCAGGAGTGACTAGGTATGGCACAAGCCTTGACATTGAATTGAAGCTAGTCACATAGGATCTACAATCCAGATCCTTCATCACTAAAGTGAGGAAATCAGTCTCAATCCGCTCGACTTCATGCTGAGGGCAATAGGTTTCCTTAACCAAATTAACAAAGTTGTTCCATGACAGATTGTACAAAAGAACCTTCCCAGTGGCTTGCACTAACGCTTTCCACCAAGTGAGGGCATCGCCCTTGAAGGATTGTGATACAAACTTCACTATATCCTCTTTAGCACATCCGTTGATGTCTATCACAGTCTCCATCTCATCTAACCATTTCATGCAATCGATTGCACCTTTTTCTCTTGTAAAATCTCTCGGTTTACAGGAGACAAAAGTACTTGTAGGTACAAGCCTTGGTGTACCTGGGAGTCGGCTCAAGGATAACCTGCCTCTTTGGCTCACTACCCTGATTAGATGAGTGCTGAGACTCACTTTTCTCATGGGTATGGGGTTGAGAATGGGATCTCGAATGAGTTTGAGACCTAACAATACTAGGCTCTTTAAATTTAGCATCCACAACCTGGGCGACTGCTGCGGTTATCATTTCTTGCAGCTCGGCACCAGTGATATTAATCCTGGTGTTGTTTCCTTCTGTGGGATGACTGTTTGCTTCATCTGAGCCAGTCATTTTCGGATACTATAACAAACAGTAATGATATATTTAAATTATGCAATGAATCATCATATTGATGACTAGATGGTCATGGTATTATTAAACCATATAGACCATATAAAATAATAATAGTCAAAGAGATATAATTCTTTATATTTTTTTATTAGACAGAGGAATATAAATCACACTGTCAATGTCATGAAGACATATTCATATTACACAAAGCTCGTCTCGAAGGACATTTAGGTGGCACAAAGCCTTGTCACAAGGACGATTATAATCATTGATTTCTTTAAGGGTCGAACAAAGTTCATCGCCTTTTTGACAAGAAGTCTATTAAAACTTTCATTGTCATTAGTACATCTTTGCTTGTAAGCATACATTTCTAATGAATGTTGTGGTGTATACATCCCATTGATGTTTATTAGCCATGATTCATGATGATCATATAGGCTAGAAATAGTGGCTTGGAAAAATCCAAGTACATTAGAAAGATTGTGTGGTTTCTCGTACCGCACAATTCAGGATTGTTAACATGTTTTCAGATGTTAACAGAGAGTCATTATCTTAAAAAGGTTGTACCATCATAGCCATTTAGTATTTTGGCTAGGTTATACCTTTAAGAAATTTGTTGGCCGATCAAATAAATTTTGAATTGATAGTGTAATAAAATACATATTTAAAATCAAAAATACTCCATTAAACCCTGAAACAAGTACAACATTGCCCAAAAATGGACTTAAGAAAAACAACACAAACTGCTCACGCAGGGGCTACTGAAAACACTGCCCACGCAGGGGCTACTGAAACAGAAGTAAGTCCATGCAGGGACTTGGTACATGAAAACAAAATAAACGTCCTCGCAGGGACTTATTGAAATACAACATGAGACAACAATCTCCTACTTCTTCTTGCCCTTAAGAAGGTTCATAAGCCCCTTGACAAAACCATTGTGCTTCTTCTTAGTCTCATGGGCTTCATGTTCAACCCTGTCTAACCTCTCTAGAATCTCTTGAGTTTGCTGCTGCTGAAAAGGAGGAGGTTGCTGGTATGACGGGTATAGATAATCCTGTGCTGGGTATCCAGTTGGATAAACTGGAGGGTAAGAAGAAGGGTAAAGATGTTGGTATTGTGCAGCTGTAAGGTACGGATCATGAGTCCCATAGTCCGATGGATAACCAGATGGGTTATACCCAGATGAACCTGGGTATGTCGGAATTGGGTTGTCAAAACCCAACGGTGGCTGCAGTGGTGCATGAGAAACTGGTGGAAGGTTGACTTCCAGCACCGTGTGTGAGGGTCCACCCGACTGAGGGTCCTTTGGGATAGGAGGGTAAGAACTTGAGCCACGAGGAGATGCAAACCGTGGTCCCCCACGTACGGACATTCTAGCATTTCTCCTTCACCTTGGAGGCTCGGGAGGCTGTTGAGGTGGTTCCTCAACTGGTAACGGTGGTGGGGTGACAGTTTGAAGTTAGGGATCAACCAAGGGAGGTTGGGCTGGGGAGTTATGGTATGAAGGTGTAAAGAACCAGTCATACTGAGCCATCCTCTCCTGGAATGAGTCGGGCCCATGGTACGGTGATCCCTGAAATGGGGAACCGCTTGAGACGCTTATTGGGTGGCCTGGTGTTCCCGTTTGCAAATCTGGGTCCGGGTCATCATCCATCTCCATTTCCTGAGAAAAGTGAGAAGAATCATTTGGATTAAATTGATATCAAGGGATAAGGGTGAAGAAACAAACCTTGCCGGCAATAGCAGGGCCGATAATAGTATTTACATTAGCAATGTTTGAAAAAGGGAATTTGACATTCATTAGCATCAACTCCAATTAGCTTCTTCACACAATAGATTTTCCTGTGCATTGCAGCCAACATTAATGGAGTCTGATACATATTAATCAAATTACACAAATTCAATAAGCATCTAAAGTATATATGAATATATTAGTGTAGCAATCAGATAAACGCTTACCAACATCAGGTAGCCTTCCTTTCTAGACACATATCTCTTTCATGATCAAGTACAACAATACAATTAGAACTAAGATAAACACGATCAATTTTAAACAATCAATCATTTCAAAACTAATCTTTATAATAAATTTTAACATATAGATTATTTATAAAATTAAAAAAAAAAATTGTTGCTAAAGAAATATACCAGTTTTTACCTACTGATTATACTACAAGAAAAACTAAAGAAGTAGAAAGATTTACCCTGGATTTAAAAGTAATTTCTTCTCCTTGTTCCCTAAACCATTCTCTTTCACAAAGGTTGTCAAAGTGTAGTCCATTATTTCTAGCCCTTCAACCCTTACTTCACTGTCATTCATAAAATAATATTTTATAAACAATTTATCGTTAATCATAAATATTGAGAGAATATATATATATATATATATATATATATATATAACATGTAGATCCCTTACCTTATGTCAAAAACAGAGAGATATGAATGATGAGCAAAAGAGACTAAAAGTCTTCCTATTGACATTCCTAATGCAAGATACCAATGTCAAGTTTCCATCCATCCAAAGTGAGACTCTAAGCCGAAACTCAAAGATGTTGAAAACATATTTCATTAATGGGTCAAAATTTATTCGTAACTGGTGAAAATTTATTTAACCAAAAAGTATTACTCTTTTGAACCTAAAAAAGAAACTAAATAAAAAATCCCCATTTATGCATTAAGGTTTAAGACAACGGTGCACATATATAAGATAAAAGTTCACCCGAAGCAAGGCTAATATAGAACATGTGTGGCCAAAACTTGAGATCTTCTGACGATTACAGTAGCAAACCAGCAAAAGATTTCACAAGGAGCTACGTCATCTTCAAGTGGAGCAATTGTTCTATAAAAGAAAATTGTGAAGTTATAACCAACATGATAGCTAGCTATATCTAGTAGAAATTTAATCGAACAACTGGTAGGCAAAGCCATTCACAAAAACCATGCTCTCAAGCAATTGTTAAGAAATTAGTGTTTGATTAGTTACCTTAATCGCCAAAAAGGACTTATAAAAACATGAGTAACCCATGTTTTGTGTTATGAGATCTTCAAAGAAAAACATTGCAAATTAAGAAAACTTATTTAAAACACATATAATCTAATAAAAAAAGGGTCAATTTACTCAGATGCCAACCTAAGGGTTGCAACATCCTCTGCATTCAAGTTGTTCCATCATTCTATCCTTTTGTGGTTTCACACCATCCAGCATCATCCTATCGTATACATGACTCAACAACCAATTTCTACACATAAACATCCGTATAAGGCTTTTCAACTAAGAATTCCATAAAACCTAAAAAAAACTGTTATATCAGTAACTAAAACCATTAAAATACGAGATATTGTACTCACCAAGTAGGGCGACCACGACAAGAAAGTGTGACAACCCTCATAATTACATGTATCCGTACGATTAATTAATATTAATTAAAGTGCTTGATGCCTATGCTGAATTACTTAACTGCTTTCTGATTACTGCGTCATACTTACATGTGCTTGTTAACATACTAGTCTTGTGCAGAAAATTGACTAAATGGTCCTGAATGTTTTCCTAAGTGTTGGGTATTAAAAGTGTTACAAAAAGTTACATAAAAGACACTATACAGAACAACTTAGCACTTTAACGAACCGGTATCTAACCGAACAACCGGACATTACCCGGGACACCAAAATATTGCAAGAAACATTGTTTAATTATTTCTTGGCTAGTTATGATCCGCGTACACCATAACACCCACTAGAAACCAACTAACTAATACATGTAACTTATTACTTGAACTTGAACTAATATTTACCAACTATCATCAAAATTTACAATCTACCCCCCTCTCATCATTTACGGTCCAAGGGACCCCACCAAGATCACCACCTTACCATTGGATTTTACCTCATATCTTGTTTTGATTTTGCTTGATAAAGTGAACAAAATATTAGATTGGAATGATTATAAGTATGGGTCTTGGATATTAAGAGATCATAACATCCATTCCTTCACAAAGTTCACACACCACCTCCCTCACATCTCTCTCTCCCTCTCGGCTCCATCAAGAACCGCCACCACCACCACCACCTTACAACCCTCATCCAACCATTTTCATGCTTGTTTCAAATACTAGGAGGTGATTAAAGGAACTTGGAGCTTGTAGAACTTGAAGAGCTTTCATCCTAGGCTTTCATCATCCTTTTTCACCATCTTTTTCTCTAGTGATCTTCCCTAGCTTTAAGCTAGTTGTAAGTTCTTGATTTACTCTTGTGTACTTTTATTTTTATGGTTATAAGATGTAGTATGATGAAATACTAGAACACTAAAGAACATGAACTAAAGACTTGAACATAAAGTCACATAAAGATGTAATGTGATGAAATAATGCTAGTATGATTTTGTTATGTTAATGATGGTACTTGACATGATATATTTGAGTGAAATAAATGATAACCTGCTGCAAGTGATGTTAAATGGCGTTGTCGATCACTAAACATGTTAACGGAACGAATAGAACTTGCATTAGAGCGCTAGAAGCTAAAAACAGGAAGCTGTCACAGTGTTACAGCCGTCTTCAGTCGGCTATAACCAGGTCATAACTTAACGAAAAATTGATTTTCTTGAGTCTATAACGTGTTATTTCGAAATACGGTTCTAATGGCACTAGAATCATAATTTTTGGACATTGCTTGCTATTTTTAAAGGGTCATTTTGTACAGCAGCAAAAGATGCATTTTCACTGCAGAAAATGGGTGTTATGTTTCTCCTCATAACTTGAAATCTGCGTAGAATTAGCTCATGAAATTTATACTGTAGATGACCACTGATGTCGTTGTAATGCTCCAACTGGAATTTTATCAATCGGACTTACGATGGATTTTTAATAAATTATTCCGTGGACTGCAGTCAGAAAGTGATGAATCTGATTGCAGTCCGGTAAATGATTTTTTTATAAAATATTGGTAATGAATTGGATCCCGATATTTTTACACAGTAATATTTGGATTGTTTAAAACATTCTGTAAAAGTTTGGGAATTTTTGGAGTAAGTTAACTATTTTATTAAAATACCCGAAAACAGTCCAGTTTTGGATGTTCAAGCTGAAACAATATAACTAGTGATTTGCATGTCTAAATGTCGGTGATGTTATCCGATAATGATCTAACGTGTTATATGTCAATGAAAATGATATGTGCAATATCGTATGCTTGCTCTTAAGTAGCTATAGGTGGAATGTTATATGGGCGTGAACTATTAAAGTGAGTGCATGTTATGTAGTAGATACGTGTAGGAACTTTGTGCTCTATTTGAAAACCACTAAATGACTAACTGGTAATCATATTAGGACGTGATTGACCGACCTTGAATGTTAGCTATTTTTTAGAGTCAAACCGAGCAACCGAGGTGAGTTCACACTCTTAAGGCATGGGATTCCCGTTGGGTTGGGAATGGGATTAAATAGCTAAGACGGAACTTGTGCTTTCACTACTACTAGACTACTTACTTCCGTTCTCGGATTGGGAAGGACGCCAGCGCTAAACCTACGTATACACTACGTACCACTGTCCTCGGATTGGGAAGGGTACTAGCGCTAAACCTACGTATTCTTATACGTACCTTTGTCCTCGGATTGGGAAGGGCACCAGCGCTAAACCTACGTATTCTTATACGTACCTCTGTCCTCGGATTGGGAAGGGCATCAGCGCTAAACCTACGTATTCTTATACGTACCTCTGTCCTCGGATTGGGAAGGGCACCTGCGCTAAACCTACGTATTCTTATACGTACCTCTGTCCTCGGATTGGGAAGGGCATCAGCGCTAAACCTACGTATTCTTATACGTACCTCTGTCCTCGGATTGGGAAGGGCACCTGCGCTAAACCTACGTATTCAATACGTACCTCTGTCCTCGGATTGGGAAGGACACTTATATATACATCTAGTCTAGTGGTTTACAACATGGGGTAGCCCCCACCGTTCATGTTTTGGAAAACAAGGAAAGCTGATTTAACTTGTAGTTGCAAACAAACTCATAGTTCTTGAAAAACTACTTTGTAACGAACACCTACTGTGAACTCGCTCAACTTTGTTGTTGACTTGTTGTTACATGCCTTCTAGGTCGTTAGATGCTTATGGAGCTTGCACGAGGAGGAGGTCGTTGTGGGATATGAACTGTCGAGTCCCATGTTAAACATTTAAACTTATGAACTTATTAAACTTATGTTTTGGTTTCACGTCTTATGCTTCTGTTGTTTAATTTGAACTTGGTTAACTAGTTGTTTGAACACCAATTATATTGTGGTTGATTTTATTTACTTAATTATGTTGTTCAATATGATTGGTGGCTTGATCCTGGTCATATCACGCCTCCAAGCGGTGATACTCTGCGTGTGGATTTTGGGGGTGTGACAGATTGGTATCAGAGCCATTGGTTATAGCGAACTTGGTTTTAAAAAGGGAAAAGCTTTTTGACAAAACCAGACTATAACCTGTACAGTGCTCAACGATCCACAACGACACTTCGCTCCACGTGCAAGGCTCAACACAATAGGTGGTATGATTTATGTTTATATTGTCTATTTTATAGTTCACATAGTGCATTAGTTAACATGATAACTGCTATTTGAGCCATGTGTGCTTACTCTCTTCTGTCGTCCCACGCTTACGCACTTTCGTGACACTTTTCTCACTTATGTTGCTTCGTTGTGAAGATCATGAGTGGACGTTTGAACTTGATTCAAGCCCAACTGATGGCTCTAATCAACGAACGAGTGGCTGAGGCACTCGCAGCTGTCCCTGCAGGAGGTATAACCTGCCATTTCGACCTATCCTAGGATGTTTAGATCCTACACTCGCGAACCAACTCTTGTGCTTAACCTTGTCTTTTATTCTCACACAATAGGTCAACATGCTCAGCCTCTGATGTGCGATAAAGTGTTGTATATTTTAGGTGTATATTTTAAGCCCTTTTTAACACTTATTTTAGCCAAGTTTTAAATTTATAAGCTTGAATCCGGTTGTTCGACCCTTTGTTCCTCATAATACCCATATGAAGTAGATGGTTCGCACCATTGTTCTTCATTGTAAGTATATGATGGATAAGGTTCGTAATTTTGTTCTTCGTAATACTCATATGAGGTGGGTTGTTCACGCCAAGGTTCCTCATAATAAGCATATGAAGGCGGTGGCTCATATCTTGGTTCCTCAAAGTATGAGTATGAAGGCTCATACCTTGGTTCATCAAAATATGAGTATGAGGGAGGAGGTTCATACCTTTGGTCTTCATAGGATGTGTATGAAGTTGATGGCTCGTACCTGGGCTCCTCATAGTAGGTGTATGAATTGGATGGTTGATATGAGCGATTATTTTGAACCGATCGTGCGTTACGACAATTAGTGCAATAATTACCCCTATAATCATCCTCCTCATAGGTGTAGTTGTAACCTCCTGAGTATTGATCCATAAGAATCACTCAGCAGACCACAACTGAGTCTCGAGATCAGAAAACAAAAATAAAAACGGAAACAGAGGCTGGACACGGCCCCGTGTTCAGTGGACACGGCCCCGTGTTCAGGATCTGTATCTGGGTGTTTTAATTAAATTTACTGATTTCGTTGAGCATGGGGCGTGTTCAGTGAGCACGGCCCGTGTTCAAGCTTCTGTTACTGGGTGTTTTATGAAAAATATGCAGCACGGCCCCGTGTTCAGCGAGCACGGCCCGTGTTCAACCTACTGTAAATGCAAAACTAAACTAAAATGCAGAAAAATGTGGGCCCGTTTTGAAAAGGTTTTGAAAAACTGATTAGGCCGTCGATTTTAAGCTTTCCTAAAATCCTTGTGTCCCCGGCAACGGCGCCAAAAACTTGATGTGCGATAAAGTGTTGTATATTTTAGGTGTATATTTTAAGCCCTTTTTAACACTTATTTTAGCCAAGTTTTAAATTTATAAAACACGATATTTCACTAACACTAAACACACATATGGGCAAGTGCACCCATCGTTGAGTGTAGTATAGCGTTGGTAAGATACCGAGGTCGTCCAAGGACACAAGAGCTTTTAGTACCGGTTTATCCTCAACGTCTAACCAAAATAAAAGTTTGGAAAAATGTTTTAAACTAAGAAAAATAAAAACTAACTAAAATGCTGAAAATAAAAATAAAATAAAAACAGATAGACAAGATGAATCACTTGGTTCCGACTCGTATCTAGTATAACCTTTGATTATTTCCGCACTTTTGCACATAATTAAGAGATTATCTTAGTTATTGTAGTAGGCCCCTCTTTTGAAGGTGACGTTACCCTCACCCCAGTAGTTTGAGTCAGCAGGGATACAATCCTAAAGGGGTGGATTATTGGAAGATAATGAATTAAGTTATTAATGCAGTATTGTGGTAGGCCCCGCTTTTGGCGGTGACGTTACCCTCGACTAAGTAGTCTGAGTCAGCAGGGATACAGTCCTAAATAGCCGGGTTATAGTATTAATAGTAGTTAACTTATGAGGGGATCAAAGAGTTTGGACCCCCGCCATCCAATACCGTGAAGTATTGAAGGAGGTCCTACTAAATTTGACCCAGGTCCATTGCAGGACCTCTAAACGCTGAACAATGGCAAGACCTTTACCAAACCGTTCCCTTAACCCCCGACCAGGTAGCCAACATACCTCCATATAGACCGTGGAGATATGAATGGTGAAAATCCTTTATTTTATATAGACAGTAAAATAATGCCAAGACACCACGGACAAACGATAAGGAAAGATCACCTTCAACATAAGTAACTAGTTATTAAAGTCATTAATACAAAACCAAATAAAAAGTGCAAAAGATTAGAAATAAAAAGTATTATACTAGACACTTTGTCTTCACCAAGTGATGTAAGAGACTTAGGCAAACATGGCCTTGATTGTCAAGAACTCTTACGATCAATCTTGGATCCCGAGACGACTCACACACTCTACGATGGACAATGGATGATGGTGGTGGATGATGGTGTTGTGATGGTGGTGGGTGGTGGATGAAGTGTGAGAGAGGTGGTGTGCCAAGGGATGAGTTGCAATGAAACCAAGCACTCCTATTTATAGGCTGAACAGAGGCCTGGGCACGGCCCCGTGTTCGTTGGGCACGGCCCCGTGCCCGTCTGACACTCTCTCTCTTCATTAATTGTAATTCGCAATTACAATTAATGCGCCTGCTGTACTTTCGGCACGCCCCCGTGTCCGCTGAGCACGGCCCGTGGTGGGCAATAGAAGCTTCTATAGGTTTGTCTTTTCTGCTGCTTCTTGGGCACGACCCCGTGCTGGCTGAGCACGGGGCGTGTTCAGCCTTCTGTTTTCTCTATTTTGCTTTGGAAGGTGCCGTTGAGGGTTCGGGCAATCCACTAATGTTCCTTTTCTTGTATTTATGTTGGATTTAGCTGTCTTTTTGCTTCTTTTGCGTTTTTGAGCTCATTTAATCCTGAAAATACAAAAGGAAGACAAAAACACTCTTTTTCCAATATTAGTACTAAAAAAGGGTTAGTTTTATGCCTCATTTGATGTAATTTATATGTTGCATTTTACACACATCAAATACCCCCACACTTGAACTTTTGCTTGTCCTCAAGCAAAACTCTTTAATATTTGGCTTACACTCCCAAATGGAATAGGTAGAAGAGAAGGTTTTGGGCTTGTCATAGAGTGTCGGGATTTCCAAGATCTTTTTAGGGTTTTATTTTTATTTATTTACACTCCTATTCGTAATGATTTATTTAGAACTGTTCATAAAAGAAATTACTTATTTGGGCATAACATGCCTTTTTAAAATTCTATTTATATACAAGTTCACATACCTCGCGGGGAAATCACTCACACTCGGCCGAAGGTGTATTTTTAGTGAATCACTCGAGAGCGGCATGGAACTTATTCCTACCATAGGCTTGCCAAGCAATCAATCCTCCTCCTTTTTAACTTTTATACCTTTGTAAATATTAAGAGGACTTTGTGGGTTAAGGGTTAGGCTTGGGTTAAAGGTAGGTGGTTGGGATAGTGGTTAGTGGTTAGTAGAAAAAGAGCTAAAAGCGTAACAAGTGTCGGTTTTCGTAAGACTTTCTATTTTTTTTTTTTTTTTTTTTTGATGAAGCTTTTATTCAAACAAAGTTATTTTTGATGAACTTGCTTGTTTATCTTTTGCTTCATCATCAACACATTTTTTTTTGAACGATCATACGAAAAAAAACCGAACTTGTTACTAAAACAAAGTGTTAAAAATAAAAAGGTTTTGGTGGGAAAAAGGGTTTTTGGTTTGGGTTAAGAAATGAAAAGGTTTAGGCTTAAAGGGGTTAACTAGGGGGATTTTGGGTAGGTGGTAAGAAAAAAAGAAAAATAATGGTGTAGAAATAAAAAAGGTTAGTCCTAATGCCTCCATCATTTACTTACTCGGGTTTAAGTTGGTAAGGACCGGGAATGTATCGTCGTGGCAAGTTCTAGAGTTGTAAGAACCGAGCGGCTATTCACACAAGAAACGAAAAATGAGCATTTAATTTAAAGATATATATTTGTATGCTCAATAAAGGCTCAAAACTCACTTTTGTGGGAATGGGTTTTTATGTGTTCAAGTATATATAATTAAATTTTAACTAAGCTTGTCATGCCTTTTCATAATTTTCTTATGTTGGTTCTTTTTATCACGACGCTATTGGTTGTAAATTTGTAAAAATATAACCTTTTAAGAATTTTGAAATTCCCAAATTAAACCTAGACAAGTAAAAAAAATGAAAAATTTTTGAAAAAATTTGGGGTGATTAGCGGTTCCAATAGTGTTTTGTGTAAGGCTTGTTATTAGGACTTGCAAGATTCAAGATTTTAGCATCCCCCCCACACTTAAATTACACATTGTCCTCAATGTGTCCCAAAAAATAAGTTTTTCGAATGATTAAAATGTGTAAAAGTGGGTTAAAAACAAGATTTTATGGTACTGGGTAGCTGAACACGGGGTGGTGTTGGCTGAGCACGGCCCAGTGTCCAGACTGCCAGTACCAAAAGTAATCAGAAGGCTGGGCACGGGGGCGTGTCCAGTGAGCACGGCCCCGTGTCTAGGTACCTGAACTGGGCATTTTCTACACAACCTTGGGCACGGGGCGTGTTGGAGTGAGCACGGCCCCGTGCTGAACTTGTTGTAATGAAGAAAAATCGTAGGGAGGCTCTGTTTTTGTGTATGGGGTGTTGGTTCAAGCTTCCCTTATCATCCTTCACCATCCCGAGTGTGTTTTATTCCTGAAAAATAAAAACTAAACTAGAAAACATAAAGGTTAATCTAAACTAAACTACGGATAGTTCCGCGGAATGCCTCCGTGGTGCGCCACGTTTATAAGGGTCCTTGGCTAGACCCACCTTATCGGGTGGTTCTGGCTCATCTTCAATTAGGGGATCGTCATTGCCGAATGGATATTTCATTGATCGCTCAAGGTCGACACTTTTTTTGAATGCCCCTAATTGAAGAGGTAGATTGTTGTACTTCCGGTTTTTCAAAGCTTCGTGAGTTTTTACAAATGGTCGTCCCAACACTAGAGGAGCGTCATCGAGGATGACAAAGTCGGTGGGGATTACCAATTGATTTGTTTGAACCAATACATCCTCAACTATACCGATTGATTTTATTACTTTCCGATTGGATAGAAAAATGGGTATTTGAAGTGGAGAAAAATCACTAATACTTAATTTTTCGAAAATGTAGTTAGGCATTATGTTAACACAAAGATCTTTATCAATTGTGACATTACTAATAAATGAATTTTGAAAGAAACATGGAACCGGTGTAATGTTAATTTCAAATGGGTCTTCTTTTATTAGTGAGGGTTGATCATCAGTTAACTTAACACTTACCGTTTCGTCAATTTTAGTGTTAGTATTTAACTCTTTTAAAAACTTAGCATGAGTGGGTACTAAACAATGATTTTCAAAAGAAGGTGACAAGAGATTAATTTCTTCAAAATTAGACTCTTCTTGAATTTTAACGTTGTCGGACTCACCTTTTTCGTTGTTTAACTCATGTGTCGGTTTTTCACTTATTTGTTCTTCCATTTTTACATTTTCAGTTATCTCTTCCTTTTTTAATTCTTCTCTTGCGCGGGACTCCTCTTCCCTTGCGCGAGCTTCTTTTATACATCGATCGATAACTCTTATGTGTTCTAATATCCTATCGGTTACTTCGGTTATAGAAAAAGAATCATTATTTTCTAAGCTTGAATCCGGTTGTTCGACCCTTTGTTCCTCATAATACCCATATGAAGTAGATGGTTCGCACCATTGTTCTTCATTGTAAGTATATGATGGATAAGGTTCGTAATTTTGTTCTTCATAATACTCATATGAGGTGGGTTGTTCACGCCAAGGTTCCTCATAATAAGCATATGAAGGCGGTGGCTCATATCTTGGTTCCTCAAAGTATGAGTATGAAGGCTCATACCTTGGTTCATCAAAATATGAGTATGAGGGAGGAGGTTCATACCTTTGGTCTTCATAGGATGTGTATGAAGTTGATGGCTCGTACCTGGGCTCCTCATAGTAGGTGTATGAATTGGATGGTTGATATGAGCGATTATTTTGAACCGATCGTGCGTTACGACAATTAGTGCAATAATTACCCCTATAATCATCCTCCTCATAGGTGTAGTTGTAACCTCCTGAGTATTGATCCATAAGAATCACTCAGCAGACCACAACTGAGTCTCGAGATCAGAAAACAAAAATAAAAACGGAAACAGAGGCTGGACACGGCCCCGTGTTCAGTGGACACGGCCCCGTGTTCAGGATCTGTATCTGGGTGTTTTAATTAAATTTACTGATTTCGTTGAGCACGGGGCGTGTTCAGTGAGCACGGCCCGTGTTCAAGCTTCTGTTACTGGGTGTTTTATGAAAAATATGCAGCACGGCCCCGTGTTCAGCGAGCACGGCCCGTGTTCAACCTACTGTAAATGCAAAACTAAACTAAAATGCAGAAAAATGTGGGCCCGTTTTGAAAAGGTTTTGAAAAACTGATTAGGCCGTCGATTTTAAGCTTTCCTAAAATCCTTGTGTCCCCGGCAACGGCGCCAAAAACTTGATGTGCGATAAAGTGTTGTATATTTTAGGTGTATATTTTAAGCCCTTTTTAACACTTATTTTAGCCAAGTTTTAAATTTATAAAACACGATATTTCACTAACACTAAACACACATATGGGCAAGTGCACCCATCGTTGAGTGTAGTATAGCGTTGGTAAGATACCGAGGTCGTCCAAGGACACAAGAGCTTTTAGTACCGGTTTATCCTCAACGTCTAACCAAAATAAAAGTTTGGAAAAATGTTTTAAACTAAGAAAAATAAAAACTAACTAAAATGCTGAAAATAAAAATAAAATAAAAACAGATAGACAAGATGAATCACTTGGTTCCGACTCGTATCTAGTATAACCTTTGATTATTTCCGCACTTTTGCACATAATTAAGAGATTATCTTAGTTATTGTAGTAGGCCCCTCTTTTGAAGGTGACGTTACCCTCACCCCAGTAGTTTGAGTCAGCAGGGATACAATCCTAAAGGGGTGGATTATTGGAAGATAATGAATTAAGTTATTAATGCAGTATTGTGGTAGGCCCCGCTTTTGGCGGTGACGTTACCCTCGACTAAGTAGTCTGAGTCAGCAGGGATACAGTCCTAAATAGCCGGGTTATAGTATTAATAGTAGTTAACTTATGAGGGGATCAAAGAGTTTGGACCCCCGCCATCCAATACCGTGAAGTATTGAAGGAGGTCCTACTAAATTTGACCCAGGTCCATTGCAGGACCTCTAAACGCTGAACAATGGCAAGACCTTTACCAAACCGTTCCCTTAACCCCCGACCAGGTAGCCAACATACCTCCATATAGACCGTGGAGATATGAATGGTGAAAATCCTTTATTTTATATAGACAGTAAAATAATGCCAAGACACCACGGACAAACGATAAGGAAAGATCACCTTCAACATAAGTAACTAGTTATTAAAGTCATTAATACAAAACCAAATAAAAAGTGCAAAAGATTAGAAATAAAAAGTATTATACTAGACACTTTGTCTTCACCAAGTGATGTAAGAGTCTTAAAGCCACACACATAGTTAAGGGCTGTAACCTCGTCTTAGCTGGTCAGACCTTCTCTATCGATCTTATTCCTATCGTTCTGGGTAGTTTCCACGTTGTTATTGGGATGGATTGGTTATCTCATCAGCAAGCAGAAATTCTTTGCAACGAGAAGATGGTCTGCATTCCTCGTTCTGGTGAAGAACCCCTCGTGATTCGTGGCGACAAGAGTGGTTCTGTTGTGGGCATCATCTCTTTCCTTAAGGCCCAGAAGTGGTTGCGAAAGGGCCACACTGCTATTCTAGCCCTCGTTTCTGATACATCCTCGGAAGAAAGGAAGATAGAAGACATACCTATTGTACGTGATTTTCCTGAGGTATTTCCTGAGGAATTACCTGGTCTTCCGCCTCATCATCAAGTTGAGTTTCAAATCGAGCTAGCTCCTGGAGCAGTGCCCATAGCTCGAGCACCTTATCGTCTAGCTCCATTAGAACTTGAAGAACTGTCCACGCAAATACAAGAACTCTTGGAAAAAGGTTTCATGCGTCCTAGCTCTTCGCCTTGGGGAGCTCAAGTATTATTTGTGAAGAAGAAAGACGGTACCTTCAGAATGTGTATTGACTACCGCAAACTCAACAAGGTGACCTGAGGTCAGGTTACCATCAACTGAGAGTCCGAGACGAGGATATCTCTAAAACAGCATTCAGGACTCGTTATGGGCATTACGAGTTTATGGTTATGCCTTTCGGATTGACGAATGCACCTGCGGTCTTCATGGATCTCATGAATCGAGTGTGCAAACCTTACCTGGATAAGTTTGTCATAGTTTTCATCAACGACATCCTGATCTATTCGAAGAGTCAAGAAGAACATGAGAAACACCTGAGACTTATTTTGGAACTTCTTCGAACAGAGCAGTTGTATGCTAAATTTTCGAAATGTGACTTCTGGCTTCGCGAAGTCCACTTTCTAGGCCACGTGGTAAACAAGGATGGGATTCATGTAGATCCATCCAAGGTTGATTCGATCAAGAACTGTCCTGCACCCCGTACACCAACAGAAATCCGCCAATTATTGGGTTTGGCAGGATATTACAGACGGTTTATCAAGGATTTCTCAAAGATTGCGCAACCTCTCACTTCACTGACTCAGAAGGGTGTCACCTATCGTTGGGGTGATGTACAGGAGTCCGCATTTCAGTACTTAAAAGATAGACTTTGTAGCGCGCCTATCCTCTCATTGCCTGAAGGCACAGATGATTTTATGGTTTATTGCGACGCTTCCATCCAAGGACTTGGTTGCGTGTTGATGCAACGTGACAAGGTCATTGCACGACCTTAAAGTTACGCATCGCGCCAACTTAAAGTTAACGAAAGGAACTACACTACGCACGACCTGGAATTGGGAGCAGTTGTTTTCGCACTTAAGATATGGAGACATTACCTGTACGGTACCAAGTGCACCATTTACGCCGATCACAGGAGTCTCGGGCATGTCTTCAAGCAAAAGGAGTTAAACATGCGACAATGTCGATGGGTCGAGCTCTTGAATGATTATGAATGCGCTATCAAATACCATCCGGGCAAAGCCAATGTTGTGGCCGACGCCCTCAGTCGAAAGGATACTACACCTAAACGTGTGCGAGCGTTACAACTTACCATCCAATCTAGTCTTCCTACTCAGATACGAGATGCTCAAGTTGAAGCATTGAAAGCCGATAACATCAGGGCGGAGTCCCTACGAGGATCAAGGAAACGGTTAGAACAAAAGGAAGACGGCGCCTACTATGTAAACGGGCGCATCTGGGTTCCCCTCTATGGTAATTTACGTGAGCTTGTGATGGATGAGGCACACAAGTCTCGTTATTCAGTACATCCTGGTTCGGATAAGATGTACCACGATCTCAAGACTACGTATTGGTGGCCTAGTATGAAAGCCAACATAGCAACCTACGTCAGTAAATGTTTCACTTGTGTGAGAGTCAAGATTGAATATCAGAAACCATCAGGCCTACTTCAACAACCAGAGATCCCGACATGGAAATGGGAGCAAATTTCCATGGATTTCGTTACTGGCCTGCCTAGATCTCAACGCGGAAATGACACTATTTGGGTGATAGTGGATCGATTGACTAAGTCTGCACACTTCTTGGCTATCAAGGAAACCGACAAGTTTTCTACTCTAAAAGACATCTACCTAAAGGAAGTAGTATCAAGGCACGGAGTGCCAACCTCCATCATTTCTGATCGTGACTCACGTTTTACATCTGAATTGTGGTAAGTTATGCACAAGTCCTTTGTCTCTCAATTAGACATGAGCACGGCATATCATCCACAGACGGATGGGCAATCTGAGCGCACCATCCAAACCCTTGAAGACATGCTTAGGTCATGTGTAATCGACTTTGGCAAAGGCTGGGAAAAACACCTCCCGTTAGTGGAGTTTTCGTATAACAACAGTTACCACACCCGCATCCAGGCCGCTCCATTCGAGGCATTGTACGGACGAAAGTGCCGATCACCTCTTTGTTGGGCAGAGGTTGGCGACAGTCAAATCACAAGCCCCGAACTGGTAGTAGATACAACCGAGAAGATTGCTCAGATACGACAACGAATGGCGGCATCTCGTGACCGTCAGAAAAGCTACGCTGATAAGCGCAGGAAACCACTCGAGTTCCAGGTTGGGGATCGGGTGCTACTCAAAGTCTCACCTTGGAAAGGTGTAGTTCGTTTTGGCAAACGAGGCAAACTCAATCCGCGTTATGTCGGACCGTTCGAAATCATTGAGAAAATTGGAAAAGTCGCCTACAAGTTGAACCTACCGGCAGAACTCAGCGGAGTTCACAATGTTTTCCATGTGTCGAATATGAAGAAGTGTCTGTCAGATGAGACTCTCATAGTTCCCTTAAAGGAGCTCACTATCGACGACCAGTTGCGATTCGTCGAGGAACCAGTTGAAATCACAGACCGAGACGTTAAGATTCTCAAGCTTACCAGAATACCCCTTGTTCCAGTTTGTTGGAACTCCCGTCGTGGCCCAGAGTTTACCTGGGAACGAGAAGACCAAATGAAACACAAGTATCCCCAGTTGTTTGAGAAAAGTGCAACCACTACTGAGGCTGAAGCTACTGCGGAATTTCGGGATGAAATTCCAAACCAACGGGGGATGATGTGACACCCCAGGAAACCACACAACTTAACTAGCTTCCTCAGTAACCACGTGCTAAATTTCGGGACGAAATTTTCTTAACAAGGGGAGAATGTGACAACCCTCATAATTACATGTATCCGTACGATTAATTAATGTTAATTAAAGTGCTTGATGACTATGCTGAATTACTTAACTGCTTTCTGATTACTGCTGCAAGTGATGTTAAATGGCGTTGTCGATCACTAAACATGTTAACGGAACGAATAGAACTTGCGTTAGAGCGCTAGAAGCTAAAAACAGGAAGCTGTCACACTGTTACAGCCGTCTTCAGTCGGATGTAACCAGGTCATAACTTAACGAAAAATTGATTTTCTTGAGTCTATAACGTGTTATTTCGAAATACGGTTATAATGGCACTAGAATCATAATTTTTGGACTTCGTTTTCTATTTTTAAAGGGTCGTTTTGTACAGCAGCAAAAGCTGCGTTTTCACTGCATAAAATGAGTGTTATGTTTTTCGTCATAACATGAAATCTGTGTAGAATTAGCTCATGAAATTTGTATTGTAGATGACCACTGATGTCATTGCAATGCTCCAACTAGAATTTTATCAATCGGACTTACGATGGATTTTTAATAAATTATTCCGTGGACTGCAGTCAGAAAGTGATGAATCTGATTGTAGTCCAGTAAATGATTTTTTATAAAATATTGGTAATGAATTGGATCCCAATATTTTTACAAAGTAATATTTGGATTGTTTAAAACATTAGGGAAAATATCATACAAATGTAATCAAGTTTGCTTGTTGTTCCAATTAAATCATCCAAACTCTTTTTGTCTCTCTAAAGTAACTAAACCTAAATATAGTGTTCTGATATTATGTAATTACCAGGTCACAAGGTTACCACTTTTTTCTTTTCTTTGTTATTTTCTTTTTATGCTTATGTTTATGTTTATATGGTTTTTATAAAATCAAAATATATATTAAACTACTTTTCAATTATCTTGTATATCTCACTAACATTCGACGACCCACCCATCCAAACCCTAGCCTACCGACCAAACTTTGATGACAAACAGCAACCTTCGATGATGACAGAGACCAAGTATGATTGTTTTTTTTTTCTTGTTTGTTTCAGACCAATGACCGGATGATACAGGGTTTCGTGTTTATCGTGTGGAACCCAAGAGAAGAAGGCATAGCGGAGACTGGCAACATTTGATGAGTCGGAGGGGCGGCGAGGATTCATAGGTAATGAGATGGATTTTAAAGATGAATATAAACTGTAAAATTGAAAGGTTGCGATGATTTTTTGGGGTGAGGTCTGCTTTGGCTTATAATGTCTAGAAGGAAGTCAAGTACATAATGGAATTCAAAAGAATAATATCATTGGTGGCAGTGGTATTTGTTGTGGCATGTTTTGAACTTTTGGATCTTTGAAATTTTTATATGATCTTGCATCTTCTATTTTTTAGTTGAAGATGACGATAATGAAGATTTTTTTATTTAACTGGGTTCATTATAATTTGAGTTGAAGATGGCCTTTACCGATGACGATGATGAAGAATTTTTTTTATTTAAATGTGTTCATTATAATAACTATTAGTATTATAATTGAAGTTTAAAAATAAAATATAATTATTTATTTAAATTTAAGGACTAAAAAAACATGACCTGCTATATTATGAAGGTAACCTGCTAACCTGGAAATTGCATAACATTAGAACAATAAATCAAATTTGAGTGATTTTAGAGAGACAAAATAAGATTGAGTGACTTTAGTGGAACATATTAAAAACTTGGTTACTATTCTATAAAGTTACCCCAAAACATTATGTAAAAGTTTGGGAATTTTTGGAGTAAGTTAACTATTTTATTAAAATACCCGAAAACAGTCCAGTTTTGGATGTTCAAGCTGAAACAATATAACTAGTGATTTGCATGTCTAAATGTCGGTGATGTTATCCGATAATGATCTAACGTGTTATATGTCAATGAAAGTGATATGTGCAATATCGTATGCTTGCTCTTGAGTAGCTATAGGTGGAATGTTATATGGGCGTGAACTATTAAAGTGAGTGCATGTTATGTAGTCGATACGTGTAGGAACTTTGTGCTCTATTTGAAAACCACTAAATGACTAACTGGTAATCATATTAGGACGTGATTGACAGACCTTGACTATTAGCTATTTTTGAGAGTCAAACCGAGCAACCGAGGTGAGTTCACACTCTTAAGGCATGGGATTCCCGGTGGGTTGGGAATGAGATTAAATAGCTAAGACGGAACTTGTGCTTTCACTACTACTAGACTACTTACTTCCGTCCTCGGATTGGGAAGGACGCCATCGCTAAACCTACGTATACACTACGTACCACTGTCCTTTGATTGGGAAGGGCACCAGCACTAAACCTACGTATTCTTATACGTACCTCTGTCCTCGGATTGGGAAGGGCACCAGCGCTAAACCTACGTATTCTTATACGTACCTCTGTCCTCGGATTGGGAAGGACACTTATATATACATCTAGTCTAGTGGTTTACAACATGGGGTAGCCCCCACCGTTCATGTTTTGGAAAACAAGGAAAGCTGATTTAACTTGTAGTTGCAAACAAACTCATAGTTCTTGAAAAACTACTTTGTAACGAACACCTACTGTGAACTCGCTCAACTTTGTTGTTTACTTGTTGTTACATGCCTTGCAGGTCGTTAGATGCTTATGGAGCTTGCACGAGGAGGAGGTCGTTGTGGGATATGGACTGTCGAGTCCCATGTTAAACATTTAAACTTATGAACTTATTAAACTTATGTTTTGGTTTCACGTCTTATGCTTCCGCTGTTTAATTTGAACTTGGTTAACTAGTTGTTTGAACACCAATTATATTGTGGTTGATTTTATTTACTTAATTACGTTGTTCAATATGATTGGTGGCTTGATCCTGGTCATGTCACGCCTCCAAGCGGTGATACTCTGCGTGTGGATTTTTGGGGGTGTGACAGAAAGGACGGCCCAAAAAAGAAGTAAAACTCGAAAATACCCTCAACATCGAAGAGGTCCCTCCGTAGACCACATCCATTCCGTTACAAATGGCATATATTCATCGGCGGAAACTGGCGAAGTGACACAGTCAATGGCTGCAAGCAGTGACTGCGATTCCCTAACAAAAAATGAATATATCGAATCAGTGATGAAAGCTAGATGATAGAGAATGTCGATGTGAAATTGAACGGAAACCTACCGGAGATTGAACAGAGAAGATGAGAAAATAGGTAAGGGTTTACCAATCGGTTGTTGGTAACAGCTCCCATGGATTGTTGATGAAATCGAACTACTCCAGTGGCTTGTAAAGTTGGATGTATTTTGAATAGCTTTAGGGTTTGGGTGAATAGTTGAAGAATGTAAATCTGAGAATGAGAATGGAAGGTTTGGGGCCGATCTATAAAATAACCTACAGGAGGTGCGGTTGTAGCAGCAAGGATTTAGGAGAAGAAAAAGGATAGTGGGTTTAGACTTAATGAGAACCATATATATATATATATAATATATAATTAAATGTAGAGTAAACTTCCGTTTTGCTCCCTATGGTTTGGTCGCTTTAACGGTTTTGCCTCATACCTTTAAAAATAGCCATTTTCCTCTGATAGTTTGCTATGATTTTTCCATTTTACTCCCCTTGTTTTTCTATTTTGCTCTCCGCATGGAGCAAAATGGAAAAACCATAACAAACTATTGGAGGAAAATGACTATTTTTAAATGTATGAGGTAAAACCGTTGAAGTGACAAAACCACAAAAAGCAAAACGGAAGTTTACTCTTAAATGTAAATGCATATTGTAGTTTATCCGAATTATATTCGGTTTCAATAACTCATATGTTTATGTAATCTAAGCCCCCGCCGCGATTTCCACCACTAGTTTATACCAATTGCAATCCTTACACTATTACATAAAAAAATCTTAGGTACTTTTTTATTATCTCATATTTCATTTCAAGTTATCACTAGGATTTTGACCCGCCGCGCGTTGCGGCGGCGTCGAAAGTTAAAGTCATTCGTATTTATACTGGATGTTTATCTACGTTCATAAAAGTTCAAATTGAACTATATAACTGATATCTAGAGAGCAAAATTGTATCAAGTCATGAATGACTTGTTAACCCAAGATGCATGCCTAACAACAGTATGTAAAGAAACATCATAGAGATATACGTAACCTCTATGGCACTTGATTGTATTCCCTGCTAATGGCTACCAGTATAAAATCTACGTGAATAAACATCCTAAAAGAGAGACATGTGTGGAGACATAATTTACCTTGACGTCAAGCATGTCTATATTGACAAATTGTAGTAATCGGTCATTCAGTATATGCTCCACCTGTTCGTCGAATAAAAATCATAAGAATGAGATAAAAATGTCAAGTTAAACATACATGTGTAGCTAGCTACCTTGCATAAAGGACATGATATTTTTATTTGGTGAATATCTATAAATGAACTTGAGGAAAAAATTAAAAAAAAGGAGAGATTTTGGAGTGAACTGTCCTCAAAATGTATGATATCTTAACTAATTCTAATGTATACAGAATAATAAAGTCTGAACTAATTCAAGACCTAATTTTGTACCCAACAAATCATATCAAATCCTAATAACATTAATATCAGTGATTGAATTACGTAAACACTAACCAGATAAATCAGAATCAGGCCCTTTCTTCATCTTCTTCTTATCCCAATCCCGGCGCGCTACATAGCGTTGGTTCAACATTGCATTCTTGGCTTTCTTCACCTAAAGTGGATCGAGCCAAACCAAAACCAAAAATTTGCAGCCTGTTCCGGTGAAGATTCACAGTTTTCAAAGTCGCGCATAAGCGTTCGTTTATAAACCACTCTGCAATCTGATACGCACATTAAATATGATTTATAAGACGATAAACATAAATCTTTAAAGAATATATACAACTCGATTATCAACATACCTGGCTTCTAGCGAGACGTGTGGTGCCCACGCGTGACGTGACGTGTTTTTGACATTGTTAAGCTTCCTAGTAACCCCACCTGTTACAACTTGTTTTTGTCAGCCATAATCTGATAGTAGGAGTTGAGATATATACACAAAACCAGGGATAGAAATATTGGCATCATACCACTGAGCAGACATAATAGTTTCAATACTATCAGCAATCAAATATCTAGACTCAAATATCTAGACTGAAGACTATAACCCATCCCTCTAATCCCCATAGAAATAGCATCACTAACCCCAATAGTATTAAACCTGAAACCAATCATCACAGCTTCTTCAACCCCTTGTTTCACAGCCTCAGCAAGACTCAACAAATGCATGTTACACGTGTTCCCTTCATACCAAACAGACGAAATACCAATTTGGGGCTTCTTAAGATCCTCATCTGACAGGCCCACACCGTACAGAAATAATAAAAACACAATGAATTAATGTCTAATTAATCAATATAACAAATATTCAATCCATAACTTCCAAAACCGCTAATTGATCAGCAAACTTGTACAAAATCATGAACAATTATAAACAACAAATCAATATACCTGAGAAACAGTGGCTGATCCTGATCCATCAGATGCAGATTTAGAAGACGATTCCGACTGAAACGACAACAACTTCGGTATCGGCCGACTCAACTCTGATATCTACCACCACAACCAGCTCTACGGTGTTAATAATAATTCAAAATAACTTCTTAACAACATATGAATACACATCTCATTACTCAACTAAAACAAATAAACTAAAAACTAAAAATCTTGATGTTAGTATAATATTTAAATGGATTCAACTTTAATGAAATTAAAAACACAAAAATTAAAAGAACAAATTTTAAGCAACTTACAACTCGTTATTATCGTAAAAAAAGTTAACGCAATAAAAATTAAATAAACATACACTTCGTGCCGGTAGTGGTAGTAGTGATGGTGGTGGTGTACGGAGCCCGTCGTACTGCTGCCGTTGCCGCACATCACCACCGTCTTCTTCCACAATCTCTCCTTCCTCCATATCATACTCAACCGTCTGATTAACCGGCAACGGCGGCAGAGAAGTCGTGCTTGCGGCTGTGATGACGGTTGTGGCGGCGACGGTGGTGGTGGCAGTGCTTGTGGCGTTTGAACGGTTCTTCCGGTTCGTCGTCGGAGGTGCGACGGTGTTTGCGTTCTTCGGTGTCGCTGCTCATGGCGGAACCCTAGGGTTAGGGTTTAGATTTGGGGAAAAGTGAAGGAGATTGTGAGAGTTAAGAGATTTGTTGGAGTTTGTACGCAGCAGAAGAAGAAGAACAGAGTGGCGATGATGAGGGTGGTAAAGACAATTGAGGAAACTTCTAGGTGCTAGGGTTTTGGATCTGAGTGATATGTTTCGACTGTGAGTGATATGTTTCGACTAATATGGAAGTGAGGAGAAAGAATGGCATTTCCGTAATTATGAGGAAAGGGCATTATTGTAATTTGTTCGGTGCACCGACATTTCTTTTAAGATTATATAAATATACCTATACTATATTATAATAGAACAAAAAGAGAACCTTACGTAATTATAAGAGTTTTAATAATTACAACTTTTAAAACATGAGGTGCAATTCTTTAAAAAGATATCCTTGATTTTTGAATCAACTTCCCCTCATGATTTTTAAATGGATATGCCACAGAAATGTAACCAAGTTTGGAAGTTGTTCCAATTAAGTCACCCGAACTTTTTTTTGTCTCTTTAAAGTAACTAAACTTTTATTTAGTGTTCTAATATTGTGTAATTACCAGGTCATCAGGTAACATTTTTTTTCAATTATTATTTTATTTTTTAAATGCCTATGTGGATCAAGAAAACCCTTCGACACTTTCATCCTTTGAATTCCTCCAAACCAAAACCCAAGACGGGGACGAGGATGACCACCACGACACAACCCATGTGCAGACCCAATGGCGACGACCCAAATCATGGGCAGACCCAGCCACGACCCTTCGACGGCGACAACCAGCAGCCACGACCCTTCGACGGTGACGACCAGCCACGCTATTCAACCATCCACAGTGACGTCGACATGTTTGCAAACGACGATTATCATATTAGCAAATCACCATGTATGATCTGCGTTTTTTTTAATTGAGTAGATTCGCGATTCACTGAGCAGACATGTTTGCAAACGAAGACGTGGTTTGTGTATGATAGCACTTTTATTGTCTTTTCTTTGCCTATCATTTTTTATACTCGGTCATGCTACATGTGTGTAATTAAATTATTGTGGATGATAAGACATATATTGATATGTATGCGACAGTGAATAATGGTTCTGAAAATACTTGAGACATCCATTTACATAAGACATGTATATTGATATGAAGACAAGTATGATTTGTTTTGATAATACTTGAGAATTAAGATAGCAATAATGGTTCATTGTATGCAACCGTGAATAATTTCTGGATGACAACAAATTGCCTTTTTATGTTTTTGTTTTAGAAGAGATGGATTATCTTTATGTGACGAAATAATTTTGGAGAATGCTGCTTACTTTTTTGTATTTTTTCTTACTATCGATACGATGAAAGTGAAGGTTTTGGATTATTATTTATTTTCATTCATCATAATGTTTCATATATACCACAAAAAAAATAACAATACAATTTTAAGAATTAGGAATATTTTTTAATATAAATTTTACTCATTCAAAAAATACATTTTCTCGATTAAAAAAAATCAAACTTAAAACTAGTTATTTTTGTTAGAATTAGAAAAAAAAACAATGTGATTTTTTTATCTTTTATTGGAAAATCCATGTCATTCATTTTATTTTCCACATCACATTAAAGATTAAAAAAAGTAATAAAACCTGACACATCATCATTGGTAACCTGATAATTACATAATATTAGAACAACAAATGAACTTAAGTGACTTAATAGATACAAAAAAAGTTTCACTTACTTAATTAGAACAGTTGTCAAATTTGGTTACATTTCTATGAAGTTACCCCTTTTTCATACGCCAAAGTTTTTTTTTTTAATTTTAAAAAAACATATTATATGATTTTCAGTATCTGTGTTTTCCGTCGTATTCTGTGGGCCAACACCCCTCTTGTGTATACATACATAACGTAATTTAGAAAGATAAATTATTAAATATAAGGCAATTTTATGTATACTATATGATAGTTTAAGTATTTTATAGATTTAAATATAAGTGTTTTTAAGCTTAAATAAACTAGTGATATGTTATTTGTTCATCCGATAATAAAAGTCATGTTGCCTAGAAGATTCATTCTTTGGTGTTGCCTTGTTCCTGACTCCAGAGTTGTCCGGGTGTCGTGGTTAAGAAAAACCTAAACAACAACATGTGACCCTTATTTTACAAGGTTCCAAAAGGGCACTTGTTTAATTGACGGTGATAAATGAAAGTGATGAAATGTATGTAAAATGTTCCTTTCTCTTTGATATTTTCGATAGTTATAGTATAAATATTTTTACATTATATAAGATACTTAGTTGTACCGGCTAAACTGGAGAATATTTTAAGCGAGATTAAGTCGTTAAGTTTCTTGTGGTTTTCCAATAGGTCGAAGCATAAAGAGGTTGTTTGGGATAGTTGGTGTAAATTCGATTTGATGTAAATTTTGCTTGTCTGTGTGTTCGGTGCCGGCCTATTTTTTTGGTCGGTGTGTTCGGTGCCGGCCTGTTTTTTTGGTCGGTGTGTTTTAATGAAGTTTACCATTCAAAAAAAAACTTAGTTGTACTTGTTTTTGTCTAAGTATGGACAAAATCCCAACAAAAACTAAGAAATGTGTGTATGTTGACTCAACAATATGTAATGAGTGTGGTTTGTCATCTGTTTATCCATTGTAGTTTTGTTACAAGGTTTTGGGAGTTGCTATATAACTATATAAGTGGTGTAAGATGAATATTAGAGAAGGTTCAACAATGAAAGATATATTGCAATTCAAGGAGAAAAAAAAATACAATTATGGAAGCAACATTTACCAGAAAATGGGTCAAAGTATTATTCTAACTTTATGGGTGTTATGGAAGACGAGAAACGAGCGAGTATTCACTAGTAGCTTGCTAGTGTGGCCTATGTTTTATTAAAATCGTTTTTTCTTAAAAGAACTTATTTTGTCTAGAGTAAATTTCAGCTTTGGCCCCTGTGGTTATATCAATTTTACTTTTTTAGCCTAAAAATGAATATTTTAATATCTGAGCCTCCAACGTCTTTTTTTCTAACCATTTTGGCCCCTAACAATACCCATCATGACCAGGATTCATTATAATTTATAAACACAAACAAATAAGTCAATGGCGGATCTAGAAGTAAAGATAAGGGGTAGCGCAAGCTAAAAAAAATTTGGTTCAGGAGTAGCCGAAGCCGAACATAAAACGACGAAGAAAAAAACAGATTTTTACACTAAAAATGTGCTTCGCCAAGAAAGTTGGGTAGCTCCCCCTATGCTGGATTCGCCCTGGAACTAGGTGCTGTTTGTTTTTGCAGACATAAACTGTCTGCAAGCTGATTTCATCTGTTTTCATGTCTGTAACTGAAGATGTGGTCTGAAGCTCTGCAAGCTGAAAATATAAGACTGTTTGTTTTTATAAATTGATACCGTCTGCATAACTGAAAATATAAATTAGTATGTTCTCCTTTTTCTCTCATAACCCACAACATCAGCCGCCTACCCCCTTTACTCCTCTCCCTCTCGTTATTCATAAACCGGCGCCGGAGCAACTCCGGCCGGCTGCCGGCGATGCTTTTTCCCCAGCAAAGACACCCATCTAACCTCCTTCTTTATATACACCTCCCTTACACCCTCATACGCACTCACCTACAAACGCTAGAGAGAGGGTGAACGTCTAGAGAGAGAGAGCAGCGGAGAGAGAAGAGGGTCGGCCTCCTCCTCGCCGGCAACGACTCCGGCCGGCAACGATGATGATGATGATGATGATGATGATGACGAAGAACGACGATGCTGATGATGAATCCATGATGTTGATGATGAATCGATGATGCTGATGATGAATCGATGATGTTGATGAATCGATGATGTTGATGATGAATCGACGATGGTGGTTAACGGCAGCAGAGGTATGTCCAGATTCAGATTCAGAACGAGACGGAGAGGAGTAAAGGGGGTAGGCGGCTGATGTTGTTTTGAGAGGAGTAAAATGGATGTCGCCGGAGATTCGTCGGCGGCGGAGAGATGGGGCCACTGGTCGGAGGAGAAGACGATGGTCGGAGTTTCAGGTCTGGGTCTTCATTTGTGTTTGGGTTTTTGTTTTGGTTCTTGTGAAGATGTTTTAAGCAGGGATCCAAAGCTTATTTTTTAAGATGATAAAATCTGAGTTCAGATCTGTTTAAAGAAAAAAAACAAATAGTCTTCAAGGCCTTATGTCTGCCCGCCTGCAGACATAGGCTCTTTGCAGACGTTTTAAGCAAAAACAAACAGCACCTAAGAGATCTCTCCCCACCATCAAGTCTATTAAATATTATATTTAAATATTTAATAAACAATGTTACTTTATCATCATTTTATTTACGACCATTCTTAGCCGACATGAATTGTGCCCCGTACAAAAAAAAAATCTTTATTTACGACCATTCTTAGCCGACATGAATTGTGCCTCGCCACCATCCAGCAGGTTGTTCAGTTGGCTCACCGTCTCACTGATCAGGCGGTGGAGCAGAACAGGTTACCAAAGCGCATAGGTGCTGCGACTACTTCAGATGTCCCTAGTGACAACAAATGGAAATGGGATGGAGCTTCAAGTAAGGGGTCGACTTCTGTTCAGTCTCAGTCTCAGCAGAGAAAGACTGATGACTACAAGAACCCAATCAGCAATCATCTGGTGGTCAAAGTCATGGTGGGTGTAACGACTCTCATCAAAAGTCATAATTATTAAATTAATTTGACCAATAGGAAACCCTAATTGAGACACCCAAGTGATTCTGTGCAAACCCTAGAATTTTCATAATTTTCAGAATCAGGATTAGGGTCCCTAAAACTAGGGGTGAGCAAATTAACCACCATAACCGATAACCGAACCATAACCGACATAACCGAACCACTAATAACCGATAACCAATATAACCAATGGTTATGGTTATGAAACTTTGTATAACCGCTCAATCGGTTATGGTTATGGTTATGAAGCTTTGGTTAACCGATATAACCGAAACCGAACCGAACTTGTAATGTTAACTTTATATAATGGATTTGTGTTTTACAAAACCATATAGAGGGTTTTTACTAAGATAAAAGTATGTTAGTAACAAAATGATCTTGATGTAGATGCCATTTATTTTGATAAAGAACTAAGGTGTTATGGCCATTTTTTTTTTGTTTGAGAATTACCTTATTAAAAAGAACCCCAAATCGGTAGTTTAACAAAAAAGTTTAGTCTCCGTTATCTTAGAAAATAGGCTCAAGCTAAGTTCAAATAGTGCACAACCCTATTTATTTCAAACCTTGCTTGGTTACTTAACCGAAATTAACCAAAACCGAATCATAACCGACTTCATAACCGATTAACCGTAACCGAAGTTTGGTTATGGTTATGGTTACCAAAACTCCATAACCGAACTAGTGGTTACGGTTATGGTTAATAGTAAAAACCGAACCAAACCGACCCATGCACACCCCTACCTAAAACTCAGGGGGGGGGGGGGCATTCCCTAGTTGATGATTATCTAATTTTGCGTGTTCAGAAAGTTGAAATTTATGAAATCGTCGACTCAGCAGGCCTACTCCCACGCGTGGCTACCCTATAGTGATTTGCTGTCCCATACGGACCGTAACATTGATAATCTTACGGACCGTAAGCTATCATACGGACCGTAACATTGGCAGCCTTACGGTCCGTAAGCTTGTCCAATTTCGTGTATAAATAGCAGCGTTTGGCACTTGCTTTCTGGTGTTCAAACGACGAGAGAATTCATAAAATTCTTCGAGTTGTTGTCTGTTTACTTCAATTAACACACACGAATCTTCAATTAAGTATAGCGGGGTGCTGCAGAACAGGGTATTAACTTAATCGCTATTACGATTCATTGTCCGATCGATCCATATATCCAATGGATGTTTAAGTGCCGCCCACATTAGGGTTATACTTTATCGTTCGTCATTAATTTGACGGATTGTCGTTAATTCGATAGGTAAAGTATTATACTTTGTCGTTCGTTGTTAATTCAACGGATCATCGTTAATTCGATGGATGAAGTATTGCACTTTGTCATTTGTTGTGAGAATATGATCTCGTGAGTTATCGTAAAATGCTATATTAAGTTACTTACCTAGTTCGTGTGCATTAGGTTAAAAAGGTTAATCAATAGGCTAAGCTCTGCTCAAATTAAATCTGCAATATATCAAGGATTATCTGTAGACTAAGCTTTGCCCGTAGAAATCTGCAATGTGAGTTCATTTCTCTTTTCTCACAGTTTGTGAGTCCATTATACTTTCTCACAGTTTTATCACATTTTTGTGAAACAATTATATTTACAAAGATTTTACAGAATCTTAAATAAGTACCAGTTATACTTACAGTAAATTAAGTTTTTATATTAACTGCTGGTATGAAAGATTTTATATATTAGTTGATTCTTATTATTATTTGCCAGAAAGTTAGTTAATATTATCATGATTACAATAACATTGGAAATTATGTATTTTAGTCTTAGTCACGTTAAAATATTAAATAATGATATTACAATTATTTAATTAACATATTTGATAAGTATAGTAATTTGACATAAATTGAGATATGTCATTTTCTGGATTAAATGGTTTTATGCCAAAAGTAATATATTTGATAAAGAAATGTCACGGGACATCATTATGTCTGAAGACACGAGTTGAGAGAATGATCAACAGTGTTATGAATAGAAATTACTAGTTGAAAGAATGATCAACAGTAATATAATCTGAGTTACTAGTTGAAAGAATGATCAACAGTGACATGACCGAAAGCACTAGTTGAAAGAATGATCAACAGTGTTATAGAATCACTAGTTGAAAGAATGATCAACAGTGATATAACCAGAATCATTAATTGAAAGAATAATCAATATTGATATGATTATAGTCACAGGAATCGCCTAGTGACAGATAAATTGAATAATAGTCAAATACATTTATTTGATGAATTCACTATCGGACTAAAGTGAAGTCAATAATTGATATGATTACTGTCACATTGGAACTGTCATTATTTGACAAATACTGAGTGAATTGGGTAAATATAAAAACCTTAATACTGTAAGGTATAACAATATATTTATAAAAATGGAATGAATTCACTCAGTGTTATCGCTGACAAAACCTTTTTAAAACATTTTTCAGGTAATCACAATAGATTGGAATAAGAGCTGGATACGACACTGAAAGGCTTCAAGAAGTGGCTTATTTTATTTAAATCAAATTAAGAAATATTGTAAACAAAATTCACTTTATAAAATATGGGTTTATCCCATCTCTTTAAATAAAATCCGGTGTTTTCTAAACTCTGATATTTTTCCTAACTCACGGTCCTGATGAAATTTCCGCTGCAATGTTTTTAAAAACCGGTACCGCTGGACTGTTCACGGCACCCGATTCCGTCCAGGGTGGGTCGGGGGTCGTGACAGAAGGTGGTATCAGAGCCAAACTCAAAGAGCCACTTGTTTAAGCTGATTAGGTGTTCTTTTTAATACCTAAACTTAAACAATAAAGTTAGGAAACTGATACAAATTAACATATGTGTTATATATAAATCTATATATATGTTAATATACACAGATAATATCCTGGAAGTATTGTTTTGTTTTCTGTGATGTTAATATGTGAAAATGTTTACAATTCAGATGACAAATGAAGTACCACATAATTCTGAATTTCATGCTAATAATGAAAATTCTTTGGATAAAAATGCTATAGAAAATCTAATAGCCCAAGGAATAGCTAATGCTTTACCTTCAATAATTAAAGCTGTTAAAAATACCGTAGAACCTACCAAAGTTGTGAGTAGCAAGCATACTCGTGACGATGGTTTTAGCCATAGTGTCAATGGAGGTAATGATGATATTATCAAAACCCCATTTCCCAAGAAAAAGAAGGCGATGACTCTCGGGTGTACCTACAAAGAATTTCTAGCTTGTAAACCAACTGAGTTCGCCGGCAGTGAAGGAGCCACGGCTGCTCTGCGATGGTTGGAAAAGACGGAAGTTGTTCTTACAATCAGCAAATGTGCCGAAGAAGATAAGGTGATGTATGCATCTAATCTCTTTAAGGAAGAAGCCTTAGAATGGTGGAATACAATTCTTCAGGCAAAAGGAAGCGACATGGCTTATGCCATGAATTGGGAAAAATTCAAGGAAATGACAGAAAGGAAATTTTGTCCTCCTTATGAAAAAGAACGAATAACTAACAAGTTCCTAAATCATAAAATGATAGATGTGAATTGTCGTGAATATACGACTACGTTCTTCGAATATGCAAGAATGGTACCAACTCTGGCTTCGCCAGAACCTGTACTTATTTCTCGTTATATTTGGGGATTAGTTAGTGAAATCCGAGACATAGTTAAGGCCACTAGACCACAGACTATTGAAGAAGCAGTCGAGCTTGCTAACATGCTGACAGATGGACTAATCCGCACAAGAGAAGAAAATAAGAAGAAAGAGTTAGCCCAGAAAATTTCCCAAGAATTCTACAAGAAGACAGGAACTGAACCATCACTGGAGCAACCTATCTGCAGAAGCTGTAACAAAAAGCACTCAGGAAAATGCCGTTTTAGGAAAACATCCTACTGTAACTTCTGCAAGATGGCCGGACATACAGAGGAAGAGTGTAGAAGGAAAACTACTGTTTGTTTCAATTGCGGAGAAACAGGACACATTAAACCATATTGCCCTAAACTAACCAAAACATTTGACAACAAAGCCAGAACTATAGACGGAGCTAAGAAGAACGCGCGAGCATTCGTACTTACTACGCAAGAAGTGGAAATAATTCCAGACGTAGTTGCTGATATGTAGTATTTAAGATAAGTTATTATTTGACCCTAGTACAAGTAAAAGTTTATAAATAAATATATTCTGTCAAGTACTTCATCTATTCAAAACCATAACAGAATTGTTTGGTTTTCACTTTCACTGAATCATTCATTTGGTCACGATCACCTTGTGGTGACGTTTTCACAAAATTTGAAGCTTGTGCTAATCTCGTTGCATACGGGTTTAATTATTCATTATTATTGAATCCGTTTTGTTGATTTATTCTATAAAATCAATCTTAACACAATTATGTGCTAAGATAATGATACACAATTTCATTTCATATTTCAGTGTATCTCTTAAAAGATTTTTATATCAACAAATCGAGCATTTATTTTATCATCTTTGATCGAAAAACATTACTCAAGTATTTCGATTTCAATTCTACTCGATTTATTTGAAACATTCGGATTTACTTTATTTGATTTAAAGCATGGTGAAATTTGTTTCATTCACCACTACTATTTTCAATTCCTATGACACCTTGTGGTGGCATTTTCTTTAAATTTGAATCTTGAGATAGTCTCATTTTCACTCCTGATGAACGAATTTTAATTTCTGTTGGTTCATCATCTTAAACAGTCTTAATACAATTATGTGTTAAGATAAGTGTACACAAATTCATATCATATTCCGGTGTACCTCTTAACGTTTCTTTCATCATTTATCGAAAATTTTATACTATTCATTTGTTCTTTTCATTTGAAAATCCTATTCGAACTGAATATCCAAAATTTTTTCATTAAAGCTTTCAGTTGATTTCACGGTGAAATTGTTCAGTCACCGTAATTATTGAATTATTTCAATCCTTATGACACCTTGCGGCGTCGTTATAAACTTGTAGCTTGAGCTAATCATAAGCATACGAATCTTTCAAAATCACGTATGTATTTCGTTTGACTCATCATTTGAAAAATAGTCTTGATGCAATTATGTATTAAGACAATGATACACTAAACTCTATTGTATTCCAGTGTATCCTTGCAAATTCAATAATATCAACACACTGATTTTCTCTTGTTATGATTCGATAGTTGACAAAATATTTTCGTGTTTCTATTTCATTTTGAACTTGTTGATTCTGAGTCTTCTTCAGTTGCCAATCAAAGTAAGTTTTCTTTTGACAAAAGAATTTTTATTCGATTCTAAAAATTCTTTACATTCATTTTTATCTATTTGATCATATATCTTTTGGATTGAACCTAGTCACATTGGAAATTATATCATTTCATCTCATTCGTTTGACATTGATTTCTTGAACTAATTCAGTTGAACCTTTGAAATCCTACCTATTGTACAACTCATATTCACAAAATTCGATTCTGTGTCATCTACCTTAATATTGTTTTTATTGATTAGAATATGACATAAGTCTAAAAGAAATATCATAACCCAAATACACTTGGAAGCTGGAACCTGAGATGAAGAAAAAGTATTCCTACTTATTCCAGCAAATCTCGAGGACGAGATTTTTATTAAGGTGGGGAGAATGTAACGACTCTCATCAAAAGTCATAATTATTAAATTAATTTGTCCAATAGGAAACCCTAATTGAGACACCCAAGTGATTCTGTGCAAACCCTAGAATTTTCATAATTTTCAGAATCAGGATTAGGGCCCCTAAAACTCAGGGGGGGGGGGCATTCCCTAGTTGATGATTATCTAATTTTGCGTGTTCAGAAAGTTGAAATTTATGAAATCGTCGACTCAGCAGGCCTACTCCCACGCGTGGCTACCCTATAGTGATTTGCTGTCCCATACGGACCGTAACATTGATAACCTTACGGACCGTAAGCTATCATACGGACCGTAACATTGGCAGCCTTACGGTCCGTAAGCTTGTCCAATTTCGTGTATAAATAGCAGCGTTTGGCACTTGCTTTCTGGTGTTCAAACGACGAGAGAATTCATAAAATTCTTCGAGTTGTTGTCTGTTTACTTCAATTAACACACACGAATCTTCAATTAAGTATAGCGGGGTGCTGCAGAACAGGGTATTAACTTAATCGCTATTACGATTCATTGTCCGATCGATCCATATATCCAATGGATGTTTAAGTGCCGCCCACATTAGGGTTATACTTTATCGTTCGTCATTAATTTGACGGATTGTCGTTAATTCGATAGGTAAAGTATTATACTTTGTCGTTCGTTGTTAATTCAACGGATCATCGTTAATTCGATGGATGAAGTATTGCACTTTGTCATTTGTTGTGAGAATATGATCTCGTGAGTTATCGTAAAATGCTATATTAAGTTACTTACCTAGTTCGTGTGCATTAGGTTAAAAAGGTTAATCAATAGGCTAAGCTCTGCTCAAATTAAATCTGCAATATATCAAGGATTATCTGTAGACTAAGCTTTGCCCGTAGAAATCTGCAATGTGAGTTCATTTCTCTTTTCTCACAGTTTGTGAGTCCATTATACTTTCTCACAGTTTTATCACATTTTTGTGAAACAATTATATTTACAAAGATTTTACAGAATCTTAAATAAGTACCAGTTATACTTACAGTAAATTAAGTTTTTATATTAACTGCTGGTATGAAAGATTTTATATATTAGTTGATTCTTATTATTATTTGCCAGAAAGTTAGTTAATATTATCATGATTACAATAACATTGGAAATTATGTATTTTAGTCTTAGTCACGTTAAAATATTAAATAATGATATTACAATTATTTAATTAACATATTTGATAAGTATAGTAATTTGACATAAATTGAGATATGTCATTTTCTGGATTAAATGGTTTTATGCCAAAAGTAATATATTTGATAAAGAAATGTCACGGGACATCATTATGTCTGAAGACACGAGTTGAGAGAATGATCAACAGTGTTATGAATAGAAATTACTAGTTGAAAGAATGATCAACAGTAATATAATCTGAGTTACTAGTTGAAAGAATGATCAACAGTGACATGACCGAAAGCACTAGTTGAAAGAATGATCAACAGTGTTATAGAATCACTAGTTGAAAGAATGATCAACAGTGATATAACCAGAATCATTAATTGAAAGAATAATCAATATTGATATGATTATAGTCACAGGAATCGCCTAGTGACAGATAAATTGAATAATAGTCAAATACATTTATTTGATGAATTCACTATCGGACTAAAGTGAAGTCAATAATTGATATGATTACTGTCACATTGGAACTGTCATTATTTGACAAATACTGAGTGAATTGGGTAAATATAAAAACCTTAATACTGTAAGGTATAACAATATATTTATAAAAATGGAATGAATTCACTCAGTGTTATCGCTGACAAAACCTTTTTAAAACATTTTTCAGGTAATCACAATAGATTGGAATAAGAGCTGGATACGACACTGAAAGACTTCAAGAAGTGGCTTATTTTATTTAAATCAAATTAAGAAATATTGTAAACAAAATTCACTTTATAAAATATGGGTTTATCCCATCTCTTTAAATAAAATCCGGTGTTTTCTAAACTCTGATATTTTTCCTAACTCACGGTCCTGATGAAATTTCCGCTGCAATGTTTTTAAAAACCGGTACCGCTGGACTGTTCACGGCACCCGATTCCGTCCAGGGTGGGTCGGGGGTCGTGACAGTGGGTACAAGGGGAATCACCCCAAATGAAATCGCTGCAACCTACACCACAGCGGGCCATGCACCAGGGGTAACTGTCATTGGTGCAACAAGCCAGGACACGCTGCAAAAGACTGCAGGAGCTTGTACCCCGCAAACCAGAATCGTCAGCAACAAGCCCCACAGAACCAGCGACAGCAGCAGCAGCAACAGCAAGGAATCAACAAAGGGTGCTTTCAGTGTGGAGCTGAAGGCCATTTCAAGAAAGATTGCCCTCAACTGAACAGGAACCAGAACCACAACAACAACAACAATAATCAGGGGAATGGTAACAACGGGAACAACAACAACAACAATGGTGCCAGGGGGCGGGTGTTCGTGATTGGTCAAGGTGAAGCGAGGAATGACCCCCAATGTTGTGACGGGTAAGTTCCTTATCGACGACTTTTATGTTACAGTTTTATTTGATTCGGGTGCCGATACTAGCTACGTGTCACTAGAAGTTAGTCAAATGCTTAAGCGTATTCCAACACCTTTGAACAACAAGCACACTGTAGAGCTAGCAAATGGTAAGAGTTTAGAGGCCGCACACGTAGTCAAGGGGTGTAAACTTATTCTTGCTAACCAGACCTTCTCTATCGACCTCATTCCTATCGTCTTGGGTAGTTTCGACGTTGTCATTGGGATGGATTGGTTATCCCAACACCGAGCATAGATTCTTTGCAACGAGAAGATTGTTCGTATTCCTGGTTCCGGTGATGAACCTCTCATGATTCGTGGCGACAAGAGGGGTGCTGTCGAGAGCATCATCTCTTTCCTTAAAGCCCAGAAGTGCTTGCGAAAGGACCACACTGCCATTTTGGCTCTCATTACTGACTCCTCGGAGAAAGAGAAGAAGATAGAAGATTTTCCAATTGTACGCGACTATCCTGAGGTATTTCCTGAGGAATTACCTGGCCTTCCGCCTCATCGCCAGGTCGAGTTTCAGATTGAACTAGCTCCCGGAGCTGCGCCTATAGCTCGTGCACCTTATCGTTTAGCTCCATCAGAGTTGGAAGAACTCTCTACGCAACTACAAGAACTCTTGGATAAGGGTTTTATTCGTCCTAGCTCATCGCCCTGGGGAGCTCCAGTGCTATTTTTGAAGAAGAAAGACGGTACCTTTAGAATGTGTATCGACTATCGCGAACTCAACAAGGTGACGGTGAAGAATCGTTATCCTCTACCACGCATTGACGACTTATTCGACCAGCTGCAAGGGTCGAGCTACTATTCAAAGATTGATTTGAGATCGGGATATCACCAGCTGAGAGTTCGAGAAGAGGACGTCTCCAAAACGGCATTCAGAACTCGTTATGGACACTATGAGTTTTTGGTCATGCCTTTTGGGCTGACAAACGCACCTGCGATTTTCATGGACTTGATGAATCGAGTGTGCAAACCTTACCTGGACAAGTTCGTTATAGTCTTCATCGACGACATCCTGATCTATTCTAAGAGTCAAGAGGAACACGAGCAGCATCTACGACTTATTCTGGAACTCCTTCGAACGGAACAGCTTTATGCAAAGTTCTCGAAATGCGACTTCTGGCTTCGTGAAGTCCATTTCCTAGGCCACGTGGTAAACAAGGATGGGATTCACGTTGATCCATCCAAGGTAGACTCGATTAAGAACTGTCCTGCACCTCGTACACCAACGGAAATTCGCCAATTCTTGGGTTTGGCAGGTTACTACAGGAGATTCATAAAGGATTTTTCTAAGATTGCACAGCCTCTCACCTCACTAACGCAGAAAGGCGTTGTTTATCGCTGGGGAAATGCACAGGAATTAGCATTTCAGCATTTAAAGGATAGACTTTGCAGCGCACCTATCCTTTCATTGCCAGAGGGCACAGACGACTTTGTGGTTTACTGCGACCCATCAATTCAGGGTCTTGGTTGTGTATTGATGCAACGAGATAAAGTTATAGCTTACGCCTCACGCCAACTCAAGGTTCATGAAAGAAACTACACTACGCACGACCTAGAGCTGGGAGCTGTTGTTTTTGCACTTAAGATATGGCGACATTACCTGTACGGTACCAAGTGCGCCATCTACACCGACCACAGGAGCCTCGAGCATATCTTCAAACAGAAGGAATTGAATATGCGACAACGACGATGGGTCGAGCTACTGAATGACTACGAATGCTCGATCAGGTATCACCCGGGCAAGGCCAATGTTGTGGCTGACGCCCTCAGTCGAAAGGACACCGCGCCTAAGCGCGTGCGAGCTTTACAACTCACTATACATTCTAGTCTTCCTTCCCAAATACGAGACGCTCAGGTAGAAGCATTGAAACCAGAAAACGTCAGGGCTGAAGCCCTACGCGGCTCAAGGCAACGCTTAGAACAGAAGGAAGACGACGCTTACTACGTAACGGGACGCATTTGGGTCCCACTCTATGGCAACCTACGAGAGCTTGTGATGGATGAAGCACACAAGTCTCGCTACTCGGTACATCCTGGTTCGGATAAGATGTACCACGATATCAAAACTACGTATTGGTGGCCTAGCATGAAGGCCCACATAGTAACTTACGTCAGCAAGTGTTTGACTTGTGCGAGAGTCAAGACGGAATACCAGAAACCCTCAGGCCTACTCCAACAACCAGAGATACCACAATGGAAATGGGAGCAAATTTCCATGGATTTCGTTACTGGCCTGCCTAGATCTCAGCGCGGAAATGATACTATTTGGATGATCGTGGATCGACTCACAAAGTCTGCGCACTTCCTGGCTATCAAGGAGACGGATAAATTCTCCACTCTAGCAGAAGTATATCTCAAGGAAGTTGTCTCGAGGCACGGGGTGCCCACCTCCATTATCTCGGATCGAGATGCGCGTTTCACTTCAGAACTGTGGCAAGCAATGCATAAATCCTTTGGCTCACGATTAGACATGAGCACAGCGTATCACCCTCAGACGGACGGGCAGTCTGAACGCACTATTCAAACCTTAGAAGACATGCTTCGTGCATGTGTAATCGACTTTGGCAACAGCTGGGAAAAGCATCTGCCACTTGTGGAATTCTCGTACAATAACAGCTACCACACCAGCATTAAAGCTGCTCCGTTTGAGGCATTGTACGGGCGTAAATGCCGGTCACCTCGAGGTGGGGGATAGTCAGATCACTGGTCCAGAACACGTGGTAGACACAACCGAACGAATTGCTCAAATACGACAACGTATGGCGGCAGCTCGTGACCGTCAGAAAAGCTACGCCGATAAAGACAGGAAACCACTTGAGCTCCAGGTTGGGGAGCGTGTACTACTCAAAGTTTCACCCTGGAAGGGTGTGGTTCGTTTCGGCAAACGAGGCAAACTTAACCCGCGATACGTCGGACCTTTTGAAATCATCGAGAAAATAGGCAAGGTGGCCTACAAACTGAACTTACCAGCAGAACTCAGTGCAGTTCACAACGTTTTCCACGTGTCGAATCTGAAGAAGTGTCTGTCAGATGAGACCCTCGTAGTTCCTTTGAAGGAGCTCACCATCGACGAGCAGTTACGATTCGTCGAGGAACCAGTTGAAATCACGGACCGGGATGTTAAGGTCCTCAAGAACACTAGAATACCTCTCCTTCGAGTTCGTTGGAACTCACGTCGCGGACCAGAGTTCACCTGGGAACGCGAAGATCAGATGAAACAAAAGTATCCCCAACTGTTCGCAAACAGTACAACTACTACTGAGGCTGAAGCTACGGAATTTTGGGACGAAATTCCAGATCAACGGGGGGAGGATGTGACACCCCAGGAAAACCAGGAAAACCATACAACTTAACTAGCTTCCTCAGTGAGTACTTACCAAATTTCGGGACGAAATTTCTTTCAACTTGGGGATAATGTGACAACTCGGAATTTAGAACCCTTCTTTGTATCTCGGCGTAACATGCTTGAATGTTATGTGTTTATATATTAGTAAAGGAAAGTTCGTGATTATCTTGATGTGCTATGTGTTATTAATGTGTACGTATAAAGTATAGTGTTAGACAAGGATGTATGTAGTGAACCGGAACCAAAACACAAGGACCCGACCCGAGACCGCTTGGTCTCGAGTGAACAGTTGGGCCGCACCTCCTGTTGTCCACCCGGAAGCCCATTAGGGAGCACCATTTGATATAAAACCCATGCCATCATCCACATTTCCCTTACACTCACTCCCACACTCTCCTACATTCTCTCTCACTAAAACCCTAACAATCAAGCATCACCTTCCCCTCCATCTCTCGGACTCAAACCGGCAGTCATCGGAGGTCTCGGATCAGCTCGTACACACCCATTTGGAAGCCTCATTCGTTACTACTTCACACCTTTGAACCCATACTTGAACCGGTTAGTGATTTCTTTGCAAACATATGTATATGCATGATTAAAGTGTTGATTATGTGATAATATGCATCGTGGCTATTGTTTGAATATGACAAAGGTGTTTGTTGATTTAATGGGTTCTTGGTTGTTAGATGATACATGCTTGGTTCCAATATCCTATGTGAACATGACTTTTGTGTAGAACAACATTTGGATAAGATGTTTTGAATGACAAGAATGATAGTTTAGGATTATTTATGATCATCTGATTTTATGCTAGAGGTTATAGAACAAAGGTTTAGTTGATAACGATTTGCAAGATGATTTTGATATCTAGAATAGGTGTTGTGATTCGGGTCCATAGAATGCATAGTTATGAAGGATGAGCATGTTTGATTTAATGTGAAAACTTAAAAGATGAACTACTTGAAGATCATGCAAATATTTGAAATGTGCTTTGTTTGATTCATTTGATTAAGGTATTAGACAAGAAAACATGTTTGTGTGTTTTGGTTGGATAGTACACAGTTACATGAAATCGAAATTCTATTGGTTAGTACATGCGCTGGCAATTAGCAGGTGTGCCAGTCGAGACCCCCGGTCTCGACTCGAGACCGCAGTGATTGCGACTCGAGACCAACCCATGACAGCTCGAGACCACGGTTGCGACATAGGCTACGAGTCGAGAACCCTTAGTCTCGACTCGAGACCACGCACACAAACAACATGACTCGAAACCAGGTTGCTGGTCTTGTTGCGACTCGAGACCTGACTCGAGACCACCAGGTCTCGAGTGATGAAGGCTATAAACCGAGACAACACCGTCTCGACTCGAGATCTCTAGTCCCGACTCGAGACCACCTGATTATGTACATTCTGTATGGGCTTGCATGGTTACGGGCCTAAGTATTTGGGCCGAATGCATGGACTCTATGTGTTACTTTTGAATGTGTTTGTTGTACACTGTGGATTGGACCGCCATGAATAACACCTGTTTTCAACGTGCTAGTATACGTGTAGAAAATGTACGTGCATTACTTGGTTTGTATCTGACTTGTGTGGTAACCATACTAGGACGTGGTTGACCATAATTAGCTTGATTTGACCCTTCGTTTATCTGCCGAGCAAACCAAGGTGAGTTCACACTTTCTACAAAGCATGGGATTCCCAGGGGTTGGGAATTGGGGTTAAGGAACATGGATTCCTCGTCCTTTCTTGGGTAGGACAACATCGGTTCAGGAATATAATTCCTCGTCCTCATGGACAGATAACTCGTACTAGACCAAAACTCTATCACGAAGTCCCTCCTTTTTATATCGACTTAATCGCCGGGCCAATGGCGAGCGGGTCATTAGTTAGATAGCGCTATTTAGGTTTGACAAGCCTCACACCGTGCCGCAGAGGACGGGCGTGAACTAATGGACTATGGCACGTCGGTGATGATAGACACCGACGCTAAGGGCACATAAACATGACTACAGTCAGCAGTCGATATGGTAACGAGTCTAGTAACATACACGGGGTAGCCCCCACGGCCGTAGAGCCAGATAATTAAACAAGGGGTAGCCCCCACGGCTGGATTGCCAGAGTAATTGGGTTAAACAAATCACGTTTTCAACTATGGGGTAACCCCCACGGCAGGATGCCAGATAAAGGAAACTGTTTTCGAAACAACCTAAAACGAACACCCAACTGTGAACTCGCTCAACATTATTGTTGACTCGTTACTACATGCTTTGCAGGTCAATAGGTACTTAGCTGGAGCTTGCATGGAAGAGAGTCGTTGTGGGACATGGACAGCTGTGTGCCATACTTTGAAACAATTGAACTGATGTTTTGGTTTTAAACGTTATGCTTTCGCTTGCAACTTAAGCTATGTTTTGTTTGGATACCAATTGTATTGGTTGGATTTTATAATCACTTACATGCTTGTTCAATATGATTGGTGGCTGGATCCTGGTCAGTCACGCCTCCATGCGGTGGTATTCCGCAGGTGGATTTTGGGGGTGTGACAACCACTACCATTATACCTATACCCAGAAACCCAACACTTGCCTTATCCATACCGGAATGGCATAACGCCATGGCCACCGAGTATCATGCGCTTATTAAAAACGGAACTTGGGAATTAGTGCCCCACACCCCACATATGAACGTTATTCGGAGCATGTGGTTGTTTAAACACAAGTTGAAATCTGACGACACGTTAGAGCGATACAAAGCTCGCTTGGTATGCGATGGCCGGTTACAACAAGTTGGTATAGATTGTGGTGACACGTTTAGTCCCGTAGTGAAGTTGTCGACCATACGCACGGTCCTCTCCTTAGCCTTGTCTAAATCATGGTTGGTTCACCAATTGGATGTAACAAACGCATTCTTACACGGGACTCTTAATGAAACTGTTTATATGCATCAGCTGATGGGCTTCCGCGACAAAAACTATCCTGATCATGTGTGCCTCCTTAAGAAGTCGCTTTACGGCCTCAAACAAGCCCCACGGGCCTGGTACCAACGTTTCACGGATTACGTTCTTACATTGGGCTTTCAGCATAGTCGGTGTGATGCGTCTCTATTTATTTTTCATCATGGTCAGGATACCGCCTACCTCCTCCTATATGTTGACGACATATTACTTGTGACGTCTTCCGACAGGCTTCGTCAACAACTTATGAATCATCTTTCGAATGAGTTTGCAATGAAAGATCTCGGCCCATTAAGTTTCTTCCTCGGTATCTCCGTGTCTCGACTAAACGACACCATGTTCTTATCTCAACAGGCCTACGCAAATGAAATTGTTGAACGTGCTGGCATGCATGCATGTAATCCGGTCGCCACCCCAGTTGACACAAAAACGAAGTTAAGTGCATCCGCGGGCGAACTTTATGATAATCCATCTCTATACCGTAGTCTTGCCGGAGCATTACAGTACCTAACTTTCACGCGCCCTGACATCAGCTACGCGGTGCAACAAGTCTGTATGCATATGCATGCCCCACATGTCGACCACTGGCATGCGCTAAAGCGCATCATTCGATACGTCAAGGGAACGGCCTCATATGGCCTCACGCTTGGCCATACTCGAAACCCGTCCTTATTGGCGTACTCCGATGCCGGTTGGGCCGGGTGCCCAGACACGCGGCGCTCCACTAGCGGGTATTGTGTTTATTATGGCGTTAACCTAATCTCATGGTCTTCGAAAAGACAGCCGACTATTTCACGGTCAAGCGCCGAGGCAGAATATCGCGGTGTGGCGAGTGTTGTCGCAGAAATTTGCTGGTTGAGAAATTTACTCCTAGAGTTACATTGCCCGCTTACGTGCGCAACGATCGTATATTGTGATAATGTAAGCGCAATTTATTTATCTGGAAACCTCGTTTAGCACCAGCGGACGAAACACATTGAGCTTGATATCCACTTTGTGCGTGAACAGGTGAAACGTGGTCAGGTACGGGTTCTCCACGTCCCTTCGCGGTATCAAATTGCAGACATTTTTACAAAGGGGTTACCTCGCATTCTCTTCGATGACTTTCGCGCCAGTCTCAGCATCCATTCTCCTCCCGCTTCGACTGCGGGGGTGTAATAGTCTATATATTTGGCATGTAAATAATCTCATTGTATTTTGCATATTCTGTTACATCCTATCCAAAGATAGGTGATTTGTATTATAGTTATATAAAGGGAATGAGAATAGAGAAAGGATCAAGGATCCTAATTTACGTATACATTCTGTCAAATATGAAGCCAAGGACAGACATGTTGGTTCAACACAAACAACCTTTATCCAAAAATCAAGTTTGCTAACAAAGAAGTTGAAGGAAATCGAAGAACGAGGTGTGAAAACAGCAAGGGATAAGACGCCTTCAAAGAGATCAAAAGGATTAGAGCTGCAACCTCTTACAATCGGCTCTGCTCCTCTAAAGGTAGAAAACCCTGTTCATTTCTTTTTCGTTAGCTTTAGGGCTAAACAAACCGACTTCCTAATTGTCTTTTATTAATTACTCGAATTGTAACAGGGAATGGCTACAACTTCGTTAGATATTTTCGCAGATATGGGTTTGGAATCTCCATTGCCGTTACCAGAATCAAGGCAACTTGACTCTAAAGTAGGAATCTGCAATAGGCCACTCAAAGTGGCTTTTAAACAAACACAAAAGGTGAACGTTTCGTCTGTCAAGATTTGGATTACATGTTACCAAAGAGTGGATATGAGTCTATAACTACTAATTTGGGTTGGTACAGATGATACTAATGGCACACGTGTCGATGAAAAAGTTGTGAAAAGTGTTCATTATTACCCTTGAACTAAGTAATTTACATCTCGTGAGTATCGAGATATTACTTCTACAATGGGTTTGCCAACAGGTTCCGTGTATCCAACCCGGGTAATATTACGTTATTTACGGTATGTCACATTTCACTATCATAATTATAGATTGATAGCACCAAATTATAGGGGAATGATCCACTAAAAAGTGGATTTTACCTAAGTAGCCTAAGAAGGATTGTGATGATGACATGTGTCACTCCTAATAAGTAGGAATGAAGGGCATTTTGGTCCTTATAAATAAGAGAGAAAATGACATGTGGCACCCCTTTTGTTTTTAAAAAATATAAACAAAAAAAATCTAGTACAAAAAAATCTAGCACAAAAAATCTAGTACAAAAAATGTAGTACAAAAAAATATAGCACAAAAAAATCTAGTACAAAGAAATATAGCACCAAAAAAATTTAGCAAAAAATGTAGTACAAAAAAATCTAGCACAAAAAAATTGAGGAAAAAAAATTTAAGACAAAAAAATTCAGAACAAAAAATTTAGCACAAAAATATAGTACAAAAATTCAGCACAAAAAATGTTATATAACATAGAAATACAACACATTTAAGTGGGTTTTTTTAGTCTTCATATTTTATATAGCAATATGGTACTCAAATTAAAGATAAAAAGACGCTCGATTTTACGGTGAAATTTTTATGAAAAAATAATGTCGTATAAAAAAGTTATGAACGTTTAAAAAATGAGGGTGGAATATGCATGTGACTTGCATGTGGAGAGAGAAAGTCCATAAATAGGATTTTACCAAGATACCCTTGCACTCCTCCTTTCTCCTATCCTTTCATCTTAACCATTGATTTGAAAAATGAATGGTTAAGATTCCTTCTTAGGCTACTTAGGCAAAATCCACTTTTTAGTGGATCCTTCCCCCCAAATTATATATATATATATATATTTAAAAACTGGTATGTTTGTTTAACCAAATTTACTATCTTTTATAGGTTCTACTTGCAGAAAAGACAACTGTATTATTCACAAAAGATGGAGAACAACACAATAATTATCGATTTGTTTATCTTGGGGTTTGAAACCACTGTTGGGTTAAAACTCTGGTTTGAAACCACTGTTGGGTTAAAACAATTTTTTTGTGGAGAAAACAGTGGTTCAAACCACTGTTGGGTTAAAACTATGGTTTGAAACCACTGTTGGGTTAAAACTGTGGTTTCAAACCACTGTTGGGTTAAAATAGTGTTTTATGGAGAAAACAGTGGTTGAAGCCATTGTTAGGTTAAAACTCTGGTTTGAAACCACTGTTGGGTTAAAACAATTTTTTTTCGTGGAGAAAACAGTGGTTCAAACCACTCTTGGGTTAAAATTTTGGTTTGAAACCACAGTTGGGTTAAGAAGCAAAACTTATATTTGTTTAGTCTCTTTAAATGCAAATCAACTTTCAATGGTAGTTGCTGACTTTGCATAGAATGGAAACTTTGTGAAATGGTTTTACGTTTTTTTTTTTTTTTATGTATTTAGTGTTTTCTCTTATTTACATCATATAGATTTGGAAGGTTCAATGAGTCACCAACCGCATCTCACCGCTAAAGTCAGCCATCACTTCAATTTGATTTTATAAATTAACTGTTTCATTTGTTTTAATTTAGGTTTTCATGTTTGCAAATAAAAAAATGCAAAAGATAAGCCTTCAAAGCTCATATGGACAGCCATGTACCAGATACAACACAAGAAGGTGCTTCAGTGATTCTGATGTATTGTTAAGTACCCTCGAGTAATATTCCCATGATGGAATGGAACTTGAAGAACGACTCTTAGCATGATGGAATGGAACTTGAAGAACGACACTTATTTTCGTTTTTTTTTTTTTGTGAATATGTGATTTGATTTTGATATCTAAAGGATTAAGGTTATTCAACCCATGTAGATGTGAATTTTGGAGTTTTTCTACCAACTAAAGGCACCTACATCTTCACTCAACCGCTTATCTTCAAATGTTCATCATATGGACCTCCGGTATGGATCCTAACCATAAATATTTCTTTATTTGCAATCTATGTGCATATTTCATTGTTCGATGGGAATTTGATTCATTGATTGGGTTATAAGTTGATTTAGGATTACAATAACATTTGTATGTTTAGGTAGTAATTGCAGTTCCTTTAGCTACATAGCACTTCTTTCAGTTATTATCTTTATCATATTTGCCTTCATAGCAACATGTTTGGATTATTTTTAAATATTTACCCGTAATATATTTGTATTTTCTTTCCTTTTCAGCCAGGTAGCAACAGGAATATTGGTGAAATTAGTGAGATTAAAGGTCGCTTAACAAAAGTTAACAATCTAGCAGCAAGGTTTTACTCTTTAAATTGGTGGTACATGCATAATTTCCTTTTCAACATTCAATCATTGGGATGGATATCCTTCCCGTCATTGACATGTAAACCTTTCTGAGTTTCTCTATCAGCTGTGTAATAATAGCATCTTTACTTTGCATCACATAAGTAAGAAAACTTATTTTCCTTTTGAAAGTATAATTGGATTTGTGTAATTTAACTATTTTGTCTTATTAGACAAAATCAGAGTCTATTCTCATGTAATTTAAACTCAATAAGTTGTAATCGATCAACGTTACATCAATGTTATCTGAAGGCTTATTATTTTGAGATCCCACCAATCAAAAAATATTTCAGTAATTGACTAAGTTTTTGGTAACAATGGGCTCTAATGACATTACTTGATCCAGCTTTAAGTTTGGCTTATTGATATACCTTGGAGGCTCTGATCTTGCTACATCAATTCGTGTTACTATAATAAGATCCTTAGATTTAAAAAAACAACTTACATGCATACAAATTTTCAGTTTTTTTTGGACCAAAAACCTGCACTTTTGACTTAGTTTGCATGGTTTTCTAAGAAACGACCCGTGTTTGCACACGGGTCTTACCGCTAGTACTATATAATAAAAGAAACCACTTTAGGGACACTTGTCATCATATTAGGCTATCTCTTATAGATAATTATTATTTTAGTTTAATCTCTTCTAATTAATTATAGATAATCTCTCTACTAAATATTATTTAATTTAATATCTTATAGAGTTAACTTCCGTTTTACTCCCTGTGGTTTGGTCACTTTAACGGTTTTACCTCAATCATTTAAAAACAACCATTTTCCTCCTTGATGTTTTGATCTTGTCGCCAGTTTGCTCCACGGCTCTAACTCTAACCATATTGTATGTTAACTGAAAAGGTATTTTTGTAATTTCAAGTTAACATACAAGATCCAAGTACCCTTATGTTATACTTGAAATTACCAAAATACCCTTTCAATTAACATACAATATGGATGGAGTTAGAGACGGGGAGCAAATCGGCGACAAGATCGAAACATCAAGGAGGAAAATGGCCGGTTTTAAATGATTAGGGCAAAACCGTTAAAGTGACCAAACCACAGGGAGCAAAACGGAAGTTAACTCTATCTTATATTATAGATAACCCTCCTACTAAATATTATTATTTTAATATCTTATGGATAATTATTATTTAGTTTAATCCCCATCTCATTTATAATATTATTTATTTGAATTAATTATATTTGAAAGTTTTTTTTAGTTTGGTATCAAATAGATTTTGCGAAACTTAAAATTAAATTAGCTAATATTATTTATCATTTATACATTTACGGAGTTTTAAATAAGGGGTTAAATTCGTTAACAAATTTTGCTACAACAGAATAATCTATTTTTATCACGAAAACCAAACTTTGTATTAATATATTAAATATTTTTATTTTCACTATACAAAATTACATTTACTCGACCCATGTAATACATGATGTTTTTTAAAATATAACTTTTTTATTATTTGATATATAAAATTAGATTTATTCAATTCGTACAATACACGGGGTTTTTAAGGATATATATTTTTTTTATTATTTAGTATAGAAAATTACATTTATTCAAACCACGTAATGTGCATATTTTTAAAGATGTATTTTTTTATTATTTGGTATATAAAATTACATTTATTCAACCCGTGTAATAAATGAGGTTTTTTAAAGATGTATTATTTTATTATTTGGTAAACAATATTACATTTTTTCAACTCGTGTAATATACGTGGTTTTAAAGATATAACTTTTTATTTGGTATATAAAATTACATTTATTCAACCCGTACAATATGGTTCTTATAGATATAACTTTTTGTTATTTAATATATAAAATTATATTTATTCAACCCGTAAAATAAATGAGCTTTTTAAAGATATATTATTTTACTATTTAATATATAAAATTTATTTATTCAACCCCGTGTAATACACGGGGTTATAACCTAGTATACACATATAGTAAAACAAGATGTAGATTCACTCACACACTTCACTATTCACAATGCCAAATCACACGTTACAAGTTGCTTGAAAAACTATTGTAATTTGTACAAGCAATATGATAAAATTTGGCCTCTAGAAAGGTTACAACATGACCCTTCATGTTTAACTACATTTACCCTTTGAACACTATACTTTCCCATTTGCATTTTTTACCCAATCAAGTTATTACTTTATAAAATTCTGAACGTACCGTTGTGACATACTCCTTTTCGTCTACATTTTGATGTGAAACTTTTCCAAAACTGAATTGTGCTTAATGATGTAGGTCATCGTAGCACAAATTGTCAAATCTGCTTACATGTTTTTTTTACATTTTTTTTGTTTTTCTCTTATAACTTTTAAATATGATGTTTTATAAAGTTCTGATGAGTACATTTTTAATTCTAATAGCGTTTCAGTATGAATATCTTCAACGAGTGAATACTGATGCGCAATTAATTAAATCGAGTTTTACATATTTTAACACCGTCGCTCAAGCGAGCTGGTTTTACTCACTAGTTAAATTACTATCATGCAACAGAAAAACATATAATTTGATAATCAAAATTTACATTAATTGCTCAAAAGAAAATTGTTCCTTATTGTATGGATATGAAACATCAAACAATCATGATTCATGTGAGATGTGACCATGCATGTGATGCCTCTGCCCAAGTGTTTACTTTTTTTTTTTTGAACGGCAAATTTGGATCACTGACGGACCACTGGAGTATCATCGTGCCATCAGTGGACCCACCCGATCATATCCATCTCCACTAGGCAATAATGTCATACACCAATTCAGGAGGAAACCCAATAAATCTGGGAAAAACCCCCTTGTGAGAATCGAACTCATGACCTAATGGTCATAAGCCTTATCACACCACCAAGATACCACTAGGCTATAATGCCATGGGTGCCCAAGTGTTTACTTCTAATTTTAAATACACAGTTGAATTTTGTGCATCATTGTGATATAACATTATAGAATTAGGATGAAATACAAAGGATACTAATTGTAAGAACTGTAGAAGGATTTATAGAGTGACAAGTGTCCAATAACACAAAAAACCCACTACACAAAAAACCCCACTACAAAAAAAAAAAAAAAAAAAAAAAAACTTAAACATCCACCACCACCAAAAACCTAAACCCCCCCCCCCCCCCCCACATCACCCACCAAAAAAAAAAAATTTTTTTTTTCCGAGGGGGTGGGGGTTTAGGTTTTTGGGTGGTGGTGGGGTGGGTGTTTAGTTTTTTTTAGATTTTTTTTTTTAGGTTTTTGGGGGGTGGGGGGGGGGGGTTTAGGTTTTTTGGGGTTTTTTTTTTTGTGAGGTATAGTTTTTTTTTTTTTTATTGCTGGGGGGGGGGGGGGGGGGGGTTAGGTCTTTTTTTTTTTGGGGGAGGGGGGGTAGGTTTTTTTTTTAGGTTTTTGGGGGGGTGGGGGTTAGGTTTTTTGGGGGTTTTTTTGGTGAGGTATAGTTTTTTTTTGTTTTTTTTTTTGCCGGGGGGGGGGGGGGGGGGTGGGGGTTTTAGGTTTTTGGGTGGTGGTGGTGGGGTGGGGTGGGTGTTTAGGTTTTTGGTGGTGATGTAGTGGGTTTAGTTTTAGGTTATTGGACACTTGTCATTCTATAAATCCTTCTTACACTTCGTACAATTAGAAGCCTTTGTAGAATAACTTGACCCTAACATTTTATATGTGTATGTTCTCTCTTTATTTTGTTTTTCTCTTATTAATCACACCGGGTACAAAAAAGATAGATATTAGGGAAATATTTTATAGTAAAACAACAATATAAACAAAATTTAAAATTTATATATTAATCAATATAAGAAATGTTTTTATATAACAAATTTCGGCTATAATGTCAATATGAAACATGTTTTTGTATGTAAAAGGTTGCAAACGTTTATTGAGAACTTGCAATTGGCGTTTCGGTATCATCCTTTCGTATGATGTTAGGTCTAACTCATTCTCATGTTACGCCTTATAGGCTTTAATTAAACTCGGTTAGGTATAAGTAAATGTATAGTTAGTTATCAAGTTTGAATCGAATAATTCATCTCCTTTCTTGTTTTACGTCTTTTATGCTTTTTAAGGTATTTTTGGCACAACGACATGCAACTTGTGTGTTTCGTTTTATATGCAAATATATGAACATGGACGTAACTAAGTAACCAATTTTTAAGTAAAACTTTGATGGTAATCTTTTTGGCTTTTTCATTATAATGTATAAATTTGTTTGTTATTCGATTAAATATGTATATGTCCAAATAGAAGGCCGTCTCCATTTGGTATTGTGTTCTTTCTTGTAAAGCCGTCTAGAATATATTCCAATTGTAAAGGTTTTTCTTTTTGTTAATTAAAGACTAAATAAAAGGTAACTTGAATCGAATAATACAATTGAAATGAAAAAAAAATCCAAAATAGTGGCTCCACTTAGGAAGATTATTATAAAAATGTTAAAAAAGATTTCATTTTAGTTGAACATAACATCACAGACATCAACACCACACCACTCACCCATACCATACTAATATATGGAATACATGCGTCCAACAAAATTTAAACCTCTCTAAAAAACATAAGTTTTATTAGAGCATCCACAACGTTACAATCCATAAACCTTTACCTCAGAATGTTAGATCAGATTTTAAACCTCTCTAAAAAAACCTGTTTTTTTCCTATAACACTAAGATGGTGTTTGTTTTTCTAAAAAAGATCTGCGAAGGCTCTTCTGTCTGCGCGGCGCAGACCACGCGTAGACATTGACATATGCAAACTGTTTGTTTTTCCGAAGAAGTTTCATTTAAAAACGTCTACACGAACTCTTCTTGGTGCAGACTTGACCCAGGCACTTCTAAGATCTTCTAAGGCCTGCAGAGGGTTAAATACCACCACCCACCACCACCACCACCGTCCACCACCCACCACCATCGTCCACCACCACCGTCCGGACACCGCTACTAGTTTATTTTAGAAGTCTACAAACGTTAAAAACAAACAACATTCTTTTTGCAGACTACAGAGGTTTGGTCTAAATTTTCTTCTACAAAAGTTTGCAAATGTGGTTCACAAAATACAAACATTTTACCTCTTAAAAAACAAACAGCACAACTCTAAAAACCTCCATTAAAAAATATTAAAACAATATGTGAGAGTGGGGGCCACATGTGAGGTCCGGAACAAGACCTTGCCTACGAAGTACGAACCAAACACCTCAGACCACCGTCCATACACCACCCACATCGTGGGACGATCCACCTTTGCCCTCGTCCGGATTTTTGGACCATGTCACGCAAACACGCAAGACGCGTCGTCACACATGCTCTTAGGACATCTAAGTTTTATTGTTAAGTTTTTTTTTTTTTTTTGGCCAGCTTAACGGTACCCCCAAGACGGAACAACACCGCCACCCGAGTTCGATCCCCGGGCCCCCCCTAAGGTCCAGCCCCCCATTTCTGCCTAAAGCCTACTCTGGGTGGGATTCGAACCAGCGCCCCCGAGCGGGAACCCCACCGAAGCGGGTAAACCCTCTCACCTCCTCTTTGCTTGAAGTGGGGATCGAACTTGAGAGCTCTCACAAGGCCTAAGTCTTTTCCACCACTCCACCAAAGGATCATTGGCTTTTTTTATTGTTAAGTACTTAGGTTGCAGTAAAACCCTCACCAGTTGAGACATCATTTTCCACTTTCCCAAAACAAAGTAGAAACACAGCTCACATCCTACCCTCCCCCTCACCCCTCCCCCACCCCACCCTCCCCCACCCCCACCCTACTACACCACACCCTCCAATTAAATCTCAATAAATTTGACTCAAAACCCAAGACCCAAACACCAAATCTTGTGACTCTTGTCTGAGTTCCCATTAAAAATATTAAAAAAAAAAAAAAGAAAACTCAATTCTTTCCCCCTTTACATCTTTTTCTTGTATGACAAAGAAAGAAGCAAACTTGCATCTTCTCACCTCTTTCTTTCAATCCACCATGGCTATCTGCATTGACAGATAGATACAATATACCATATATATTATATATATATCATTCTTGAGCTTCACATTTTCAAAAAGCTCAGATTTTTCAACATGGGTTCTTTGATCTTTCAAATGGGTGTCTTTCTTTTCCTTCTTTTATTAACTTTTAGCTGCAAGCTTGTGGATTCACAAATTGTAACAAGAAAAGATGTTCTTCAAGGAAATGTTTTCATTGATGGCAAAAGTTCAATTGCAAAGATTGATAGTGACTTTATTTGTGCTACAATGGATTGGTGGCCACCAGAGAAGTGTGATTATGGTACTTGTAGTTGGGACCAGGCTTCCCTCCTCAATGTGGTATGTTTTTGCTTTCTTTTTTAACTTGTGTGTGTGTTTTTGAGGTGTATAGTGTGTGCAGTTGATAACATTATAGATGAATCTACAAGGGATTTTGTGTAGATTTTATATTATTGTTAGTTTATTCATCACTACTATTGTCATGTGATTTCTTAACTTTGTTGGTTACCTATTCAGCCATCATGAGCAATCTTGGACATATTTGAGGGTTTTTTTTTTTTGTTTTAATATTTAAATCTTTAAATGTAATTTTAAAGTTGTTTACAAATTTAGCCATAATGAGCATCCTGGACATATTTGAATTTTTTTTAATGTAATTTTAAAGTTGATTACAAATTTAGCCATAATGAGCAATCTTGGACATATATGAGGTTTTTTTTTTTTTTTAAATAATTTTAAAGATAACTTTTTCATGTTTGATTTTGACATCCATATTCATATTTGCATAATAATTTGATTAAGACCACCCGTAGTGGGACGGTATTTTTGAAAAAAATTGAAAAAAAAGCCCCCCCCCCCCCCCCCCCCACCATTACACTAGGCGTTTTGGGGTGGTAATTTTTAAAAAATATTGGTTTGGCGTTTTTAAAAACACGCCTAAAGGTGATTAATTTGTGTGGTTCAGTTAGGACTTGGCCAATGAGAAAATAGTTAGCTTTTTTTATTTATTTTTTTGTTTAAAAAAACGCCTAAAAGGGATTATTGGGCATTATTCCCACTACGCCACTTTTGCAATAACGCCCCATGCTGACTGGACTGCCACGTGTCGAATAATGCCCCATGGTGGGGGCATTATTTTGTTTAGCCACTACACATGGTCTAAAGAGACATACTTGAGTTTTTTTTTCTAATGTAATTTTAAAGATTTTAAAGTTGATTACAAATTTAGCCATCATGTGCAATCTTGGACATATATGAGGTTTTTTTTTTTTTTTTAAATAATTTTAAAGATAACTTTTTCATGTTTTGATTTTACATTCATATTTGCATAATAATTTGACAAAATAATTGTTGTTCTTTGATAAATCCCTCATATTTTGTAGTTTTATATATGTTTGTGAGTGTAAAAGCTTTATGCAATGAAACAATTCGGTTTAACTTTTCTTCTGTGCAGGATCTAAACAACAAAATTTTTCAAAATGCCATCAAAGGTACGAACAAAATTAAACTACTCCATTTATTACATTAAATAAATTATAATTATTTCCACATAATGACCAATTACTAAAGAAGTGATGTTGAAACTATGAGACTCAATGATTTAAAAGATTCCAAATTTGGTAGCTTGTTAATTAACCTGGTTTATTTAAAATAATAATTATGCAGCTTTTTCACCATTAAAGATAAGATTAGGAGGGAGTTTGCAAGACAAAGTTGTTTACCAAACAGAAGATAATCCAAAACCCTGCATTCAATTCAAAAGTAATAAATCAGAAATGTTTGGTTTTACTGAGGGCTGTCTACCACTAGCCAGATGGGATCAATTAAGTACTTTTTTTAAAGACACAGGGTAACCTCTTTTCTTTTTATTTTTTACTTTTTTTTTGACAATAATGACATTTTTATTAAGAAAAAACTAGGGGTTCAAATGAGAGCTCGGTTCAAGCTTTGTTTTCAGAGCTCGAGTTTGGCTCGATTATATATATTAATTAATATATTGAATAATAATAATATCAATCATAGATTGGTTTAGGCTCGCGAGCTCGATAAGTGAAACTTTGGCCCGTTTACCAAACAAGCTTATTTTTAGGTTCGGGCTCGGCTTGGCTCGTAAACAAGTTTAAATAAGCTCGGCTCGTTTATTAGACAACTTTAAATAAGGCGTAAATGTTATTAAATATTGAAACTTGTTTACGAGCCGAGCTCAAACCTCAAAATAAGTTTTTTTAGTAAACGAGCCAGAGCCCGAGCTTCACTTATCAAGCTTGCGAGCCAGAGCCCGAGCCCGAGCTTCACAAACGAGCCGAGCCGAGCTCGAGCTTGAGAAACTACCAACGAGCCTAGCTCGAACTTCGAAAACAAAGCTCGAATCGAGCTGAGCTCGAGCTCTCATAAGTTAATCGAGCTTGAGCTCAAGCCTGGTCGAGCTCGGGCTCGGCTCGTTTACACCCAAAAAACTAATATTAAACTAAGGCTCGACGAGCCTGACGAGCTTCATATGTCAGGCTCGGGCTCGATAAATAAACGAGCTTTATTTTAGGCTCAAGCTCGGTTCGGGCTTGATAAGGCTCGGCTCGTTTCTAGCTTTTTCTTGAGCCGCTCGGCTCATTTGCACCCCAAACAAAACTCTAATGGATTATAATCAATTAATCATGGTTTGCTTTTAGGGCTGAAATTATTTTTGGTTTGAATGCACTTGCTGGCAAGACAATACAAGCTGATGGTTCAGCAGTAGGACCTTGGGATCCTGCAAATGCTGAATCTTTTATACGCTACACGGTTAAAAAGAATTACGCCATGTACGCTTGGGAGCTCGGTAAGTTTATTCGCCTAACGGGTCAAAATCGACATGTTGAACAAAATGATTTGGGAGGTTTTATTATTTGTAAATTACAAATTAAACCCAACTATTTAAACCTTTTAATAAGTTGAAAAGAGTTATGGGACTGAGGCACCACAAAAAGATGTTGGATTTAAATCGCCAATGATGAAAGTTGTTTCTTCCATTATTAGCCTTAAATAGTACACCTTGCATGACTTTTGACCCATACATTCTGTTATTGTACATGTTTGACCCGTTATAAATAAAACATAACCCGAATCGACCCACTTGTAACTAAATGGGTCAAAATAAACGGGTCTGATTTTTCTCATTTTTTATCTTGTAGGGAATGAGCTAAGCGGAAGTGGAGTTGGAACAAGAGTAACTGCATCTCAGTATGCTTCCGACACAATCGCCTTAAAAAACATAGTTCAAAAAAGCTATGAGGGTGTCGAGTCTAAACCTCTAATAATCGCACCCGGAGGCTTCTTTGATGCCAACTGGTTCAAGGAGTTTATAGACAAAACACCCGAAACACTGGACATAATCACTCACCATATATACAATCTCGGCCCAGGTATATATATTTTGTTTTTTTACAATCGAGTAAAATGCCATTTTCGTCCCTGAGGTTTGGCCCGTTTTGCAACTTTCGTCTAAAGGTTTGTTTTTCCTCATCTGGATCCAAAAGGTTTAAAATCTTGCCATTTTCACCCGGCTCGTTAACTCCATCCATTTTTCTCCATTAAGTCAGGGGTATTTTCGTCTTTTTTGAATACTTGTACATCATGCTAAATGCTTGTACATAAAGTGAAAATGACCGAATTTCCCTTTAAGTTAACAAAAAGACGAAAATACCCCTCACTAAACGGAGAAAAATGGATGGATTTAACGAGCCAGATGAAAATGGCAAGATGTCAAACCTTTTGGATCCAAATGCGAAAAGATAAACCTTTGGACAAAAGTCACAAAACTGGTTAAACCTCAGGGACGAAAATGGCATTTTACTCTTTACAATGTGAGCAAAATTATTTGATATTTGATTTTGAAGATACACAGTTTGTTTAATTTAAATATCTTTTAATTTTATAACAGGGGTTGATCAACATCTTGTTGAAAAGATACTAGATCCATCGTATCTTGATCGCGAGGCTGATACGTTTAAGCAACTTGAGAACATTCTCAAGACTTCGACAGCTTCTGTTTCGGCTTGGGTTGGTGAAGCCGGTGGTGCGTATAACAGTGGGCATAATCTTGTGACCAATGCATTCGTGTTTAGTTTCTGGTAAGAAAGTGGTAAAAAGACCAAAATACCCTTTACGAAAAGGATAACCGTCATGCGATGTTGTTTGGTATAGGTACTTGGATCAGCTGGGAATGTCATCTGTTTATGACACGAAAACGTACTGCAGGCAGACGTTGATTGGAGGAAACTATGGTTTGCTTAATACTACAACTTTTGAGCCAAATCCAGATTACTACAGGTTTATATAACTTTTTTTTGCATTATGCTTTGACTTTTGAGGTCAAAGTTATATTTTGATGGGATTGTTCTTTCTTTTCAGCGCTCTTCTTTGGCATCGTTTGATGGGTCAAAAAGTTCTTTCTGTAAACTTTAACGGGACGAAGAAAATACGATCGTATGCGCATTGTGCCAAAGAATCTGTAAGCTTCCTATAGTATTTGAATACTGTAGTTTTTCTATTCTTATTATACAAATAGTTATTTTTAAAACAAAAAATTAGGGGTTTGAATTTCTGACATGACGTGAAACACGACACGAACATAACACGAAATTCGCGGGTTTGGGTTTAGTCTAAACAGGTTCGGGTCATTTTTAGGTTGAACCCGCGAACCTGTTTAGCTAAACGGGTCGGGTTCAGGTCAACCCAGTCGGATTGGCGGGTTGACCCGTTTAACCCTTTTATATTTTATGATATTTTTTACAATATGTTTTATGCCATAAATTAAATTGGGTGTGTACTTTATGCCGTAATTATAACTTAAAAAATGATTTTGACATAAAATTTTATAATTTAAATGTAATCGTATTATATGCATTTGTGTATTTTGTAGTAAATTTTAATACTAAGATACTAATTTGCGGAAAAAAAATAAATGATAAAAAATTCAGGTTGAACGGGTCGTGTTCAGGTTTGTCTAAAATTTTTAGGTTCGGGTCGGGTTGAACCCGCCAACCTGCGAACACGACCTGTCACCCCTGCAAAAAATGTTGACGGGTTGGCCCAACTTGACCTGTCCCATTTTAATTTATCTATGAAAATTGCAACGAAACTTGAAAGGGTAATAAAGTCATTTCTCACGAAGCTTCTAACATCTATTGCAGCAGGGAATAACACTACTATTGATCAATCTAGACAGCAAAAGTACAGTTGATGTAAGCTTGTCTCTAGATAGCGCTTGGAGTTTACATAAACTAAAATCGCATGTTCATTATCATCGTCATAAAGCAAACAAACAGCACCATTCCAAGATTAGTGGAACAAACACGCGAGAAGAATACCATTTAACCGCTAAAGACGGGGATCTACACAGTCAAGTGATGATGCTTAACGGTAAAGAACTAGGAGTAAATTCAAATGGCGAGATACCACAATTCGAGCCTGTGAATGTGGATTCTTCAGAGCCCATAAGTGTTGCTCCCTTTTCGATTGTGTTTGCTCATATCCCAAATGTTACTTTGTATGCGTGCGGGAATTAGTTGGTATAACATATATATATATATAGAGACATACATACATGGAATGGAACTGAGAATCAGCTTCATTCTGTTTATTGATTAAATGAGTCCTATATGGAAACTTTGAAGTTTTGCTGTATTGTTTTTAACAACTGTTATTGGCATTTAATTGCAAAGAAACTATCTTTCTTGCATGGATACAAAACAAACAGACCTTTTTGCAAGGTCAAAGTGACTTCAAAACAAAATATAAAAATGGTGGGTTACTTAATTAGCTTATATGTTATGAAAAGTTTAGCATAAGATCACTTGGTGTTATTTATTTATATATTATAAGAACATCACAATGCAAAGGGTTAAAAAAATCCATTTACACGTCTGTCAGCTGTCATATCGGATATCCTTAGACAACAGACAATGCACACATTTATGGGTGCATTTGGTTTATGTGGCAACATATGTGGGAATGAAACCATTGGAGGGGAGTGCATTCGGGGTGACACCCTTGGCTACGCGAGGCATAAAAATTGTTGGGGCATATTGAGTTGGCATAGGAGGAGCGCATTTGCACCTCTTCCATTGGAGATGGTCTTACAAATCCTTACATCTCCACATTATTACATGTTTTATAGATACTTTCATGTTAAAAGTGTTTTTATAATAACCGATCTTTTACTAAAATTTTATAAATTATGCGTATATATCAAAACAATTTTTTTTATAAAAAAAGTTTAGCAACAATGATTTTTGGGTAAATTATTTTTGAGTCCCTATGTTTTAGTGGTTTTAACCATTTGAGTCCAAAATAAAAAAGTTTAACGCTCCGAGTCCCTAACTGCTCAGCTCATTCTATAATGTTTTGAGTCCCTAATTTTAGTGGTTTTAAAGCACTTGAGTCCAAAATCAAAGTACAAGTGTTAAAAAATTGGACTTAAAACGTTATAAAATGAGTAGTTAAGGACTCAAGGCGTTAAACTTTTTGATTTTAAAATCCAAGTAGTTAAAACCACTAAAACATAGGAACTCAAAAAGTAATTTATTCATGATTTTTTTAATAAAGGGACTTTATATAAGTGAGAAAGGTATGACATCACAATCGCATTATCCTTTATATTACCAGCTGACTCACACACTTACTAAATTTAGATTTAAATCTATATCAATGTCCATGAATTACAATGAAAAGCGTATATTTAATCTTGGTCTCGTATCCAATTATAAAATCATGTCATATTAAATATAAGATTATAAAATACATATTTTAAAATGAAGCATTAGTAGAAAAAGGCCAATTAAATATTATTATAAAAAATGTAATTTAAACGAATAGTTTTTCCCACATATTAACCCATTATAAATTAACAACATTGTGGGTGTTTGAACAAGTGTTTGTGATTAGATGTGGCGCCTTATGCATTTGACAAGTGTTTGAACAAATCGGACCATCTATTAAGCAATGGGTTTGAGTAGTTGAACAGTTTAGACCATCGACCGAACAAATTTGACCAGAGATGCTGACAATATCTTGTATCTTAGGGTTTAAAAGTTAACTAGTTGAAATATTTTTCTTTTCGAAAACTACTAAAAAACTATTATTTATACATAGTTTTTTAGTAGTTTTTCATAATGCTCGCCTCAAATACGTGATGCGTGCGCTTCACGCATCGGCTTTTGAGATCAATGCATCAGAGAGTGTCACACGCTTTTTAAAACCAAGCTTGAAACTACCATGAAAATAAAAACTTTTATCTTGAAATTCAAGATTTCTTGACGAAAATTGGTACTCAAATTCATTGACCTTTTATGTTCAAAATTAGGCTGTAAATCACGGGCTTTCAGAGTCATATCTAGACATCGTTCGACAAGTGATCAAACACTTCTTGGAGCTTCCGTTGGAGGAAAAGAAAAAAACACTACAGACAAGCTGGTTCTCCCAAAGGCTATGGAAACGACGTGACAGTGGATGTGAGTCAAGTTCAAGATTGGTGTGATCGCCTTTCTCTTCGAGTCCTCCCAAAAGATCAAAGAAAACTCCAGTTCTGGCCCGAAAACCCATCAAATTTCAGGTCCCATTTCTAACTCTCTTCATATTGTTCTCTTCAATCTGTTAAAAGAATAATGAGTTGCGCCATATGCAGGGAAACTATCGGTGACTACACCATGAAGATCAAATCTATATCGGCGGTCATATTCAAGGCAATGGCGAAATCTTTAGACTTGGAAGAAAATTGTTTTTCGAAACAGTTTACTGAAGAACATGATGTTATGTTAGGGAGGTTTATTTTGTACCCACCATGTCCAACCCCTGATCAAGTGTTTGGGCTGAAAGCCCATTCGGATAGATCCGGAATTACTCTATTGTTACAAGATCCTGGAGTTGAAGGGCTTCAAGTGTTTAATGATGGTAAACGGTACATGGTTCCTGTGATACGCGATGCCCTTTTTATTAACCTTGGCGATCAAATGCAGGTGAACAATTTGGTTACAGTATACTCGATTCAAACTTTGTTAGTTTTTGAGTAAATTACAAAACTCGTCCTTTATGTATGTATGTTATTGTAGATTATGTCCTTTGTCTTCAATAATTACATTAATCATACTAAGGGACTGTTTGGCTAAGCTTTTCAAAACTACTTATTTGCTTTTCTGAAAAGCAAATAAGCAAATAAGTAGTTTTGAAAAGCTTTAAAATAGAGCTTTTCAAAATGACTTATTTGCTTATTTGCTTTTGGAGCTTTTCAAAATGACTTATTTGCTTATTTGCTTTTCAGAAAGCAAATAAGCAAATAAGTAAGTTTGAAAAGCTTAGCCAAACAGCCCCTTAATGTTGACAAATCCTAACATGGTATATCCTTTACCCAAAACCAAGTTAAAATTCTCAGTTAACGTTAGTCACATGGGACACACATGAGGGCATTAATGTCCTTTCACCTACCAACTGTTTCTCCCCCATTTAAAACCCCCATTTAACCCTAATCGCCCCTCACACACCATCAGTTAACTTTTGTCTCTCTCTCTAAAACACACACACACATACTCTCTCTACTCTCTCTTTAACACCATGACCAGCCACCATCACCCTCACACCAACATCACAAACTTGAAGCCCACTGCAGGTTCACCGGCGACCATGCCACCACCACCCTCACTCCAACCCACACCACCCCCACACCATAAGCTGGAAGCCGACGATGGGTTATCACCGGCGACCATGCCACCACCACACCAACACCACAGATCTCGGAGAAGGTGACTCAACAAACGCAGATCCAGCGAGGTTTGAAATTATCTGGATGATTTGTTAAAGAATCGTGAGCTTGAAGACCAACAGCACAGCTGATTGATTTCATTTCAGATCTCAAAAAATGATAGAAATGGGAATCGTGAGTTTGAAATTCTGTTCTGTTGTTATTCTTCTTCTGGTTCAAAGTTGTGTGAGATTGATTGAGTTGATGAGGTTTGAAATTATCTGGATGAGTTGTTAGAGAATCGTGAACAACAACACGACTAATTGATTTCATTTGACATCTGATAGAAATGAGAATCGTGTGAGTTAGGGTTTAGTGAAGGGAGAAATGGGGATAGGGTTGTTTATAGGAAAGGAAGAAGACAGTGGGAATCGGAAAGGCGCTGACCATTTGAAGATCGTGTGGTTAAAGGCCGGTGATTTGGCTCTGAAATTGCCACCATTCAAGTCCCCCGGTTGAGTTTCTCACCTTAATCTCCGCTCCTTGGTTTTTCCGATAGTGGTTTGGAGAGACGGTGGTTGTGACGGAGATGGTGGTTTGGGGGAGATGGTGGCTGGTTATGGTGACACACGGTGGTGGTTTAGGGAGATGGTGGTGGTGGGTGGCTCTTAAATGGTGGAGTGGGGAAGAAGAAGAAGTAGGGTGTAGGGGAAAGGACATTAATGCCCTCACGTGGGCCCCACGTGACTAAACTTAACTGAGAATTTTAACTTGGTTTGGGGTAAAGGATATACCATGTTAGGATTTGTCAACATTAGGTATGATTAATGTAATTATTGATGACAAAGGACATGATTTGCAATAACATACATACATAAAGGATGAGTTTTGTAATTTACTCTTAGTTTTTTGTACTAACACGACACAAACCTAACACGAAATTCGCGGGTTTGGGTTTAGTCTAAACGGGCTCAGGTCGGTTTTAGGTTGAAGCCGCGAACCCCTTTAGCTAAACGGGTCGGGCTCGGGTCAACAGGTTGACCCGTTTAACCTATTTATATTATATTATGTTTTTTTACAATATGTTTTATATCATAAATTAAATTGGGTGTGTATTTTATGCGATAATTATAAAAGAAAAAATTGACATAATATTTTATTATTTAAATATAATTGTATCATATACATTTGTGTTTTTATGTAGTAAATTTTAATTTGAATATATTAATTTGCAGAAAAAATAAAAAATAAAATTCGGGTGGAACAGTCGTGTTTTGGTCAACCTGCGATTCAGGTCGTGTTCATATGTATAACAAAACCCTGCATTCAATTCAAAAGTAATAAATCAGAAATGTTTTGGTCAACCTGCGATTCAGGTCGTGTTCATATGTATAAGTACGTTTTTAAAGACACAGGGTAACCTCTTTTCTTTTTATTTTTTACTTTTTGACAATAATGACACTTTTATTTAAAAAAAAAAATTCTAAACGAGCTGAGCGTGAGCGTGAGCTGAGCTCAATTAACTTATGAGAGCTCGGCTCGGTTCGAGCTTTGTTTTCAAGGCTCGGTTCGAGCTTTGTTTTCAAAGCTCGAGCTCGGCTTGTTGGTAGTTTCTCAAGCTCGGCTTGTTTATTATCTATTAATTAATATATTAAACTATGTTGTCAAAGACGCAAGGCGCAGGCGAGGCGCATCGGCCTCGCCCGGAGCCTTGGCGCAAGGCGCAAAAAAACGTGGGCTTTTTTAAGAAAAGCACACATAGAGAAAAAAAATATAAAAAATATGTTATGCTTTGAAAATAAATAAGATTCCACATATAAAATAAAAAAAAACTATTATATATGCCATTTAAGATCATGTAGCTAATAGTTAGTATTAAAAGTTTAGGACTTATGCACACGTAGTGATGCCAAAAGTTATACCAAAAGTTACTAGTACTTGTACAAACGTTTGCGGTTACTAAAACATTTAAACTTATAGTTCATCATCAATCATCAAGACCATCATCAAAGTCATCAGAACTTCCATCAACATCAATTGGATATTCAGCTTCGGCTCGCCTCGCTGCGCCCGAGCGACTAGGCGCGTGCCTTTTGCGCCTGAGCACCGTTTTTACAAAAAAAGCCCATTTCTGCGCCTAAGCTACCACCAGGCGCCATAGGCGCGCCTCGCTGTGCCCGAGCGCTTAGGCGCCTTTTGCGCTTTTGACAACTATGATATTAAATAAAAATAATATAAATAATACATTGGTTTAGGCTCGCGAGCTTGTTAAGTGAAACTCGGGTCTGTTTACTAAACAAGCTTATTTTTGGGTTCGGGCTCGGCTTGTAAATAAGTTTAAATAAGATCGGCTCGTTTATTAGACAACTTTAAATAAGGGGTAAATGTTGTTTAATATTGATAAAAACTAATATTACACTAAGGCTCGATAAGGCTTGACAAGCCTAATGAGCTTCATATGTCAGGCATGAGCTTGGGCTTGATAAATAAACAAGCTTTATTTTAGGCTCAAGCTCTGCTCGGCCTTGATAAGGCTTGGCTCGTTTCAAGCTTTCTCTTGAGCTGCTCGCGAGCCGAGCGGCTCATTTGCACCCCTTAAAACAAAATTCTAATGGATTATAATCAATTCATCAAGGTTTGCATATAGGGCTAAAATTATTTTTGGCTTGAATGCACTTGCTGGCAAGACAATACAAGCCGACGGCTCAGCAGTATGACCTTGGGATCCTGCAAATGCTGAATCTTTTATACGCTACACGGTTAAAAAGAATTACGCCATGTACGCTTGGGAGCTCGGTAAGTTTATTCGCCTAACGGGTCAAAATCGACATGTTGCAAATTCAAGAATTTTACATATTTAGCGAATATGATGTTAACTAAAGGTTGCAAAATTGTCAAAAAGGTTCACTTAACGGGTCAAAAAGGGTCAGGCACGGCTGACCCCAAACAATTGTATAAATAAATATGTTTTTTGCCCATGGCATTATAGCCTAGAGGCATCTTAAGGGTAGGATAAGGCTTAGAAACTATGAAGTCCTGGATTCGATTCCCACAAGGGGGGTTTTTCCAGATTTAATGGGTTTCCTCCAGAATAATTTGCCGTTCAAAAAAAATATTGTATAAATAAATGTGGTGTCAGATATTAAAAGAGATATCAGGCAACAAATCACATTCTCATTACATTCACAGTTAATACAATACCTATTTATAGACCACTCACACCCAAGGGTAATCCAAACCAAGCCATTGCTTTGGGCCTCACCTCCCTAAAGGCCACAATAATTAAAACCTCATGTAAGTATACATATGGAAGTTCGGTGAGAAAGACCAAATCATGGCAATTCAAGCATCACATAAACCAAAGGCACGAAAGTATCATTAAGTTTTATTTGTGTAATCCGCATACAATCTCTCTTTATATTGTAATTGTTACAAGTTGCAAGTAAACTTATTTTTATTAAGGCCTCTATTTTAGTTATTGCTTTGGCCCCCCACAAAGGTTGAGCCGGCCAAGCACATAATTACGCCAGCAGGAGCGCGTGTTATAGATGTGGTACACTAACTAAGAGATTATAGTGCTACAAAAAGAACACAAAAACAAATAATAAACGAGTCGCACTTGAGCTTAATTAGACATATAACTCGGAAAACATACAAAACTTGTACTCTCTTGAGTTTAAACTTTGTCTTGTTTCTACTAGCTAACCAAATATGTGAATAATTCTACTAGCTAACCAAGTATCTGAATAATACGTAATAGATGAATAACAAAAAAGGCAAAAAGCCAACGTCCATTTAATTCACCAATCAAGGCCACTTCTTTCCTTACATCTACATAATAAAGAACATCAACAAATATATAAGCAATTAGACATTAAAGTTTAAACATATGTTTGTTAAAAACTAAAGTATGAAATCAAAAAGTAATGTAATACCTGACTTCGTACGATGGCAAGGGTAGAGCAAAATGTGGAACTAGCGGTGCCGGCTAGAACACCTTGATTAATCGTGTAGAAATCCCATCGCCGCCTTGCTATATCGTACCGGGAAAGCATGTATCGCCAATGTCCATTAACCAATTTCAACAAAGACAAGTTAACTCCATTGTTAATTGGAGCAAGGTGATAAGAGCGGATGTCAACCATCCTGATAGGTAGACGATCATTGGGGATTATTGATTCCAGCCGCCATCGGTCCAAGTTCTCGGTTAAGATGAAGAATGAGATTCTTTCTAGACTTTGAGGCCCAATAAACTGATTCATAAAGGTGTCGATCACGACCGTGTGTCTATCCATTGTAAGCAAAACTTCCGAAATGTGAAAACCTATTGGTGGAAGTACATCAAATACGGGAAACCGGGTCAAATACACCGGTAGCTTGTCTCTAAAAGTCAGTAAACAGGTACTTGGGGGGCAAGTTTGATCTCCTTAAATCATTGGTTTCCGCTACTGTAAGATTATCAACCAAATTTCAAATCATTTGATGGTTTCCTTGTTCATTAGACAACCGTCTCCAAAGGGTAATACCACCATCAACATGACGATGAAGAAATTCCACTACATAAGTAGCATCATTTACCAAGTCTTAGTAAACCCTTACCCCATTTCTCAAAAGCTCAATCATCATCATAGGAAATACAACAGTCATGTTAAAAAATTGAATTCTCCTAACCGTTCCATCCCACAAGTTTACGATTAACAAACTCCCACCCGAAATGCCAAACAAAAGGATACTTCTCCAAAATCCTACAAGAACGAGCATCTCATTCGGGTCTATAAAAATGTTTCGATTTTCAAGCAACCTGTTAACTTGAAGCCGCCTGATTTCAACTTCGCCATTAGCCTCTTCTCGAACACAAGAAATCCATCCCAAATTCGGGTTAGGGTCAAAGTTGACGGGAAGACTTTGATAGCGAGTAAACCTCCAAACATAACGTCTATTAGCCGCTACACTGTTGTATTGCCTCCAAAAGTTGGCGGTTGAAGTGATACGTCTTACCCGATGAGGATCCAAAAAGTGGCCGGACACTGAGTGACCACGATTAGACCTTTGAATAGCTTGGAGATTTGAACCTGCACACTGAACAAACCGTTAGGCTCGCCGCAGAGGTGGGAGGGCCACTCTGCGACCACCCTCCGGCGTGAGGATAAATATTTGCTAGAGAGAGAGTATGGACGAAAGTTCAGAAAATCATACTTGTGGTGTACTTGGTGGAGATATTTATACTAGTTGACTTTGATGACATCATTCGGTGGGACGCACCTTGTGATGTGCGTTCTTTAATGTGGCGAGGAGGACAGACCTCAAGATGTGCGTCCTTTTTGTTGCGGTCCGGCCTTGTGAGGGAGGTCTGGACTCGGTTATGCATCTACAAGATGACGTGGAGCGTCCGTAAGCCTTGAATTGGTGACGTGGAGCATGGCAGTCAGTCACCGCCCTGTTTCCGTAACATTCCCTCCTTGGGAATCGTGATCGGCGCCCTGAAGTGACTATTGATTGGATGGGCCAGTTGTCAAGGGTAAATAATTTTTACTTCTTCACTTTCTTTCTTCTTCATTCTCTTCATTCTCTGCGTTTTCTTATCCTCCTTAACTGTAAAACTCTTATTTCGGTGATCTTCTTACCATTCAAGGTGCATATTGTCTTCTTCCACTTTTAGACTTATGGCTCCGGGGAAGGAGAACATGCCTGCAAGCTTCATTGTTTTGACACAGAAGCAATTTGATAAATTTGTTCGAGATTACCAGATTCCGGCTTTTTTTAAATCCGGAACTTCCGGCACGAAATAAACCTATTTACCCATTTTTAGCCGGAAAGTTCCCTTTTTACACGCGAGTTTGTAATTTTGCAAATTATCGCATTCCTTTTACAAAATTTTTGATAAAAGTCCTCCGGTTCTTCGGAGTCCGCCTTTCTCAGGTCAACCCTTTTGGACTTAGCTGGATGAATCATTTCGAACTTTCCTGTATGGCTTTGGGTCGTAAGCCGGACCTAAACGTCTTCCGGTACTTTTATGAGTTCATTACGGCCGGGGACTGGTACACTTTTGCCCATAGGAAATCTGTCCCTAACCCTTCCTCGGATGAGAAATCAAGTCTAAAGAATTGGAAAGGCCATTTCTTCTGGCTGGAATGTCTTCCAGCAGATATGGCACGGAGGTTCAAAGACCAGTCTATGGAGTATGGACTTTGATTAAAGAGGATTTTGCTTTTGATCAAGGGTTGGCCCGGGATTTGGTTGATAACCGAAGCCCTATCCGTCCCCTTCCAGAGCATCTAAAAGAAGATTTTGCTTTTGATCAGGGGTTGTCCGGCCACTTTTTGGATCTTCATCGGGTAAGACGTATCACTTCCACCGCCAACTTTTGGAGGCAATACAACAGTGTAGCGGCTAATAGACGTTATGTTTGGAGGTTTACTCGCTATCAAAGTCTTCCCCTCAACTTTGACCCTAACCCGAATTTGGGATGGATTTCTTGTGTTCGAGAAGAGGCTAATGGCGAAGTTGAAATCAGGCGGCTTCAAGTTAACAGGTTGCTTGAAAATCGAAACATTTTTATAGACCCGAATTTGGAGAAGTATCCTTTTGTTTGGCATTTCGGGTGGGAGTTTGTTAATCGTAAACTTGTGGGATGGAACGGTTAGGAGAATTCAATTTTTTAACATGACTGTTGTATTTCCTATGATGATGATTGAGCTTTTGAGAAATGGGGTAAGGGTTTACTAAGACTTGGTAAATGATGCTACTTATGTAGTGGAATTTCTTCATCGTCATGTTGATGGTGGTATTACCCTTTGGAGACAGTTGTCTAACGAACAAGGAAACCATCAAATGATTTGTAATTTGGTTGATAATCTTACAGTAGCGGAAACCAATGATTTAAGGAGATCAACCATGGTATCAGACTTGCCCCCAAGTACCTGTTTACTGACTTCTAGAGACAAGCTACCGGTGTATTTGACCCGGTTTCCCGTATTTGATGTACTTCCACCAATAGGTTTTCACATTTCGGAAGTTTTGCATACAATGGATGGACACACGGTCGTGATCGACACCTTTATGAATCAGTTTATGGGGCCTTAAAGTCTAGAAATAATCTCACCCTTCATCTTAACCGAGAACTTGAACCGATGGCTGCTGGAATCAATAATCCCCAATGATCGTCTACCGATCGGGATGTTTGACATCCGCTCTTATCACCTTGCTCCAATTAACAATAAAGTTAACTTGTCTTTGTTGATATTGGTTAATGGACATTGGCGATACATGCTTTTCCGGTACGATATAGCAAGGCGGCGATGGGATTTCTACACGATTAATCAAGGTGTTCTAGCCGGCACCGCTAGTTCCACGTTTTGCTCTACCCTTTCCATCATACCAAGTCAGGTATTACATTCCTTTTTGATTCCATATTTTAGTTTTTAACAAACATATGTTTAAACTTTAATGTCTAATTGCTTATATATTTGTTGTTGTTGCTGTTCTTTATTATGTAGATATAAGGAAAGAAGTGGCCTTGATTGGTGAATTAAATGGACGTTGGCTTTTTGCCTTTTTTTGTTATTTGTCTATTACGTATTATTCAGATACTTGGTTAGCTAGTAGAATTTTTCACATATTTGGTTAGCTAGTAGAAACAAGACAAAGTTTAAACTCAAGCGAGTGCATGTTTTGTATGTTTTCCGAGTTATATGTCTAATTAAGCTCAAGTGCGACTCATTTGTTATTTGTTTTTGTGTTCTTTTTATAGCACTATAATCTCTTAGTTAGTGTACCACACCTTACCCTTAGTCCTATATGGAAACTTTGAAGTTTTGCTGTGTTGTTTTAACAATAGTTATTGGCATTTAATTCCTAAAAAAACTATCTTTCTTGCATGGATACAAAACAAACACACCATTTTGAAAGGATAAAGTGACTTCAAAACAAAATATAGAAAATGGGCGGTTGGTTAATTAACTTATATATTATACCATTAGTTTTGTTGTATTGTTTTTAACAATAGTTATCATATGTATGAATTCTTCTTATTCATCATAGTTGTTAATAGCGACCATAGCGGTAAAACATGTCATAAAGCTACAATGGAGTAGTAAAGACTTTACCTTATAAACAACCACTAACTTTGTTCACACACCAATGTGGGACAAAGTATTTACCACCTTTTGAAACTTTCATTCACACACCCAACATATAAGTCCTTTGCTACTAACTATTAGTTTTTGTTATATATACATGTAAAGTAGCATATATATAAGGGTATTTTGATGTAATATACATATAAAAATTTTCAAAAATCTTTTTCTAGTGTAATCGCTATTTATAAAATAGCCGTCGCTATTTGTCGTTATTCGCTACGTAGCCTAAAGGTGCCTTGTCGCTATTCGCTATCGACAACTATGTTATTCATATCATAGAGGTGTTTAGTTTTATTTCTTGACAACTATTTTTGTGTGAATGATATGTTTTTATATCTTATTTTCACATGGTCCTGTTTAGTTTCATATCATAGAGGTTATACGGCCCGTATAGAATAAAGTGAACTGACAAAGGCCTTCGTCGACTTTATTCTATACGGGTCGTATAACCTTATACGACCCGTATACACCATATGAGAATATGTATACGGGCCGTATAAGGTTATACAACCCGTATAGAATAAAGTGAACTGAAGCAGCCTTTGTCAGTTGACTTTATTCTATACAGGTCGTATAACCTTATACGGCCTGTGTCAGTTGACTTTATTCTATACGGGTCGTATAACCTTATACGGCCCGTATACACCATGTGACAATAATATTTTTGTCTGATCGTATATAATGTATACGACGCTTTATACGGGCCGTATAACGTTATACAACCTGTATATTTCCAATTTCGTCCGAATTAAACGTTAGATTTCTCGATATTCGTGCGAGTTATTTGAATCGACGTTAGATTCCTCGATCCGCGTGTTAATCATTTGATTCGGCTTAAAGTGTACTATCCACCTCCGGTAGATAATATGTTTCAGTGGTTCACACAAGGAACGCGCTCGTAGCCCGAAATAGGGCTACCGTAAAAAGAGTTGTTCCAACTATGAACGCATGTTTTTGGAAAATGATTGTGAACTCACCTTAGTTTGCTCGGTTGTACACTTGAAAGGTAACCAGAAATGTCAATATCTTCCTGATATGTTTATCGTAAATATTTTTAAGGGATTACAATAGGGAATGCAGAGGTTCCATTTGAAACTTTAAACATTTTCGCAATCATGACGTCCTACATGAGCATCATGTTGTAGGACATAGAGAGGATGACGAAATAAGAGTTACCTACCGCCTTGAAGACTATGGTATAGATTTGGATCATGTAGGGGACAACATTGAGCTGATACTCGTTGATAGAAACATACTTTAAACATTTTCGCAATCATGACGTCCTACATGAGCATCATGTTGTAGGACATAGAGAGGATGACGAAATAAGAGTTACCTACCGCCTTGAAGACTATGGTATAGATTTGGATCATGTAGGGGACAACATTGAGCTGATACTCGTTGATAGAAACATTCTTGTTTTCGTGTATGGTGGAGGGTTCCTAATTTGCAATTTGATTACGATGACATCAAGAGTAGTTCCATGCCTATTATGGCCTTTCATGGAACGAAAAAACTTGACCTGGGGTACAAGGATCATGGAGGACCCCATAGATCCAATGCACTACATTTTGATGTATACTTTCAAATGAAGAGGAGGGAAATGAGATAGTCGACTACTTCATATATCATTCTTCGACAGATCACCAGTTGTTCCCTACGATGGGTTTGTCAGTGGCAACCGACTATCTAACCTATAATGAGAGGGCACATGCTTTATACATGCTTATACTAGAAGAATTGTTTCTATCGATAAGAAACAGACGTCCCGTTCACTTGGTTGAAATGCATGAGTTGGTCTACGGTCAGATAGAATTGCTCCCACAACTTATTGAGCTTCCAAGCTTTGTTCGATTTGAGTCTTTGTATTACAACAATGAGGGTTTTTGATGATAGTTGAAGGCTGGAACACACACCTAAGCCTTCCTAACAGCTCTCCTCCTAAGTGTTTGCTCCAGCCTTCAACTACCATCAAAAACCCTTCATTGTTGTAATACAAAGACTCAAATCGAACAAAGCTTGGAAGCTCAATAAGTTATGGGAGCAATTCTATCTGACCGTAGACCAACTCATGCATTTCAACCAAGTGAACGGGACGTCTATTTCTTATCAATAGAAACAATTCTCTGGTATAAGCATGTATAAAGCATATGATCTCCCATTATAGGTTGGATAGTCGGTCGCCATTGATAAACCCATCGTAGGGAACAACTGGTGATCTGTCGAAGAATGATATATGAAGTAGTCGACCATCTCATTTCCCTCCTCTTCATATTTCCCTCCTCTTCATTTGGAAGAGCATACATCAAAATGTAGTGCAATGGATCTATGGGGTCCTCCATAATCCTTGTACCCCAGCTCAAGTTTTCGTTCCATGAAAAGCCATAATAGGCATGAAACTACTTTTGATGTCATCGTAATCAAATTGCAAATTAGGAACCCTCCACCATACACGAAAACAAGAATGCTTCTATCAACGAGTATCAGCTCAATGTTGTCCCTTACGTGATCCAAATCTATACCAAAGTCTTCAAGGCGGTACTCGGTAGGTAACTCTTGTTTCGCATCCTCTCTATGTCCTACAACATGATGCTCATGTAGGACGTCATGATTGCGAAAATGTGTAAAGTTCCAAACGGAACCTCTGCATTCCCTATTGTAATCCCTTAAAAATAGATCTTGTTGGACTAGGGCTTCGAATTGAGGGCTCGTCCTCCTTATACTATGCAATTCCAAAAAATCAAGTCTTAAAAACACGCTCCAAAGCATTGCTTCAGGTAGGGCATCCATTCGAAAACCTGAGTTTTGAATACACACAAAGTAGTTAGCATGGTTTTAAAAAACGGTTGAGGCGTGCGCCTCGAGGCGCGCCTCAAGGCGAAACGGCCAAAAAACGATTCTGAGGCGCGCCTCAGGGGGTTTATACTGTTTGTGAGCCTCAGAGGGGCTGAGGCGCTAAAAAGGGTGCGCCTCAGGGGTTTTAGAGATTTGTTTTTGATGTTTTTGCATTTTTGTGTCAATTTCAAGCAATTTCTGTCTTTTTTATGTGTGTTTTTTATTATTTTGATGAATTTGGTGATGGATTTAGTTAGTATTACTATTTTTATAAGATATAGAATATTTATATTTATTTTTTAGTTCCGCCTCGGGCTTACGCCTCATTTCGCCTCGAGGCTTACGCCTCGTGAGGCGAAGTGAAAACGCCTCGAAACTCGTTTCCGTTTTTTTAAACCTTGGTAGTTAGTAAATTTACAAAGGGAAAATAAACGGTGTGTTTGGGTTTATCGGTGTAACACAATTTTCAGGTTTGGGTCAAGTTAACCTACCAACATGACCCGTTAAAACACCTCTACCATGCCCTTATTGAAATGCATACACTTATCAAGTGTACGGGTAAACCCACTGGTTAAACTATACAACTTAGGCGTGTAATTGAACCGAACGGACACGAACACGAACAGAGACATGTTCGTGTTCGCTCATCTAACTTTAACCGAACACAGACATATAATTGAACACATCTCTATTGCTCATGTTCGTTTATTAAGAAAATGGGCATGTTTGTGTTCGTTTAGAACCTAAACGAACAGTTCATGAACGCAAACGAACATAAATAAACAAACTTAAACGAACATAATTTAACAAACAATCAACAACACAAATGAACAAACAAAAATGAACATAATTGACTAAACATAAACGAACCTAAAGTAATGTTTTCATATGAATTAGTGGTTAATACCATAAATTCCATTGGAAACCCATTTTTATCACTAGAAAGCTCAATTGCCAATTAGTTAGATTTATACAAGTAGTTAGAAAGTTCCTTCTATGTTAAATAATATATATAAAAATATAACTACTTATGTATTTAAATTGAAACGAACAAACATAAACAAATGTAAATAAACGAACATAAACGGACGTTCACGAACATAAATGAAAACGTGTGTTCATGTTCGTTCGTTTAATTAAATGAACAAAAAATTGTGTTCATGTTCGTTCGTTTATTAAATAAACGAACCTTCACCAAACAAGTTCATGAACGTTCAGTTCGTTTAAAGGCTTAATACAAGTTATATGGTAAACTTTAAAATCTAAATGTAACTACCACGTAGATATCCAAATAAATAAACCCCGGCCCATTTCATTTTTATAAGCAATAATAATATTAATTCGTCAGTTTATCTAGATGCAATACATGAAGATGGTGCACAATTCATTTAGCACATTATTAACAATCTTGAAGCATAATCCACTAACCTAGCTATCAAACAATAAGCTTGGAATTTATATATACAAGGACTATAGGTTAGTAGAAGAATATATAGTAGCCTAACTAATTAATCAAAAAATGAATTTGGTCCTTTTGCAAGCAAACACACATACATCAATGACTCTTAACAGCATAATTAAAAGAATTTTATCCTCATGGTTACCCTTGTAATCACAAATCAACAATATTTGAATTCATAGCTGAGGATTTTAGGTTGTTAAAGAGACATACCACAGATAATTAATTTAATTATATACCATATTGCAAAATAAGGGAACTCTGATGTAGGCCTGTCAATGGATGGATATGGATATGGATTGGATCATGATTGGATCCATTAATGATCCAACTTAAATGGTTTAGTTTGGCATCAGTTTAGGCCGCCGGTTTAGACGGATTCTGCATGCTTCTAATGGCGATTGGTTGGGTGACATGTGGAAGACGCGACTATTTATTTTTATATTTATAATAAACTTTCATGCGCAACAAAGAAAAGACACATAGCCTCCACTTGTACACCATATCATCAAGTAATACACTTGTACACCTGAACCCCCAAAATTAATTAGAAAATTTGTGTCTGTGCAAAAGAAAAAAATGTGAAGTAAAAACTATTTCCCTTAAAAACAACCTGTTACAAAATCCATCAAGCTTTAAAAGTCATCTTAAAACTCACTTTTAACCATGTTTACCATCTGAATTTCGTATTTGGCTGGAATTACAACTTTCATCAAACACTCTCCCAGCTACAGCTAACTTTGTCAAACAGCAACTTGTGTTCAACTGTTAAACGTTTTGACTGTTAAGTGTTAATCACAATCAAATGCCTACATTATGGGCATGTTTGGCTAAGCTTTTTGAAACAACTTATTATTGACTTATTGGCTTTTTGAAAAAGTCCGTATGGAGTGACTTATCGGCTTTTTCCCCTCACATACACCCTCATTGCCAAACATCATTTTGGAGCTTATGACTTTTCAAAAAGCCAATAAGTCACTATGAAGACAGGTCGCAACATATAACACTAATCTGAATTTCGCATTTGGCTGGATTTTTATCAAACACTTGGTGAACAAAAAAAATTGCTTTCCAACATCTCAAATTTGCAAACCAATTCACAGAATAGATATATGCTAACGCATGTAAACGGAAATTAGTACAGGAATCAAGAAGAAAACGTAAATAAACTGCCGTGGAACGTACCCGCAGAAAAAATCTCAGAACGACTGGAGGAAGATCAAAGATTTGAACTAAGTTTTGGAGAGAAGAGTGAATCGTGAATCGCTGAATCGTGATTGAATCACAGCTAAGATCTGAGATAAGTTTTGGTGACTGGATCGTGAATTGCTGAATCGTCAAAACGAACTTTGGATTTTTGGAGAGAAGGCTGGATTGATTTCAAAATTTAGGGTTTGGACCGGTGATGAGCAAATGGTATCGGGTATTGGTGTTAAACCGGTACCGAATTTACTGAACCGGGTATATTTTTTGTATTAATTCGGTACCGACTTTTGATATTTTCGGTACCGGTCCGGTACAGTATCGGTATTTACCGTTTTTACACTAAAATACCGGTATTGAACCGTACCGTACCAGGTATATTCGGTAACAGTACCCACTTTTGGGGGTTTTCGGTACCGAACGGGTACCATGCTCATCCCTAGTTTGGACTTTTGAGAGCACCTATAATCAGATATTCCAGTAATGGATCGATCCGTATGGATCATGGATCGATCCATATAATTAATTGGATAAATGGATCAATCCATTATCCTATATATTAATAAACCAAGCTAATGAATAGTACATGTCACATCATAATGAATAGTAATAAATAGTAAACTTTCCTTATTGGTTGGTTGTCTTTGTTGACTTCTTTATAGTGAGTCTTTGATGTTATAGTTTATATACTTTTGGTTTCTTTAATATGACATATTTGTATGTTTGGTAAAGTGGTTTGTGTGGTGTTTTAGTTTGCAAAGGGGATGGGTTCAAGTCTCACTCTTTACAAAGTTAATGAATAGTGTTTTAATGCTACATGGTATCGTTGTTTCATCGTTAATCACGAGTACCGTACGATTGTACGAACAATAACGCTATCGCACAACTTTTTGTTGGTTTTCTTTAACTTTTAATGATTTATTTATTTTAGTTTCAGGGGTAGGGATGGGCACGGTGCCAACCGATACCGAATCCGAATCGGTACTTGTACCGAAAATGCAGGTTACGATACCGGTTTATGAAGGTAAAACCGGTGGCGAACCGGTACCATGAACGCCAAAAGTCGGTACCGAATTGTTACTTAATATATTTCGGGAAATTCGGTACCGATACCCAATACCATTGGCTCATATCTGACCATGAGTTTCATATGAACATCATTAACATATAACTTTTTTGGTTGATTTTCTTCAGGTTCTCTTTTAGTGTTTTTTTTAACATTTTTTTAATTTTTGTCAGTGGTTCCGTGCGCAAGGCTCTCACAGTGATTTCAAAATACATATAAACACAGACTAAATCACAAAAGAAGTACGCCGCAACGCGGCGCCCATAATAAACCTAGTTGGATTAATTAATGGATTAGTGGATATATTTATGATCCAATAAGTGATTTAAATGGATTGGATTGGATTGGATATGGACCAATATCCAATCCATTGCCAGGCCTACTCCGATGCAACTTATGTGCAATATACTTTACCAAAAAAATGCTAAAAATAATTTACTCATGAAAAAAAAAAGAAAATAAAAAAAGAAAAACGAAGCAAAACTTGATTTACTCTGATGCAAAAACTTGAACTCATGAAAAAAAAACAAAAAATGCATAAAAAGAATGATGTAAGCTTATGAATCGAGACATACGTAGAAGAATGTGAGTGTCGGTGAAAGTCCCTTAACCCTTTTGAGTGTAACTGATTTTGTGAGGGATTCTAAATATGGGTTTTGGGTGCTGGTTTAAGGGTTTTAGGAATTTGGGGGAAAATGGAAGAGTTGGGTTGGGGTGGGTTTTGGGTGTACCCAAATAACTTGAGTAAATTGTTATTTTAGTCCCTGAGGTTTGGTCCAAATTACCATTTTAGTCCAAACAGTTTATTTTTCTTTTGGGTCCCTGGCTTTTTCATTTTCTTGTCATTTTGATCACATTGCCTAACTCAGTCTAAAAATCTGGTTATAACTAGGGGTATTTTTGGCATAACTATTATGTAGTGATAACCAGGTGTAGTTTACAACACAATTTATAAACCTCATAATAATTTAATACCAAAAATACCCCTGATTATAACCTGGTTTTAGACTAAGTTAGGCAATGATATCAAAATGGTAAGAAAAAAGAAAATTCAGGGACCCAGAAGAGAAAAAAAAACTAATTAGACTAAAATGGCAATTTGAATAAAAACTTAAAATTACAATTTACTCCAAATAACTTTCTTTACCTTTTTTATCTCTCCCGTTTGATTTAATTCTTGCTCCTCCAATTAAATGCACACATATTCAGCTCCTTTATTTTTCCACACAAAATAACCCAGCCAAAAGTCTTCATCCTCGATGCACAAAAACTTAACAAATGTTTAGAGTTATTTTAAGTAATGGTGTTTGTTTAGGTAGCTGTTGTTAGTGCAACTTGAAGGGTTGGGGGTTAGGTATTTTGGTGAGGTATAGTTTTTTTTTTTTTTTTTGGGGGGGGGGGGGGGGGTGGAGGTAGGGGTGTTGATGTGATTAAAATATAACATATAAATTATATCAAATATGACGTAAAAGCAACCTTTTTTAGTACTAATGTTGGAAAAAGCTCGTGTTTTCGTTCCTTTTTTATTTTCAGGGTTAAAAAGCTTAAATTTGCAAAAAGAGCAAAAAGACAACAAAACCAACATAAATATAAAGAAGGAGTAATTGCCGCAACTCGTCAAGTCCCGATTCACATCCAAACCACAAAATAGCAAGAACAGAAGACTTCACACGGGGCCGTATCTATCAGACACGGGCCGTGTCCGAAGATGGATGTTGTGCAGAAGAAAAGACAACTGCAAAGGACAAAACTGCCAGCCAACACGGGGTCGTGCTAAGCCAGCACGGGGCGTGGTCAACTCAAAAATTTTCAGAATCTGCGATAGTACAGCAAGTACATTGGCCACGGGCCGTGCCATTGACACACGGGGCCGTGTTAGTACAAAATCTAACAAGCAGTTAATGAGTAAGAGAGAGAGAGAGAGAGAGATGGCCAAGGGGCCGTGCCAGGCGGGCACTGGCCGGCGGGTACTGGCCGTGGTGAAGCTTCTGATTTCAGCTATAAATAGAAGTGCTTGGTTTCACTTCAAACTATCCATTGGCAAAGCACTTCTCTCTCACTTGCCACCACTTCACCACGTCTACAACACCATCATCCACCACAATCATCCATCTTTTAGAGTGTGTGTAGTCACGGGATCCAAGATTGATAGTAAGAATCTTTGTCAAACAAAGGTCATGTTTGGCTAAATTCTTACATCACTTGGTGAAGACATATCTTTTATGTATTTCTTTTATGATTTCCAATCTTTGGCAACTTCTTAATTGGGTATGTATTAATGACTTTAATAATTAGTTTTTTATACTGAAGGCGAATTTATTCAACCATTCTTCATATGTCATTTACTCACATATTCATGTCTTTACGGTCTATATAAAACATGCTAACTATTTGGAAGGGGGTTAGAAGGGTGGTTGGGTAATTCTATGTCTCGTTCAGTGTATAGATCCTGCGAGAACCTGGTTCAAGTTTAGTACTACTTCATGGATTGGCCGGGAATGACTGGCCCGACTGAGAGTAAGAAACCGCTTGAACCCCTTATTTACAAACTACTATTAGAACTTTAAACCAACCCCTCAAGGACTGTATCGCTGCTGACTCAGACCAACGGGTTGAGGGTGATCGCTGCCTGGAAGGGGGCCCACCACATTTTGCATTAATAACTTACTTAATTATCTTTCAATATTCCGTCCTAGTGGGATTGTATCCTTGCTGACTCAAACCACTAGGTTGAGGGTAACGTCGCCTTCAAAAGAGGGGCCTAGTACTATAACTAAGATAATCTCTTAAAATGTCCAAAGTGCATAAATCATCAAAAGGGTACATGAAAGATAAGTCGGATGCAAGTGATTCTTTCTTGCCTATCTATTTTTATTTTATTTTATTTTTTGTTTTTATCTTTTTATTAGTTTAAAAAATCTTTTCTCAAAGTTTGGTTCGATTAGACGTTGACGATAAGCCGGTATTAAAAGCTGTTGGATATATCATAGGGAGTAGTAGATGTTACATTTTTTGCTTTAGAATCATTTTGTGTGAGTTTTACACGGGTATAGTCGATTCAGGTAGATGACGGGTTTTGGGTTAGCGAGTTGTACCTTTCAACGCTAACCCAACCCATATATTTATTTGTGTCGGTGTCGGACCTACCTAAGTTAAAATCGTGTTGTGTTCGGGTCATGTTGTAACAACCCTCAGTAAAATCGACACTCTCAAAATATTTCCGACGCCCTAGTATATTTTAAAATGTCCCAATAAGTCTTTAAATATACCCCGTATGTGAAAACCAAGCCCGAAATACGTTATAGTAATTAAAATAAATAAAAATCTGAAAATTTTAAGTTAAGGCGGGCCGCGTAAGGCACCCCCTTAGTTGACGCGCCGCGACGAGGTGAAATGGTGGCACAGCCCGGTGATGACACGTGTCATCATCGTGGCGAAGCTAGGTAGTGACCCGGATCAGCTATACGTTGACCGGATGTTGACGCGGGCCGCGTAAGGCCTTGCCTTCTCTTACGCGGGCCACGAGAGGACCAGATTCAGCAACTATATAAGGAGGCCTCGGGATTTCATTTCCGTCGCTCAAATCTTTTCTTTCTTATACGAATTCTGAGTAGTAGAAGTAATACACGGGTATTATATCCCCCTAATTAGCGAGGTTCTGCTCCGTTGTAAGTATTATAACCCCAGTTTCGTAATAGATACGTTGCCCGATTGATTTAGGGTTCCGTGATAACTGTCGTGGTTCTGCCCGACGTAGTTATTGGAATGCCGTCTCGGGGAGGGTATCATTAATATTTTCAAAGGGTTATGATACTAACCTATGTACATTTGTATAAATTATAGATTATATCCAGGAAACCCTTACGCGAAGTCTAAGATAGCAAAGTGAGTTTATCCTCGTTTTAACCTTTTTGTAATATTTTACAAAACCTTAAATGTTTTACAATGTGATTAAGCGGTGATTGAGTCTTTGTAGTTCTTCAATTACTGCCGGTATGTTGGGGTTTTGTATACAAAATTTACTACACTGTGAGTAGTAAGTCGGGATGACAATACGTTACCATTGGACAATGAGTTAGCCAATGTGTAATATGACCCACAAGTCAGGTTTGACAGTACTAAAAGGAGTAGTTGTGTAGAAATAAACAATGTGATCGCTCTCAATACTGTTTTAACTGATAAAATGTTTCTTGATTAAACTGGGATTCACTCACCAGTATTTCCCGCTGACAAATGTTTTTAAAACGCGTTTCAGGTAACCCAATGTGACAGCCAATTAGTAAAAAGCCAGCTGGAGAGCACTGAAGGCTTGGAAAAAATGTGGCTATAAAAGTTACCTAAAAGACGATGTTTTAAATTCAATAAAATAGGGTTTATCCCTATAAATGTATTGTAATAAGAAACTTGGGTTTTGCCCATGTAATTATTAATATTAAATATGGTGGTTTTACTCTGATAAACATTTCCTAACTACGGTCCTGATGTAATTTTCGCTGCCAAATTAACAAGCTGATACCACCAAAATTCTGAGTTCGCGTCCGCCCATTCCCGGGGATCAGGGATCGGGGGTTGCGACAGAAGGTGGTATCAGAGCCTAGCCACTGGTCTAAGCAAAAGAAGTGTTCTGCTGACACTTAAAATTTAAACTTTGTGTTAGGAAATAAATTACTGAAATACGTGCATAATTGTATTTATTTGTTATGTGTTATTTGACTATTTGTTAGTTTACAGTATGAGTGATCAAGGACCCTCAGACATGTGTCGTCAGTTGTCTGATTCACCTAGGAGTGAAGGTACCTCTTCACAGCCTGCCCTTTCTGGGTATTCTGCTGATCAGGAAGAAGGAATGTTTGCTTTTAAAGCTCAGTCAGAAGAACCATTCCCTCATAAGAAACGAGGATGGTTCAGTAAGGAAGCTTTTGCGCGTAGGAAAAGAATGCAAAAGTTGCAACAGCAAAGAGTTCTAGCAGCTGCTAAGCGAAAGACAGATGCCCATACACAGGATATGCTTAATAGAAGCCTAGCCAATTTCCATATCCTAGCCACAACTGCTGCTGACCCTAATCTGGAGCAAACAATAGCACCCCAACCACAATTGCAAATCCCTGACCAACCCATGGAGATAGAAAACCCTGAAAACCAAGTAGAGATGCATGACTTCAACCCAGAGGAAATCCCTAGGGTACCAGCACCAAATCCCCTAGACCCAAATTACGATCCCTGGTGGGATGACGTTACGGACTATGTGCAACGTTACCCGATCCATGAAGACACACCTATACAGAACATGGGAGCCTATCCAGGTATGGACCCTTTAGATCCCTATTACCACGATGAATATATTAGGGAAATCTTAGAAGATCCTTACCGATTTCAGGCACTTTCACCCCCATATCAGGAACCCGCATCCCAGATTCCAAACCCAATCCTAGAACCTGCACCCCCAATGAGTGCAGAAAACGTGCAAGAACTTAGGACTTTTGGGGAGGAAACTTTAGAAAGCAGTGAGAGAATGAGACAGGTAGGAGAGCGTCTCGTATGGAAATACGATGAGCGCAATATGGATTTTTGGATAAATCCATATCCGTGATGTGATAGAGGAGATGGTAATAGTAATAATAATATAATAATAAAATAAAATGAAATATGTGTGTACGGATGCCTATTACTATTAGTGTGATTCTATTTCTGTTGGTATTGTAATTTTTATTTCAGTACTAGAATGTAATAGATGCATAATAGTATATGAAAATAGAGTAAAAGTCGCAATGATCGACGTTTTTGGCTAGATTGCGTATCATGTGATTAACTATATTGAATATTATCTTGTGATATTAATATGAGGTAAATGTTTAAAATTCAGACGGCCAATGAAGGAAATCAAGGAAATCTGAATAACGATAACCAGAGTAACATTAACGTGGTTAATGAGAATCCGAGCATCAATAACAATGGAAACCAGATGGATAATAGTGCCGTTCAACACATAGTGACACAAGGAATCATAGATGACATGCCATTTATTATTCAAACTATTCAAGAAGCGAATAATAAAAGTAAACATAGCAATAAACGACCAATCGAACCGGAACACAGCATAAACAATGGCCCTGTACTTCAAGTGCCCATTCCCAAAAGAAGAAGAACCATGCCTTATGGTTGTTCTTATAAGGAATTCTGGTCTTGTAAACTGATAGAGTTCTCGGGTAATGAAGAACCTATTGCAGCTTTACGTTGGATAGAAAAGATTGAGGTTGTTCTGAAAATAAGCAAGTGTGCTGAAGAAGACAAAATAATGTTTGCTTCTAATTTGTTTAAGAACTCAGCTTTAGAATGGTGGAACACTATCCTCCAGTCAAAAGGAAGTGATAGGATATACAATATGGAATGGGAAGAATTTAGGAACATGGTAGAAAGGAAATTCTGCCCTCCTAATGAAAAAGAACAAATAGCAAACAAATTCCTAAACCTTAGGATGAATGGAGTGGATAGTAAGGGGTACACCAAGTTATTCTTTGAATATGCTAGAATAGTACCAACCCTTGCATCACCAGAGTCAGTATTAATCTCCCGTTACATCTGGGGATTAATTGGAGATATTAGACATGTAGTCAAGGCAGCTAGACCTCAAACCATAGAAGAAGCTGTAGAACTAACCAATACCTTGACAGATGAACTAGTCCGTACTAGAGAAGAAGATCAGAGGAAAAACCTAGCCCAAAGGCTTACCCAAGAATTCCGTTCTGGGAATTACAACCGTAGGAATATGGGTTCTACCTCTGCACCTTTCTGCAAGGTCTGCAAGAAAAAGCATTCGGGAAAATGCTCCACTCTTTGCAATTATTGCAAGATGGCAGGGCACAAGGAAGAAAATTGCAGGAAGAAATCCAGTAATGGATTATGCTACAACTGTGGAGAAAAATGTCATATCAGGCCAAATTGTCCAAAACTAGCCCCAGCTGCAAACAACAAGAACACTAAAAATGCTAGAGCATTTGTTCTAACTGCAGATGAAGCCAAGATGATTCCAGATGTCATAGCTGGTACGTTTTTAGTTAATGATGTTTTTGCTAAAGTATTATTTGACTCTGGTGCAAACCAAAGTTTTATTAATACATCATTTTGCAAATTTCTAAATCAGTCATTAACTAAACTACCACAAGAATGTTTAGTAGAGACAGGTAATGGAGAAACTGTTAGGATTTCTGAAATCTTGCAGGGAGCAAGCATAGAAATTTTAAATCAGAAATTTATTGCAAATCTTTATCCCATGAATCTGGCAGGATTTGATGTTGTATTAGGAATGGATTGGTTAATAACCAATAAAGCCAATATTTTATGTGATCAAAAGTCAATTCAAGTAAATTCACCAACAGGTAAAACTATCACAATTAAAGGAGATAAACCATCTAGATCTACAAAATTTATCTCTGTGATGAAAACTGCAAGTTATATAAGGAAAGGTTCTATAGTGTATTTGATTTCTATAATCACTAACACTAAAGGAAAGGATTTAAAGGATATCCCAGTAGTATCTCAGTTTTCAGATGTATTTCCAGAAGAATTGCCAGGGCAACCTCCAGATAGAGAAGTTGAATTCAGGATCCATTTGATACCAGGAACGGCACCGATTGCCAAAGCACCTTACCGGTTGGCACCCGTAGAAATGCAGGAACTGAAGAAACAATTAGAAAAATTGTTAGAAAAAGGATTCATACAGCCAAGTTCATCGCCGTGGGGAGCACCAATCTTATTTGTTAAAAAGAAGGACGGATCAATGCGTATGTGCATTGACTACCGTGAATTAAACAAGGTCACGATTAAGAACCGGTACCCATTACCAAGAATCGATGATCTGTTTGATCAACTGCAAGGAGCTCGATTTTTCTCAAAAATCGATTTAAGGTCAGGATATCATCAATTAAAGGTACAAGAAGAGGACAGTCCTAAAACCGCATTTAGAACAAGGTATGGACATTATGAATTTACTGTCATGCGATTTGGTTTAACCAACGCCCCAGCTGCATTTATGGACATGATGAACCGAATATGTAAGCCATATTTGGATAAATTCATAATTGGTTTTATAGATGATATTCTCATATACTCTAAGAATAAGGAGGATTATGCAAAACATTTGCACGCACTTTTAAGTCTATTAAGAAAAGAAAAGCTTTACGCTAAATTTTCAAAATGCGAGTTTTGGTTAGAACAGGTACAATTTCTTGGACACCTAGTCAATCATGAAGGAATTCATGTAGATCCGACAAAAATCGAGGCGATTACTAAATGGAAAACCCCTGAGTCACCAACCAAGGTTAGAAGTTTCTTAGGACTAGCTGGTTATTATAGAAGATTTATTCAAGATTTTTCTAGAATAGCCATTCCCTTAACTAAGCTAACCTGTAAATCTGTTAAGTTTGAATGGGGATTAAAACAAGAAGAAGCATTTAGAATCCTTAAGCAAAGATTAACCCATACACCCATATTAGCTTTACCAGAAGGAACTAAAGATTTTGTTGTTTATTGTGATGCTTCTAAATTAGGTTATGGATGCGTGTTGATGCAACGCCAAAAGGTTATAGCTTACGCATCTAGACAACTTAAGAATCATGAAGAGAATTATTCAACCCATGATTTAGAGTTAGGAGCTATAATTTTCGCTCTTAAGATTTGGAGACATTACCTTTATGGTAGTAAGTTTACCATATTCACTGATCATAAGAGTTTAAAGTTTATTTTTCAAGCAAAAAGAGTTGAATATGAGACAAAGACGCTGGATGGAGATGCTCAGTGATTATGATTGTGATATCCAGTATCATGAATGTTTTGGTCAAAAATTACCGAAGCAATTTAGTGATCAAATTAGTAATGTGAGGAAGTGTGCTAAAAAGTTTAGGGAAAATATGCTTGTTGAATTATTTAAAAAATCAGTATTCAGGATACGGCTCAGGATATTGAGCTGTATCTGCGATCAAACAGTGAGCAAATAATAAGCAAAAAGTAAAGAAAACGACACGAGATGTACGAGGAAAGCCCTTGATCAATCTAGATCGCCGGCATAAAACCTCGGGAGCTGACAATCGCAGCTGCCTTGTTCTTCTTATTGCTTTAAACTTCAGGATACAGTGCAGGATATCAACCAGATCTCTAAGTGTTACAATGAATTCGTGTGAGAGTACAATTTGCGAGAGAGCAAGTGTTGGTGTGTAGTGAGTGTGATTGCAGTGAATTTGTTATGTCCTATTCGATCTGGTGTTCCTCCTATTTATAGTAATGAAATACAAACAAATATCCCTATAAATATGGGATGCTCCGAATATTCCATCACGAACGTTGTAGTCCGAGTAATAAGGCTTCAACGTCTTTCTTTGAACGGTTTGGACCGAGTCTTCCGCATAACAAGTCTTTGTGAACGTTGCTAGCTTCCATCCCACGTACCTGCACGTAATCCGTTAGTGATCCTGAGGATACCATTCGGGATATTACCAATACCCTGAATCCGCACCCCGGATATGAACAGATATTATTTAATCAAGATAAAAGCCAAGATATTTCTCAGGATATGAGCTCAGAAATTAGCCCACAACAATTGTCCCCAAAAATGTTACCGTTTAGTATCCTCATTACTAACGGTTACATTTTTTACGCAAACCGAGGCAATTAATAGATAAGACCTGTGATATGACCGTCTGCAACTACCCAGCCTATATCTACTCATCATGCCCTATATCTTCTCACCCTCATCCCTTTTTTAATCATAATCGTCAAGGAAAAAGGTACATTTTCTCTCTATCTTTCATACTTATCTTCATCTTTCTCTCCGGCGAAAAATTCAATCGATCAAATGCCGCGCCAAACAAGATCCAGTTCAGGTGACTCGGCCCCTACGTTCTACCAACAAAACCTTCTCCAAGAACCGGAGAAGGAAGCCTGTACCTTTGATAGTGCCCACCTGTCTGCCTTAAAATCCTCCGGTATCTTCCCGGAAGGAACCATATTTAGACCGTTTGACCGTGAAATCCGGTCAGATATGGTCTCCAACGAGTGGATTTGCTTTAGTGCTTTCCCTTTTACCCTAGGGCTTCGATTCCCCTTTCCGGATTTCATCACCGAGTTCTTTAATATCACAAAAATCTCTTTTAGCCAAACAATGCCAATGCTCTGGCGTGTCTTAACTGTTCTTGACCAGATCAAGAGAAACCACATTCCTGATCTTTCCATCCATGATCTCCCCCTGGCTTACAAGCTTAGATGCCACGGATCATGTAGATTTCTGTTTTATTCTACTTCCGGTGACCCATTGATACTTCGTGCCACCAGGAACGAGGATGGTTGGCAATCCAAGTTTTTCTTTGTAAAAAGGGACTCAATCCCTGGTGGGACGGAATATCCGGTACAATGGTTGAGAAAGGGTAGGATTTAGGGTTTAAGAATGATCCTGCCGCTTATCCTGTTCCATATCCTGAACTAACTTATCTTCTTTATTGTGCAGCTGATTTCAGGAAGATTGCTCCTCCTCTTGCCAACTCTCAAGAAAGAATAGACGCCATCAGACTTCTCCCAGAGGCAGAAAGAAGTTTCAACCCTTCTCCACCAACTCCAAGTCCTCTTTCAAGTGCCAACATGTCTGGTAAGGATCCTGCAAGATATCCTGCACACATATGCTTCTTATCTGTTATTTGTAGGAGGGATTTAGAATTTACTCCCTGTGTGCAGATTCCAGCAAAGTCCCATTTTATCTAGACCTGGATGAACTTGACAGTTACCCAATTCCAGCCATAGTCAAGAAGGAAACTCCTGCTACCACCAGCTCCAAGCCACTCCCGGCTCCTAAGACCAATCCAAGAACCCGTGCTTCCGCAGCGAAAAAGAGAAAGGGCCTTGAGGTCAGTACTCCAGGCTCAGAAGGGTTCTCCTATGATGAACTCAGCTTCTCCGACTCCTTAGAGCCAATGACATCCTTCCTCAACAAGGTAATATCCTGATGCATATCCTTCATGTATATCCTGCACATATATCCTAACAGGATATCCTGGTAGGATATCTTAGTCAGCATACATTCTAACCCCATACCTGTGATCAATGTGCAGGGCCTCCAGCATTTGCTCCACTTGTACAATGACGCTTGTGGTACTGTGGCACTTCATGAAGCCAGGATCAAGCAGCTCGAGGGCACCGTTGCTGACCAAGGTGCTATTGCCGAAGCAAAGAGCCGGCACTATGAAAGCTTGCTAAAGAAGGTCACCCAAGATGCTGAGGTCAAACTTGCCAGTGTTCAAATGGACCATGATCAGGCCTTAATCAGCTTTCGAGAAGGAGTCAAGGCTTCTGCTATCGTCTCCCTGCTACAAGCACGCATCAAGATGGCCTACGAGGCCAAGGAGACAGGCCTCGTTTGTCCATCTTGGCCAGTGGAATCCTGGGTGGCCAAGTTGAAGGAGCTCGGAGGCAAAGCTGTGCCACTTCCTGCTGAAGCCGGTGAGTCTTCCAAGTCAACGGAGGTAGTGGTCCAAGCTGGAGAGAAGAAGGATGCTGGAGGTGATGCTGGGATGGACATTGGTCAGGATGCTGCGCAGGATGCTGGTAAAAATGCTGGAGGAGAGAAGTCTGAGAAGGTTGGAGGTGATGCCGCTGTGTGAGGGCATTTAGGTGGGCGATGACGGATATACGTGCCAAGGCCAGAGCCCACCTTTTTAAATTTGAATGTTGGTTTGTAGTCCCACAAACAATTTACTTTTCCGCACTCTACTTTTCCGTACCTGAACGATTTACATTTCCTGCATGCTTTTTGAACAATACAACAGTTGAAGGTGGATGGGTCTCGGTTTGAGATGAAGCCCTCAACTGTTGGGTGAATATGGTTATGAACTACTAGTGCTCTTAGTGGATGGGCCTTGTTTTGAGGTGAAACTAAGAGCACATCTTTTGGTATGTTAATAATATAACTACTTTCTTTTGACTTTATTGTTGTCGTCATTAACATACGAATTTTACTTGTGAAAATTGTTTGTTTTGAACATATATCATAAATGTATCCTGGGGGATATCCTGAAAGATATCTTGAAAAGGATATTGAAATATAACCCAGAAATTGTCCAAATAAAAAGGAGAGATCATACCAGAGATTCTTAGAGAATCAGTTCCAATCCTTTATCATAAATTTGTCCCCAGTGCATACTTATAAACTTGGATCCATCCTTCGGATTAGAATAATGTGTGTCCCCTGCGTTTGACAAAGACACAAATGTGTTTACCTTTTGACTTGAATGAATTCCGAATGCCCAAGGGCAGGACCCCCGATATCCTGAAAAGAATCCTTAGCATATTGGGGATAAACCCTGATATCTGGGGATAAACCCTGAATTTCATGCGCTACAGGCGAGAGTGTATAAACTCCTAGACTTAGAAAGGTGAAAACCTTTAAACCTTTGAGAGTATGAAAATACTCTTTCGTGAGAGAGGGTGATCAATCCTCATATACCTTTAGAATCCACGATATAGCCAACAGTAACGAAATTGTCAGCCACTTTTACATGAACTGGTCCCGCTACCTTGAACTATACCTAGATAACTTGCGCTCCAGGCGAGGTGTTTAAACCCAATTCGAAAGAAAGGTGAATACCTTTAAACCTGTGAAGGGATCAGGACCCCTTAAACGTGAGAGAGGGGGCCAATCCTCTAATCTTTCGACTTATCCTGAGCATATATCCTGGAGCTATATCCTGAAACATATCCTGCAAAACAGTTCTAAACTAAGGTGGGTGTTAGCTTGGCTAACACCCCTCCGATGCTTAAGTCAGTATTGGGTTCAAGATGATAAACAAATATATTTTAAAGAGATAGAACACATACCATTCCGAGACAGAAAACAAATTCTACTCTTACTTGAAATAGAGCTTCAAATGTATTGCATTCCAGGATCTTGGTAGCATATCCCCTTCCACATTCCTGAGTCGATATGCTCCTTTTCCTGCTTTTGACTCAACTTCATAAGGTCCTTCCCATTTCGGAGCTAGCTTGCCATCGGCAGGATTAGTGGTGTTTTGAAAAGCCTTTCTCAGCACCCAATCACCAACTCGAAATCTTCTAGTCCTTATGTTCTTATTGTATGCCCTGGATATTCTTTGTTGATATGCTGCTATCCTCAGCCTTGCTGCATCTCTTTTTTCATCTATAGTATCCAGATCCTGACATAAGACTTCAGGATTCTGTTCAGGATCCTGTAGCGTAGATCTTGCAGTAGGTATCGTCATTTCTGTTGGAATCATTGCCTCTGCTCCAAATACCAAGGAAAACGGGGTTTGGCCAGTTGCATTCTTCACCGTTGTCCTATCAGCCCACAAAACAAAGGGTAACTCTTCCGCCCATCTTCCTTTCTTGGCTCCAAGTCTCTTCTTTAAGTTATTGACTATTATCTTGTTCGAGGATTCGGCTTGTCCATTCGCTTGAGGATTTACCGGAGTAGATGTGACCATTTTGATCCCCCAACTTTTGCAAAAGTCAGTAGTCCTTTTGCTTATAAACTGGGACCCATTATCACAAATGATCTCAGCTGGTACCCCAAACCTAGTCAGGATATTCCTCTTTATGAAGGATACTACTTCTTGGTCTCTTACTTGAACGAATGCTTCAGCCTCGACCCACTTAGAGAAATAATCCGTCATTGCTAACATAAATACTTTTCCTCCCGGAGCCTTTGGTAACTTCCCTACTATATCCATCCCCCACTTCATGAATGGCCAAGGGGAAACTACAGGATATAGTGGTTCAGCTGGTTGATGTAGTATGTTACTATGCCTTTGACATGCATCACATCTTCGAGCATATTCTGCAGCATCTTTTCTCATTGTTGGCCAAAAGTATCCTGTCCTCAACACATTCGAGAATAATGATCTGCCCCCAGTGTGATTACCACAGTCCCCTTCATGTATATCCTGAAGTACTTCTTTGGCTTCATGATCCTCCAAGCACCTTAAATATGGTCCTGCAAGAGATTTCTTATATAGGATATTATTTATAATAGTGAATCGTGATACCTTCATCCTAAATGCCTTAGGATTTTCATTTTCAGGGATGTGTCCATCTTTAAGATATTTCAGAATTGGAGTTGTCCAGGATTCAGGATCCTGTTCAGGATATTCCACTCCAGGATCCCGAATATCCGCTACTTCTTTAACCTGAGGATTCGTTGCAGGATATGAAACATGTATTATTGGTATTTGGGTCCCTTCCGGTATCCTGACTGATGATCCCAGATTTGCTAAGGCATCCGCTTCAGCATTATCCTCTCTTGGTACCTGTTCAAGTGTAAAAACATCGAAATATCCTGCTAATTTTTTAAGAATATCGAGGTATTCGATTAACTTCTCACCCTTAACTGCATAGGATCCATTAAAATGATTAGTAATTAACAAGGAGTCAACATATACTTGCAAATTCTTGATATTCATACTCTTAGCTAGTTCTAATCCTGCAATTAAAGCTTCATATTCTGCCTCATTATTGGTAGCAGGAAATTCACACCTAATAGCCTGGGGTAATATGTCCCCCTGTGGCGATTTTAGTAGTATTCCCAATCCTACTCCTCTTATATTAGATGCACCATCAGTATATAACGTCCAGGATCCTGAGGATTCTCCTAATTGTTGAACTTCTAGGTCTGCCTCATCCTGAATGTCACTACTAAAATCAGCCACAAAGTCAGCTAAAGCCTGAGACTTTATAGCATTCCTAGGTTCATATACTAAATCATAGGCACTTAGCTTTACCGACCACTTAGCCATCCCGCCTGACATCTCTGGTTTTCTAAGCACATTCTTGACAGGATAATTAGTTTTAACATGAATCCTATGAGTCTCAAAATAATGTCTAAGTTTTGTTGATGCCATGACTAATGCTAGTATTAATTTTTCTAAGTGAGAATACCTAGTTTCAGCATCTAACAAACTTTTGCTAACATAATAAACAGGATATTGCTGACCTTCATGGTCCTTTACAAGGACGGCACTTACAGCGTTCCCCGATACCGCGAGGTATAGGGATAATGGTTCACCATTCTCAGGCTTCATTAGTAGAGGTGCGGTTGAAAGATATTGCTTTAACTCCCGTAGGGCCGCTTCGTGCTTCTCACCCCACTCGAATTTTTTGTTCTTCTTCAGGATATCATAAAAATCTTTGCATTTCTCTGAGGATCTTGAGATAAATCTGTTTAATGCTGCCACTCGCCCCGTTAATCGTTGAACATCTTTCATATTTGAGGGTGATTTAATATCCAAGATGGCTTTTATCTGCTCCGGGCTTGCTTCTATTCCTCTTTTGGTCACCATATATCCTAGAAATTTTCCTGCCCCCACTCCGAAATGGCACTTAGCAGGATTCAGCTTCATATTATACTGATCCAGGATATCAAACGCTCCTTTAATATCCTGGAGGTGATCCTGAGCTTTCTTTGACTTTACTACCATATCGTCAATGTATACTTCCATGGTGTCCCCCAGTTTGTCTTTGAACATCATGTTTACCAATCTTTGGTATGTTGCACCTGCATTTTTCAAACCAAAAGGCATAGCTGTGTAACAATAAATACCTGTTGGCGTCATGAAGGCAGTATCCTCCTGGTCAGAAGGCTCCATTTGGATCTGTTGAAATCCTGAGGATGCATCCATGAAAGTCAGCATTTCATGCCCAGCAGTGGCATCTACCATCGCATCAATATGGGGAAGAGGAAATGGATCTTTAGGACAAGCTTTATTCAAGTCTGTGTAATCCACACAGACTCTCCATTTTCCGTTCTTCTTCTGTACCACTACCACGTTTGCTAGCCACCTTGGGAATTTGACTTCTCTAATCATTTTGGACTTCAACAATCTTTCAACTTCTTCTTGAATAATGGTATTGCGTTCAGGAGCAAACTTTCTTCTTTTTTGTTGCACGGGCTTGAATGTTTTATCAATTCCAAGCTTGTGAGTAATAATATCTTTGGATATGCCTGTCATATCCTCATGCTTCCATGCAAACGTCGACATCCTGCATTTTAAAAAGTTAATTAATTGTTCTTCAATATCCTGAGGGATATTGGTTCCCACGAGCACCGAAATATCGGGATTATCCTGGTCCAGGATAATTTTCTTCACATCCTGCTCCGGATCCTCCACGATATCCTGGGCCCGCATCTTTAATTGCTATGCTGCACTAGGTTTGGTTGAGGATTTCGTTGAAGATGAGTAGCATTCTTTCGCTTCCTGCTGGTCGCTATCAACTTTAACAACTCCCCAGGGGGTGGGTATCTTGATGCATTGATGATATGTTGATGGCACGGCTTTCATATCGTGAATCCACGGTCTTCCCAATATAATGTTATAGCAGGATAGAGAGTCCATTACACAGAAACGTTGTATCGAGTTGACTCCTTCAACGTACACCGGCAACTTTATCTCCCCTACTGTGTTTCTGGCCTCTCCACTGAACCCAACAAGCACGGTGGACTTCGAAGTGATATCCATTGGAGATACATTCATTCTTTTAAGCGTCTCTAGTTGGATTATGTTGACGGAGCTGCCATTATCAACCAATATCCTGCGTACAAAATGGTTAGCCACGTATAACGTTATTACCAGAGCATCATGGTGAGGATCCTGGACAGTATCCCTGTCATCGGCATCAAATGTGATCACTTTGTCAGGTGTGAGTGTAGTCATCCTGACAGGTTTGTCTCCCCTTTCGGCCTTAGCTTCTTTTGCATGTCTCTTTGCTGCCGAATACGAAGTCCCACAAATGTCAGATCCTCCCGAAATGAAGTTGATTATCTTGGCATCCGCGGGAGGTGAGGCTGCTCGCTCAGGATCCTTCTCAGTATCCTGACCCTTATTCTTCTTTCTTCCCAAGAGATCTTTCAAATATCCCTTGCTTAGAAGATAGCTTATCTCTTTCCTCAAAGCAATGCAATCCTCGGTCATATGTCCGAAATCTTCGTGGAAAGCACACCATTTTGATTTGTCTTTCCAATCCGCTTTTTGTTGATTCTTCCGAGGCCATCTTGCCTTGTCCCCCAGACCCTGCATGGCATACATCAATTCAGGAATGTTAACAGAAAAACAATATTCTGATAATTCAGGATACTCTTCAGGATCCTCATCTTCGACAGCATTCACTCTCTTATTCTCATTTCTGCCATATGGCTTAGGCCGATACGACTTGAATGAGGATTCTGACTTCCTGTTAGTTGACTCATAAGTGTTGGACGAGTTCATCCTTTCTTGCATCTTCCTGTCATCTTCCAACCGTATGTATCTTAGGGCCCTGTTCCGAGCTTCATCCAGGTTCCTGCATGGGTTCATTACAAGGTCTTGGTAAAATTGAGAATCTTTTTGCAACCCCATCTTGAAAGCTTGCACAGCTGTTGCAACATCAAGATGAGGAATGTCTAGTGATTCTCGGCTAAACTTGTTCACATAATCCCTAAGGGATTCCTGAGGCCCTTGTGTTATCCTGTAGAGATCACTTGTTAATTTTTCAAAGCTCCTACTACAAGAAAACTGACTATTAAATAAATTTACTAAATGAGCAAAAGATGTGATTGAATGTGGAGGAACATTCAAGAGCCACTTCAAAGCTGATCCTGTCAAGGTTGAACCAAAACCCTTGCACAAGCATGCTTCTTTGAGATCCGGAGGGATAGGGTTGATCTCCATCCTCTCCCTATACTGAGCAATATGCTCCTCAGGATCCGTCGTTCCGTCGTAAAGCTTCATGTTGGGGGTTTGGAACCTCTTTGGAATCTCAGCATCACAGATAGGATATGCAAAGCGAGATATCTTATGGCTATCTTGAGACACTTCCGGGATTGGCTGGACCACCCCGGGTACACTTGATATCATTTCCTTCAACTTTTGAAGTTCCCTGGTAAGTGCTGACGTCACACCTGTATCCTGCAAGGATCCACTATTGTTAGTAGCATGAGTATTATTATTATTTAATATGTTACTCGTTGGAGGATTCTGCCCATATCCTGAAGCATATCCTGAGCTCCTTATGGTCGATATCCTGACCGAGGAGGGTATTTCAGGAGTATGATTCTGAGGAAGGCTGGGCACAATATTCCCCCTGTTATCCTCTGTATACACGGCTGAACTGAAGTTCAAAGCTCTGGGTTGTAATGGAGTGACAATATCCTCAGCGGATCTGCTCGAGCCAGACTTCAGGAGTTGTATTTCCCTTAAAAGCATTTGGTTTGTTTCCTGCTGCTGCCTCATTTGTTCCTGCACACTTCCAAACAAGGTTAAAATTTCGTCGTTAGATGCTAAAACAGGGGCAGATTCTTGAACAGTGCGAGTAGGGATAATATCCTGAGGTCGTGTAGAGGCTGGCATTCTTGGAGGAGGTGGTGGAAGCACCGAACCTGTAGTAGCAGAAATCGTAGCAGACATAGTAGAGGAACTCATGTTTGATCGTGAGGCCATTGTGGACAATGTAGCAAAAAGTTTTGAAAATAAAAAACCGATTAGTGATTTAACGAAAATTTTTAGTAAAGAGAGCACCACTTGCCCCACGGTGGGCGCCAAATTGTTTTGGTCAAAAATTACCGAAGCAATTTAGTGATCAAATTAGTAATGTGAGGTAGTGTGCTAAAAAGTTTAGGGAAAATATGCTTGTTGAATTATTTAAAAAATCAGTATTCAGGATACGGCTCAGGATATTGAGCTGTATCTGCGATCAAACAGTGAGCAAATAATAAGCAAAAAGTAAAGAAAACGACACGAGATGTACGAGGAAAGCCCTTGATCAATCTAGATCGCCGGCATAAAACCTCGGGAGCTGACAATCGCAGCTGCCTTGTTCTTCTTATTGCTTTAAACTTCAGGATACAGTGCAGGATATCAACCAGATCTCTAAGTGTTACAATGAATTCGTGTGAGAGTACAATTTGCGAGAGAGCAAGTGTTGGTGTGTAGTGAGTGTGATTGCAGTGAATTTGTTATGTCCTATTCGATCTGGTGTTCCTCCTATTTATAGTAATGAAATACAAACAAATATCCCTATAAATATGGGATGCTCCGAATATTCCATCACGAACGTTGTAGTCCGAGTAATAAGGCTTCAACGTCTTTCTTTGAACGGTTTGGACCGAGTCTTCCGCAGAACAAGTCTTTGTGAACGTTGCTAGCTTCCATCCCACGTACATGCACGTAATCCGTTAGTGATCCTGAGGATACCATTCAGGATATTACCAATACCCTGAATCCGCACCCCGGATATGAACAGATATTATTTAATCAAGATAAAAGCCAAGATATTTCTCAGGATATGAGCTCAGAAATTAGCCCACAACAATGAAGGAAAAGCAAATGTAGTGGCAGATGCTTTAAGCCGAAAGTATCATGAAAAGCCAAAAAGGGTACGTTTTCTCAAATTAAATCTACAAGTAGATTTAAATGAGCAAATTAGAATAGCACAAGAATCAGTAATCAAGGATGATACTGAAAAATTAAAAGGTATGCTAAAAGAATTAGAACAAGGAACTGATGGAATTTGGAGATTCCATGAAAAGAGAATGTGGATACCTAAATTAGGAAACCTACGTCATCGTATATTAGAAGAAGCCCATAAGTCTAAATATACGATGCATCCAGGAAATGACAAGATGTACCAAGATTTAAGGAAAAATTTCTGGTGGATAGGAATGAAAAAGGACATAGCAGTCTATGTTTCTAAATGTTTAACCTGTTCACAAGTTAAAGCTGAACACCAGAAACCCTCAGGATTGCTACAACAGTTAGAAATGCCAGTGTGGAAATGGGAATTGATAACAATGGATTTTGTTACTAAATTACCCAAAACAAAGAAAGGAAATGATACAATCTGGGTGATTGTAGATAGGCTAACCAAGTCAGCCCATTTCTTACCAATGAAGGAAACTTTCAGTATGGAACAGCTAGCTAAGTTATATGTAAATGAAATTGTTTCTTTACATGGAATTCCTTTATCAATTGTTTCTGATAGAGATAGCCGATTTACCTCTCATTTTTGGTCAAGTTTCCAGAAGGCAATGGGAACCAAGTTAAAGTTGAGCACAGCTAATCATCCTCAAACGGACGGACAAAGCGAAAGAACAATTCAAACAATGGAAGATATGCTTAGAGCATGTGTAATTGATTTCGGAGGTAATTGGGATGATCACTTACCTTTAATAGAATTTTCTTATAATAATAGTTATCACACAAGTATCAATGCTGCACCATTCGAAGCACTTTATGGACGAAAGTGCCGAACCCCAGTCTGTTGGGCAGAAATTGGGGAAAAGCAACTGTGTGGACCTGAGATAGTACAAGAAACAACTGATAAGATTATTCAAGTCAAGGAACGACTGAAAGCAGCACGTGATCGACAGAAGAGTTATGCTGATAACCGACGCAAGCCATTGGAATTTCAAGTAGGAGATAAAGTATTGTTGAAAGTCTCTCCTTGGAAAGGAGTAGTAAGATTCATAAAATGGGGAAAGCTAAGTCCCAGGTATATTGGACCTTTTGAGATTATTAGAAGAATAGGACCTGTAGCCTATCAGCTACAACTGCCAGAGGAAATGGCAGGAATACATGATGTGTTTCATGTATCTAATCTCAAGAAGTGTCTAGCTGATGAATCACTGATAGTACCTCTTAAGGATATAGAAGTAAATGAACAACTCAAGTTTGTAGAAAGGCCTCTACAAATTGAAGACAGGAAAGTCAAGAACCTCAAGCATAAGATATTAGTTCTGGTCAAAGTGAAGTGGGACTCCAAAAGAGGACCTGAGTACACATGGGAACTTGAATCTGAAATGCAAAGGAAATATCCGCACTTGTTCCAGTAGATCTCGAGGACGAGCTCTAATACAAGGTGGGGAGGATGTAACAACCCTCAGTAAAATTGACACTCTTAAAATATTTCCGACACCCTAGTATATTTTAAAATGTCCCAATATGTCTTTAAATATACCCCGTATGTGAAAACCGAGCCCGAAATACGTTATAGTAATTAAAATAAATAAAAATCTGAAAATTTTAAGTTAAGGCGGGCCGCGTAAGGCACCCCCTTAGTTGACGCGGGCCGCGACGAGGTGAAATGGTGGCACAGCCCGGTGATGACACGTGTCATCATCGTGGCGAAGCTAGGTAGTGACCCGGATTAGCTATATGTTGACCGGATGTTGACGCGGGCCGCGTAAGGCCTTGCCTACTCTTACGCGGGCCACGAGAGGACCAGATTCAGCAACTATATAAGGAGGCCTCGGGATTTCATTTCCGTCGCTCAAATCTTTTCTTTCTTATACGAATTCTGAGTAGTAGAAGTAATACACGGGTATTATATCCCCCTAATTAGCGAGGTTCTGCTCCGTTGTAAGTATTATAACCCCAGTTTCGTAATAGATACGCTGCCCGATTGATTTAGGGTTCCGTGATAACTGTCGTGGTTCTGCCCGATGTAGTTATTGGAATGCCATCTCGGGGAGGGTATCATTAATATTTTCAAAGGGTTATGATACTAACCTATGTACATTTGTATAAATTATAGATTATATCCAGGAAACCCTTACGTGAAGTCTAAGATAGCAAAGTGAGTTTATCCTCTTTTTGTTAACCTTTTTGTAATATTTTACAAAACCTTAAATGTTTTACAATGTGATTAAGCGGTGATTAAGTCTTTGTAGTTCTTCAATTATTGTCGGTATGTTGGGGTTTTGTATACAAAATTTACTACACTGTGAGTAGTAAGTCGGGATGACAATACGTTACCATTGGACAATGAGTTAGCCAATGTGTAATATGACCCACAAGTCAGGTTTGACAGTACTAAAAGGAGTAGTTGTGTAGAAATAAACAATGTGATCGCTCTCAATACTGTTTTAACTGATAAAATGTTTCTTGATTAAACTGGGATTCACTCGCCAGTATTTCCCGCTGACAAATGTTTTTAAAACGCGTTTCAGGTAACCCAATGTGACAACCAATTAGTAAAAAGCCAGCTGGAGAGCACTGAAGGCTTGGGAAAAATGTGGCTATAAAAGTTACCTAAAAGACGATGTTTTAAATTCAATAAAATAGGGTTTATCCCTATAAATGTATTGTAATAAGAAACTTGGGTTTTGCCCATGTAATTATTAATATTAAATATGGTGGTTTTACTCTGATAAACATTTCCTAACTACGGTCCTGATGTAATTTCCGCTGCCAAATTAACAAGCTGATACTACCAAAATTCTGAGTTCGCGTCCGCCCATTCCCGGGGATCAGGGATCGGGGGTTGCGACACATGTTTTGTGTTGTCTCATATAATGTTCATATTTGAATATGTGTAATACATAGTGACTTAGTAACACATTAAATAATTAATTTTCAGGCTCAAATAAAACATTTTTCTTGCAACTAATGCCATTTAAATCGTTTTTTTGTATCTCATTCCTAAATGACATACATTGTTTTATATATTTAGCTCGAGATTTATAAGAGCGAACATAATGGGTTAGTTAAAGATTTTGGAAACTAAAAAGTGATAGAGATTTCAAGAAGAAAATTAATTTAACTGTCGAATCCTCAAATCCCTGGAGATATCTTAGATTCGGTGAGCTCCGGATCAGGTTTGTCCTCTCGTCGTCGTGGTGACGGTTCCTCTTACGGGATGTCGGGTCTTGAGCTGCAGCCACATGAAAATCTAGTTAGAGGGCCCGATGGGGTTCACCCCGAGGGCACTCCGACACTCAAGTCAGTATCTTGTATGGTAAAGATAGTTATAAATGCAAATAAAGGGTATAGAGAGAAGGAGCTGAAGTTGTAAGGGGGAAGGAAGGGATCATAACATGTTGGCTTAGGAAGATAAACATTCCTTTTATAATGGCATTCTTAGGCCAAAACCCTAGTGGGCTGGCTTAAGAATTGGCTTCTCAGAATTAGGCCCACTCAAACCTTCTAATCATGCTGGGAAAATCCAAATGGGCTCACAGTCATCAATCAAAGGGAATGAGCCCAGACGAGGAGCCCACGCGGGGAGCCTCGTCGTCAAGTCATCGCTAGTCCAAGCTCATTCACTTATGAATGGGTGTAGGACTTATTCTAGTCTTTGAAAACCTAGGCGGGTCACTTTCCGCCCTTTAACTGTCACCCCTATTCGTCTGGTACATGTAGTCTAAGGCACGTTATGCCAAAGTTATCCGTTTAGTTATCCTTGGGACAACCTTGCATTTAGTACTCAAAATAGCAAGGTGACCCCTGAAGTAGGGTAGCACAATACCTTACTTCAATCTATGCCTCCTTGAAGGCACTTTACCCAATGTACGCGTTCAGGAATACTTTTTTGAGAGCGTTTATGCTATTTAGACCATCTTTGCATATACCTCTTAAATGCATTTCAATCAAGGTACTCGTTCAAGAGTAATTTCTCTAAGGGCATCGACTGGGATACCTTATTAACCGTGCCATACTCTTTGTACCCTGTTTAAGCCGTTAAGGTTTTCTATGGGTCGCTTTGTAACTTTTTAAGTTGTTAAAGCTTTGTATAGACCCGTTTTGTGACTTGTTTGAGTTGTTAAAACTTTGTATAAGTTTGCTTCGTAACTTGCTTGAGTTGCTAAAACTTTCCTATAAGTTTGCCTCGTAACGTGTTTGGGTTGTTAAAGCTTTCTATAGTTTTCTTTGTAACTCGTTTAAGTTGTTAAAGCTTTGTATAAGTTTGCTTCGTAACTTTCTTGAGTTGTTAAAGCTTTGTATAGTTCGCTTTGTAACTCGTTCAAGTTGTAAAGGCTTTGCCTAGGCCCGCTTTGTAACTCGTCTAAGTTGTTAGAGCTTTGTATAGTTCGCTTTGTAACTCATTCAAGTTGTAAAGGCTTTGCCTAGGCCCGCCTTGTAACTCGTCTAAGTTGTTAATGCTCCTGTTGGGCCTGTTGTCCAATGGCGTTTGGGCCACTTGGATTTTCATATGCCTGCTTCGGCGTTTTTTGGACGTAGTCGACTTAGTCCTAGCCCCACGGCCGGGCTTTGCCTTGTTTTGACTAAGGCGGCATGTCTGTATGCCTATGTACATGTTCATTTTATTGTAAGATCATCCGGCACGTCTGCCTAGATGATCCTGTTTGACCCGTTAGCAAGGTCTTCAAACCGTTCAGGTTTTTGTTCTTCGAGAAGGGGTGGCATCTTCTCCTTTTGGAGAGTTTTTATGAGCCCTTTAAAAACACTTGTTATGTAGAAGGAACCTTCCTATATGAGTCCTTATTAAGGACTCTTTCCTCCCCTGAGATATGTAATTCTCTAAAAATGGGTGCCCATGGAATGTGCAACCCTCTCCTCTTGGAGAGACTTCTTCAAACGTATGCGACCCTGAGATGGGGCTCCTTTTCTTTGGAGAGATACTTTCTAAAACAGAGACTTGTGGCGGTGTCACACCCCGATATTTCCACATATTACCGGTGGGCCCGACGAGGAGTATCGTGACGTAGTTGATATCATCATTGTCAATATACACAATATAATAGCACAGCGGAAGGCTTGGTGAATAAACTATTACAAACCATAGTGTCTGAGTGTTCGAATGAAAGAATATACAAACTTGGTTGTAATAAGATCCACAGGCGGATCATAAAATAAAATACAAGAAACTGACATAACAGACTCCAGGTATCTAGGGATTTGCAAGATCCTCTTATATGACACCTAGTAGCTCCAGCCTATTTACGAGAAGTACCTGTCAATCAATCTTTAGAAAATACGTCAGTTTACACTGGTAAATACAATTAACTGACTCATTTGAAAATATTTATGAAAATTGATTTAAGTGCACAAGGCACAAATCATTTATAACTTGGGACAATTATTTAAATAATCTTGTATACAGATTTATATGTTTGTCATACAATTTGGGCCGGTTGGAAGCCGGTCTTGATTAACCGACTCACCACTTATAGAACCCACAAAGGAGTTATCCCCAACATGTGGGTTTATATTTTAGCATTTGCATCTGTCAGGTGTATGCCTACACCCCGTGCATAGGTCGTGGCCATTTTCAAATGAAATGAGCCGAGGATATCCAGGACACGGTCGTATTAACCCCCAATGCTTATGTTATCAAACAAGACAAATTAAAATGGGTTATGTAATTTATTAATCACAATCCGATTAAATGATTTCATACCCGACCAAGTGGTATTATTATAATACCATATCCCAAGCCCGTATAAGGGAAAATAATTTAAAAGTATTTACCTGAGCTAAATGTGAAAAGTAACTCAGCCGTATAATCCTAAAGCTTTATGATGATACCTTCTACTGGATGCTACTTAATCTGTATAGAAGGTTTAAATACCTATTAGGATACTAACGGGTCTTTAGTTAAAAGTCAAAGACTTAGACCGGCTAGCTAGAAAGTAACTTTATGGTTCTAAACGCTAGATTAAGCGGAGACCGGAATAGAATGTGGTTTAGACCCGACAAACTTGGATACTTGTATAATATGGGTAAACTAAACACATTCTAGAATTTGAGGATTTAATGATAAGGTTAAACCCGTTTCAGCTATTTTACGTAAACTAGTCACATAAACCGATCTGAACGCATAAACGCGTAGCGGGTAACCAAATGAATTATATACAGGTCTCAAATGTTATTATGCTTAAAATATGTTAATACATCAGTAGGATGTTAACATATATGCCCAAAAAGTATTTAAAACCAATTTAAGTCCCGTAAGGGCATTTTGGTCATTTTAATAATTATTAAAGAGATTTTATAACAAACTGAAGTTCTGGTCTTTGGCAATCAGTAAAAATATTTATTTTATCTCATTACATCAGTAAGATATTACATATATGTGAGGTTTACCATTCATGGCCAAACTATGCCCCGAAAGGGCATTTTGGTCATTTCATATATGCTTTTAAGGACATGTTTGGAAATCTGATTTCATAACTTATACCTACTGTAATAATATTTAAATTTGTTTAGAAATTCAGTAGGTAACAAGTCTTAGGTGTTAAATATGGTTTTAAACCATACTATGCACCTAATTAGTGTAAAACTCGTTGATTGATGATAATCAAGATGTTTATGTAAATCTGAGATTTTTATCAGTTTTAAATGCTCAAAATAATTTATTTAATGTATGAAATCAGCAGGAAAAGGTTTGGCATTCAAATCATTTGTAAATCTCATTTTATGCATGAAAAGGGTATTATCGTCATTTACCGAATTACACAAGAACTCTATGATTTAAACAGATTATAATCTAACCAAAAATCTTAAAATCCATTAAAAATAATATCTTAACAATAAGTAATGAGTTTTGGTTCAAAATCCAAGTTTAAACATGTCTTATGCAAGATATCGCAATTTAATTAATAAAAAGCTTCTATTACGATATCGAGCATAACTTCTGTTTGAGACCAAGAACTGATGTCAAATTTTCGGGACAAGCTTATATATCAGTAGCAAAGGTTTTTGTCCTCTCACATTTCTAAAAATCTCAATTATATGTCAAAAGGGCATTTACGGCATTTATAAGCATATTAACAAACAAGAGTATATATTTCAAACTAGTAAGAACCAAGCAATATAACTCCAGAGGGTTATACTACTGTATAATATGGTCCTAATGGAAGCTTAAAACATGGGAGAATTAAGCTTAAACGGGTCAGAACTGAAAGTCAAAGCAAAAGTCAAGCTTTTGCGACTTTCGGTTATAAACTGACCTTAGACTGATAATTGTCGGGTTAGACCTGGTCAAACATGTTCTAATACTAATTACCAAGTTATTAGAATGTTAAAATATAATTTAGAACTTCTGTTTTATTAGTTTAAATCATTTTTTAAAGTTTCTGTCCAGTTTGACTTTTTGACTAACTAGTTTGACCCGACAATTAACTAGTCAAACGAAATAATTAGGAGGTGCCCTTTTAAGGGTTAATCACCTACCTTAATATGGTTCCTTAACCACTTTCATTTCGGTCAGTGGCTGGACCATTTATGATTAAACCAAAAGTCAAAGCTTAATTACGATATGTTTGACTTTTCGATTTTTAAGCTAATAAAATGGACTAAGCAGGGACTAAAATACTTACATAAGGTTCTTGCTATCTTTTCTACACTTCTTAATCTTCTCCTAATGCTTGCTAACTCCAGAAATGTCCAGAACTCAAGCTTGGTGTGTTGAGAGTGAAGTATGAGTGAATGAGCACTTGAAAGAATGGACAAAAGGCTCATTATATAGGGAAGTCCAATTGATCCTGATGATCCCAGGTGTTTTGAAATGTTATCAGGGCTGTACAAGTGTCTTGGTGGTTTCTAAAAACCATCTACAAGTCCATAGAATCGATTGTAACTTGTTTGGCAACCAAGGAAGAGAACAAACCTGCATCTGGCAACAACATTCTGTTGAAACACTGCCATCGCGCTGCGCGACGGCTGAGGAGCTTCATGGTCGCGCCACACGACCACCCATGTTACCAGCTAAACTAGTTTCAAAGTTTACATGTTCAGTCCCTGGACCTTTTCAAGTCTCATATCTTTCATTTTAAGCATCTTTGGCCCTTGTAGTTAGTTTGTAGAGGTTCAAGGGAGTATAACCAAAATCCATTAGGCCCGGTTTCGCTTATTGATCACCGAAAACATAAGTTTCACCTCGTTGACGCTTTATACCCTAATTCTTGGGAATTTGCATAAACAACGCATAACGATCTCGAAACCTTGTGAAATTTATACCACTTATTCTTGAGAGTATATTTGAATATTTCGAAGCCTCGGGTTCGTTAAAAGGTCACTCAGAGGTAAGAATTAACATGTTGACACGTTTAACCCCTGTAATTTATAATCTTCCGATTATATTCATGAAAAGCTTCTTATATCCAATTAATCACTCATTTAAGAATATATTCTTCACGTATAGTCATTCAGAGGCACAAGTTTGGCATATTGACACTTTTAGTCCCTTCGCATACATATTTTCACCTTTTGTCAACTTTAGTCCTTTAAACTCAATCTTTCACATAATTAGAGTTTAGGACACGTGTCTTTACATAATTGGACACATTTTTACGTGGTGTTACAGGCGGAGATATTTTCTTTTCAAGGAAAGAATTCTTCAGATTCGAAATCCCTTGTCAAGGGGGCTCCCCCCTTTTTTTGAATAAGTTGTTCAGGTGCGAAATCTCAAGGAGGATTTTTCTCATATATCAAATCCCAGGGACGGGGGTACTTTCCCATCCTTAGAAGGAACTTTACCAATACTTGATCCCGTAGCCGGGTGCACTTCTGTTCGTTGAATAGACTTCTGCAATACTTAATCCCACGGGAGGGGATACCCTCCTTTTCTTGGGAGAAACTTGTTCCTGTTCGTTAAAGAGACTTATGAGACCCCTAATCACATAGAATGGGACATCTTCTTTTTTTTGGAAGTGGCTCCTCCAAGACTTAATCCCCAGGGATATTAATCCCCATCGTGAAACTCCCACTTCAGTTACCCCACACATTTAAGTTTCAAATAATGACACATTGGACCTCTAACTTATTTACTTCACATTCCTCTTGTATTTTTATTCAATTCAACGTTTGATTAATGACCGAACGGCCCTTGTACTTCATCATTTCATATTACTTGCATATTTGAACCATCAACTCAACCCGAAACGCATCCAAACAATCTTGTTTACCTCGTTTATCATCTTCATCTGTTCCGCTTTATCTCTAAACTCCTTAACTTCACCGAATTAAGCAATTAAACCTTCCTATTCTTGGAAGGAGTTTCTTCAGGGCTGAATCCCGAGGGGGGGGGATATGTTCCTTCCTATGCTTAGAAGGAGTTTCTTCGAGACTGGATCCCGAGGGAGGGATATGTTCCTTCCTATTCTTGGAAGGAGTTTCTAAAATGCTTGATCCCAGAGAATGGGATGTTCTTCTCTTTTTGGAAGGAACTTTCCCTGGAGTTGACTCCATGGAAAGGGTACGCTTCTGCTCTTGGAAGGAACCGCCGAGGCACTTTATCCCATAGAAGTAGGGATTTTCTTGTTGACGGAAGTAACTATCGAAACGCTTTAGCCTTTAGGAGAGGATATCATTTTGTTCCGGTAGATAAGGGTTTCTTGAGCACGACAGACCGTAGGAGGATTTCACTTTTCTCCTTAAAGCGAAAATGCTCTTATTAAGGTTTCCCTCTATTTCTTTTTCCCTGTAGAATCTTTGTAGATGGGAGCTGATGGAAGGAGCTCATTTCTATCTAAAGTATAGAATATAAGTGTTAGGAACTTATCTTGCGTATTGTCCTGCCCAGGTTCTTTCCTTCTTCAAGAGAGGGACTAATAATGCAGCTCAAGGATTCTTCCTCTTTCAAGGAAGGACCGTCCAGGGTTTCCTTAAGGACTAACAGCGTAGTCCAAGGAGTCTTCTGTCTTCAAGGAGAGAGCGTCTGGATTTTCCTTAAGGACTAATAACATAGTCTGACGATTCTTTCGCCTTCAGGAGGGAAGCCAACTACGTAGCCCAGACTCCCCATTTCTTCAAATGAAGGATTGATAACGTAGTTCTCTGATTCTTTTTTCTTCAGGGAAGGAGCCAAATACACAACCCAGGCTTTTCCTTTCTTCTAGTGGAGGATTGTCGTCCACAGATTCTTTTTCCTTCAGAGGAGGAGCTTAATACACAGCCCAGACTTTTCCTTTCTTCAAGTGGAGGATGAGTAATGTAGTCCACATATTCTTTTTCCTTCAGGGAAGGAGCCAAATACATAGCCCAGGCTTTTCCTTTCTTCAAGGGAGGAATTAGTAAGGCAGTCCATGCCCCTTCCCCCTCCTTCCTTTTTTTTGTAGTGATATTCGAACACAAAAACTTATGGAGGAGGCTTAATCCTTTCTGGAGGAGACAATACAAAAATAAAGATCCTTCCTAAAAGTCTTCAATGAAGAACCCAATGGTGTTATACCATGCTAGCTTCCCAGTTCAGTGTTGTCAAACGTAGTTGGTAATACTGAACTTATAAAATAAGTTGTCTTTGAGCTCGTCCGTCTAGACGATCGGTTGTGACTCTTGTTGAACTAGAATAACCACAGGTTAGGAAAAAACATAGATCCCATATTTCTGATCAACCACTAGATATGAGGACGTCGATAAATGTTCAATAGATGTCATGTAATGATGGTGTTGTATCATACCAGCCCCAGTTCAATGTTGTACAAAGGTATTTCTTGCTTTCACTAATGTTGTGTTGCTTTCCTCCTAACCGAAGTTATATCCTTGTTTAAGGATGTTTAAGGTGATCACTATTCTTTTGTATCTTTTCAAAGATCATGCCTTGTTTCTCGGGTGCACATCATCCAGTCCAATATTAGCCTTCGTCGACCTATCCCGTAGGTCGTGGCTAATAGCTTCTTGTGTTGTTCATGTTCATGCTTCGATACTTGCCACGAAAACACTTTCAAACGGTGAATTATACCAAGGATTAATTTCTTTATGCGTTAAACATGTTATCATGTGTGTATAAGCACTTGTGCCTCATGTTTTATTTTGTGAAGACGTGTGACCATCATATCATTAATGGGGGTAGCCTACGTACCCTAATAGCGTTGTAATGGGAACAATAACTTAGCGTCTAGAAGTGGCGCATAACGCAAGGCTTCGAAGGAGGGCCATGCATGAGTGTTTTGTGTTAGGGTCTAGAAAAGGACCTGGCGGAAGGGCCTGAGGAAGGACACTGTGAAAGGACCTGAGGAAGGACCCGGTGGAAGGGCCTGAAGAAGGACCCTGTAAAAAGACCTGAGGAAGGGGCCAGGTGGAAAGGCCTGAGGAAGGACACTGTGAAAGGACCTGAGGAAGGACCTGGTGGAAGGGCCTGAGGAAGGACACTGTGAAAGGAACTGAGGAAGGACCTGGTGGAAGGGCCTGAGGAAGGACCCTGTAAAAAGAGCTGAGGAAGGGGCCAGGGGAAGGGACCCCGTGAAAGGACCTGAGGGAGGACCTGGAGAAGGACCTTGGTAGAAGGGCCTGAGGAAGGACCCTGTGAAAAAACCTGAGGAAGGGGCCAGGGGAAGGGACCCCGCGAAAGGACCTGAGGGAGGACCTGGAGAAGGACCTTAGTAGAAGGGTCTGAGGAAGGACCCTGTGAAAAAACCTGAGGAAGGGGCCAGGGGAAGGGACCCCGAGAAAGGACATGGGGAAGGACCTTGTACTAGTAAAATATTATTATTTTTCATAAGAAAGTCAAAGTAACTTTCTTTTCATAAAAATTCCTTATCACATTGGTAAGAGTGAGACATCATTACTCTTTTTCTTTTTCAAAAAGTAGGGTCACATCACCTTGGGAAGACAAAGGCTTAGCTTTTTTCCTTTCTCTTTTTCTTTTTATATATATGTGTGCCTATAATTTATTTTACATTTTCAAGAAAAGTCACGTGCTTTATGACAGACAAGCTTGTTAGACAAGCTAGTTGACTTTTCTCTAAAAGGTACACCTTTATCTTCTTTCTTTACTGACCAAAAAAATTGACTAAGTTGCTAAGTAAATACCTACCACACAATACAATATTAAACATTAGTTAATCTATATTATTATAAAAAGATAAAGTAAATAACCCAGCCTTGGGGTAGTACCTCATAGGTAGTCGGGTAGAATTCATTTTCTACATGATTTTCGATTTTTTATCACCAAAACTTTTACCTGTCCGTAATTTTTATCCATAAAAAAAGCGAGGTTCTAGCAGGTAAATTCATGGAGTTTCTTCCACAAATAAATCTCTAATCTTATTTCGAGACACCTACTATTTTTATGGGTATTCGCATGTTTGTACCTTATGCACTAGTTCATGTACCCCATTATTATCATTTTAGTTCCCAGTGTGATGGGATGTGCATCATATATTTGTATCATGTGTATCAATAGTTGTAACTTTGTCCCTAAGTGGATATTACAGTTTTGAGTGACCAACAAAGTATGTATATGTTTTTTGTTTACATCCTCGTTCATGAAAAGTGACAGTAACATGCAATGCTTCATATTCATCATTTTTATTAAAAATGGTTTTCGAGAGCTTTGCCCCATGTAAGCAACCTTTTTGGGTTTTTCCTTTTACTTGATTTTCTGTTATGAGAAAACAGATATGCCATAGTTGGCACAAACTTCTAGAGGATCATTCCTCAGGAAGATACATAATCTTTACCCATAGAAATATGGAAATGAAAGGATCTGTATAGACACATAGCAATATATATACTTTACCGGATTATGAGGTATGTATGCGAGGGGATTAGAACCTGGTGACCGGAGTCGAGATGCAGATCTGACCGTCGCAGGGTGGGCAGATCCAGCCGTTTGTATGAAGAGACCAAGACACGCTCGTACTTGGTCCCACGGATGGCGCCAATGTCGAATCCTCAAATCCCTGGAGATATCTTAGATTCGGTGAGCTCCGGATCAGGTTCATCCTCTCGTCGTCGTGGTGACGGTTCCTCTTGAGGGATGTCGGGTCTTGAGCTGCAGCCACATGAAAATCTAGTTAGAGGGTCCGAGTAGGTTCACCCCGAGGGCACTCCGACGCTCAAGTCAGTATCTTGTATGGTAAAGATAGTTATAAATGCAAATAAAGGGTATAGAGAGAAGGAGCTGAAGTTATAAGGAGGAAGGAAGGGATCATAACCTGTTGGCTTAGGAAGATAAACATTCCTTTTATAATGGCATTCTTGGGCCAAAACCCTAGTGGGCTGGCTTAAGAATTGGCTTCTCAGAATTAGGCCCACTCAAACCTTCTAATCATGCTGGGAAAATCCAAATGGGCTCAGGCCTAGTCATCAATCAAAGGGAATGAGCCCAGACGAGGAGCCCACGCGGGGAGCCTCGTCGTCATTAACCTTTGACAATGAATGGTTAGAGAAGAAAAAATCAAACTTTAGATTTTAGCGCGTTTTCAATAGACTCTTCTAAAATCTGTATGTGTGTTTTCTTAAAACTTTTAGATAGGTTAATCCATTTATTAAATGGTTCGTGTTAGTGTTCTTGTTAACCCATTTACAAAAGATGTCGTGTTCGGGTTAATCTTCTGGAGCGGGAGGTCACACTGGAAGCACCCTCTTTATACCTTGAGATGAGGTAAGGCTTGCCTACATCCCACCCTCTTGAGACCTTACCAATAGCATGGCTATGAGTGGGATTATACCGTGTATGGTGTTGTTGTGTTCGAGTTGATTTGTACTATAATACGGGTCATGTTAGCCGACACAAAACCTTTTTTTCGTGTCGTTTTTGGGTCATGTCATGAATTGCAGCCCCTAGATTTATCATCTTTTTTAAAAAAATGTCAAAGTGGGAGCCGAGAAGGCTACAATCAAGTAGTTAATATTTTGATACCGATTGTTTCTCACTCTTATCGTATTATTGATTGCTCATGTAAAAGATCTGTAAATTTCAAGCAATACCGCTCTATGCATCATATATGTATTCGTTGTACTTACTTTATGTGAAATACATACTGATTTTTGTGGGACAGAGTAACCTTGTTGAAGATACAAGTCACACTACTTAACAAGGATGAGTGTGATTGAATTTGATCTTAGGAGTGAAGGTTGTGTTGTGGTAGTTTCCAAGTGTTGATCCCAGATAGAGATGCTCAAAGACTTAATATGGCAAATCGATTTCAACAAATAGGAAAATATTGTGCGGAACTAGAAATCAAACTTTCAAGAAACAACTTACAGAATTTTCAAGTATATTAATGACTTTGTAAAACAAAGTTATTGACTGTTACAAAATGAATGCTTAAAGAAACTTATTGTAATTACGCCGGCAGGACTGCGTGTTATAGATGTGGTACACTAACTAAGAGATTATAGTGCTATAAAAATGAACACAAAAACAAATAACAAATAATAAACGAGTCGCACTTGAGCTTAATTAGACATATAACTCGGAAAACATATAAAACTTGTACTCGCTTGAGTTTAAACTTTGTCTTGTTTCTACTAGCTAACCAGATATGTGAATAATTCTACTAGCTAACCAAGTATCTGAATAATACGTGATAGACAAATAACAAAAAAGGCAAAAAGCCAACGTCCAATTTAATTCACCAATCAAGGCCACTTCTTTCCTTATATCTACATAATAAAGAACAGCAACAACAACAAATATATAAGCAATTAGACATTAAAGTTTAAACATATGTTTGTTAAAAACTAAAGTATGAAATCAAAAATTAATGTAATACCTGACTTGGTACGATGGCAAGGGTAGAGCAAAACGTGGAACTAGCGGTGCCGGCTAGGAAACCTTGATTAATTGTGTAGAAATCCCATCGCCGCCTTGCTATATCGTACCGGCCACTTTTTGGATCTTCATCGGGTAAGACGTATCACTTCCACCGCCAACTTTTGGAGGCAATACAATAGTGTAGCAGCTAATAGACGTTATATTTGTCATCCGCTCTTATCACCTTGCTCCAATTAACAATGGAGTTAACTTGTCTTTGTCGATATTGGTTAATGGACATTGGCGATACATGCTTTTCCGGTACAATATAATTTCTAGAAATCTCTTTATTGTAATGAGAATAATAATATTCTTGAAATTATGTTGTATCCATTTTTGTCGGTTATTATTTTGATTTATGACAAGATAGTGGGTACTCTAACTTGGTTCATGACAAAAGTGTTAATTACTAAAAGTATTAAAACTGTCCTTGTCTAATATTTGAAGGGGTAATTTGTGTGCAAACTTGTAAGTGGTTGTGCAAGTTTAAAAAAACAGACTTATGAACTCAAAAATGAGTTCAGGCATGCCGTTTAATCCTTCATAATAAAGACCGGAGCTTTTCTAGCTTCTACCGTTTTACGATTAAACATTTGGCGCAAGGTTTACAATTGTTTGATAATGCATTATGGCGGGCAGAGCATGCCTGCGTAGCAGAGCGTGTCCGCCAAAGAAAGAAATGTGCCCGCGTGGCGGATCTTGTCCGGTGAAGGGCGGAGCATGCTCACGCGGCGGGAGTACCCGCGCATGTAGAACTTGCTCCATCGGCGGGTCGTGCCCGCGCATGAAGAACTTGCTAACGCGGCGGGACCGTACCCACGCATGAAGAACTTCCATGACAGCATTGAGAGGAGAAGGTTTAAGACTTACAAATGTCTCCTGTTTGTGTATGCTGCGCAAAACTAGTTAGGCAGACTAACGAGGCTTCATTTTGGTTGTCCGCGAGTAGATGGCGGAAATAGATGGTTGCGCGTGGTGGCGGAGGCGTAAGGTGGTGTGACTAAGATGGTAGTCTACCGGAGACGTGTGGAGTAAGATTGGTCGCGCACGGCGGTTGGGGCATGACCAAATGTTGCGCATGGCTTCAGAGGTGTAAGGTCGAGTGCCCAGCTTGTAGTTTACACGCATGTTAAGTCGTCATGCCGCATGGGGCGCGGGTTCGAAACCCGGCTCCCACCATTTCCGCATTTATTCGGCCAAAGGCGAGTTCCCGCAGCTCGTATTTAAAGAAGCTTGCGCATGGTTTATGTTCGCATGCGCATGTAAGCTATCTGCCGGTATGGTAAGCCATCGCGTGTGAGTTGTCCGCAGGTAAGTCTTGCGCTGGCAAGTTTAAACTAGCAAACACTGAAAAAACGGTGGGTGTTGGTTTCTTTTTTTTGAGCCAGCCACGTTAAACTTGCATAAAAGAAAAGTTGGAAGGAGAGAAGATATGGTAAATGGTGGTCCCCTGATGTCCAACACCCCCTGACTTTACAGCTGTATACATCCAATGTTGGATGTTTGTGATTCCCCAATGCAAAAAATGCTTGTACATCGCGCATCAACACTTGTACCTTTACCTAGTAGGTACACCACACATCATAACTTGTACCTTTAGCTAGCAGGTGTACAATTGTAATATCATGGTGGGATTTAGTGCTTCGAGATGAGATACAAAAGAGAGTTGTGCAACCCACACTTGTACGTCATGCCTTACCACTTGTAAACTTGCTTTTACCACATGAGAGATGAATAATGTGAAATATGATTTAAAAACAAGTTGTTCACACTACAGATCTCGATGTAAAAAACCTCTTTTCCAGGTTCGAGATCTAGATTCGACGAAAAACTATGGTGGCCATGGATCTCATGCTTTATGATAAAAAGATAACAACACCATCTCATCAGATCTGAGTTTTATCGTGAATAAAGCTTGAGTTTCAGATCCAGATTTGAGTTTTATTGCTAAAAAAAATAGAGTTTCAGATTTGAAACAAATTCGAGTGCAGATTTCTCAAGAACACAGATCCTAGATTTTACCATAGAACGAAAGATGTGATTGTTGTGGAGAGTTTAGATCGGTGGGTGCCAATGAAGAAACACGGAATCAACACCGGGATGATTGGACCTCTTTCTCTGAGAGGGTGGAGAATCACACCTTGTTTTTCCTCTTGAACCTAGATTTGCAATGGAGAAGAGAAGAAAGTGGAGCTGTAGAGATGACCGGTAGGGGAAAGAATCCCCTGTTTCTAGTAACAAAAGTGTGGCGACTCCATATCCTCTACCCTAATAATGAGGTGAACACCTCTTTATATAGGAGATATGGGCCTCCTCTAACCTCAATGGGCCAGGCCCAGTTAGGGGTTATCTCTACAAGCCCACAACCTAGTGTAGTGTAAACTACAACGCGCTAGGCTTCGCAAGTTAGTACGCAATAATAATAAATATTATAATAAAAGGCATTAAGTAACAGATATGTCTGGTCGTTCGGGTTGGGTCTAATATCATACCCCACCAAAAAAGCTACCAGGGTATCGAGCCCAAACCTCGTATAATTGCACCCGGTGGCTTCTTTGATGTGTCACACCCTGATATTTCCACGTATTACCGGTGGGCCCGGTGGGGAGTATCGTGACGTAGTTGATATCATCATAGTCATACAACACAATATTTAAATGCACAGCGGAAGCAAAAGATAGATTCGTTTCAACTTTAATAAATTGTAATATTAAGTATCACAAACAGTTGAAAATAATCCACAGGCGGATCAAATAAAAAGGAAACGTAGTTCAACAGATTAAAGTGCATCCAAGCTTGCGAGACTCTTATTGATGCTAAGGAGAAAGCCAGCCTATTTCGAGTAGTACCTGCACTTAATCTTTTTGGGAAAATACGTCAGTTTACACTGGTAAATACAATTAACTGACTCATTTTGAAAAGGGTTTAGTAAATTGATTTGAATGCACAAGGCACAAACATTTTATAACTTGGGATAATTAATTGAATATAATCTTGTAAAAGAATTACATGTTCCTTATGCGTTCAGTAGCCCGATCCGTAGACCGGGTTAAAGATTAATAGACACACCACATAATTTATTTATGCACTGACGGGTGTACGCCTACACCCCGTGCTCAGGTAGTGGCCATCTCGTAAGATGATGCCAAGGATATCCGGGACATGGTCATTAACCCCCCAAAGGCTTTAAGCAAACAAAACATTTCCAAACGGGACATCTCAATGAATTAACCTCTATTCGATTAAATATTCAATGCCCGACCAAGCGGTATTTTATATACCATACCCCAAGCCCGTATAGGGAAAATAAGTTAAAAGTATTTACCTTTGCAAGTATCAATCACAAATAGCAAGTGCGTGTAGCTTTTACCGGGTCTCCTATTCTGGAACGAAGGTTTATAATAACCTATTAGAATCCTAACGGGTCTTTAATTAAGCCTAAACTTAGACCGGTTAGTTTTAAGGAAAGATACGGTTCAAACGCACGATTAAGCGAAGACCGGAATAGAATGTGATTTAGACCCGAAAAGTTTGAAGACTTGTATAATATGGGTAATCTAACCACATTCTGGATTTTGAGATAAAAATGATAAGGTTTGACCCGTTTCGGCTAATTTATGCAACCTAGTTACATAAACCGAACCGAACGCGTAAGAAGCGTAACGGGTAACCATAAGAGTCATATACAGGTTTCCTAAGTTAATATGCCTTAAATATGTTGTGATATCAGTAGGATACCTTCCATTATGCCCAAAACGAGTTTAATCTCAATTTAAGCCCCGTAGGGGTATTTTGGTCATTTAAAAGATTATAAAAGAGATTAAATATAATTCTGAGATTCGGGTATGAAATAGTCAGTAAAACAACTTAATTTAATAGGTTATATCAGTTGGTGATAAGTCTTATATGAAAAAATGGTTTTAAACCCATACTATGCGTTTAATACGCGTAAAAAGCCGTTTTAAGCGATTTCCGGGTTTAACAGGAAATATGAGTTTTCTGATCAGGTTATAAGGTTCATAATACTTCATTTATCATATAAAATCAGTGGCCAAAGATTTGGTATCAATTGGCTATGTAAAACTCATTTTATAAGCAAAAGGGTATAATCGGTAATAACCGAATCAAGGCAATAACCTTAGGTTATGATCAGTTTAAAAATAATTAAAAATCTTCAAAAATCCCAAAATATTATATTACATCAGTGGGTAAAAGGTTTGGTGTCAAAAATTGGGTTTAGATAGGCTTTACGCTAATGACGCCGTTTAATTAATAAAAAGCTTTTTAAGTGCGCTATTGAGCATAACTCCTAACCTAGACCTCCAACTGATGTGAAAATTTAGGGACATGTTTATAAATCAGTGACAAAGATTATTGTCCTTTCACATTTCCAAAATTCTCGTTTTATGGTCAAAAGGGCATTATGGTCAACATATAAGCAATTAACGGAATCATGCAAATGAATCGGACAATCAACGAACTAATCACAGAGGGTTATACTATCATGTAACCTGGTCCTAAGGAAGCTCTAAGGCATTTCTAAACCCATCTAAATCGGGTCAGAACTGAAGTCAAAGCAAAAGTCAAAGTTTTGCGACTTTCGGTTCCGAACCGGTCCTAAACTGAAAATTGTCGGGTCGGACATGCTTAGACATGTTCTTACATTGATTACCAAGTTGTATGAGTGGCAAAACAGGTTACACGTCTTCTACATTGTTAATTATGCGTTAAATCGAAAATTAAGTTTCTGTTGACTTTTTCGGATTAAGTTTGACCCGACATTTGACCTGGTTAGAGCGGAAATTAGGGGGTGCCCTTTTAAGGGTTTAATGCCCACATAATTACCAACTTATAACAACTTTTAGTTTGACTAAACACTGAACCATTAGTGATTAATCGTTAAGTTAAACCTTAATTACTACGGTTTGACTTTAAGCTAATTAACTAAGTAAAACACGATTAAGGAAAGTCAAGGAAGCTTACCAAAGTCCTATGCACGACTAGTGATGCTTAGGGAAGGCTCTTGAGCTCCAGAAATGATCAGAAGTTGAGTTTGGAATGAATGATCAAAGTTGCAACAATGAGGCTTTTATATAGTGCCTTTGATTGCTTGTGATCATGACAAACAACTCTAGGATTGATCCCTGATCAATTACAAGTGTCCCTAGTGCCTAAGAACTAGTTTAGATTGCACATGGGAGTGAAAAACGGCAATGTAAGTCGGTTAAACTCGTTAAACAGGCTGCTGTTACGTTTTCTGTTACTGGGGCCGCCTTACGGACCGTAATCTAAGGGTCTTGCGGTCCGTAAGCCTTTACCAGAAGGCAAAAACTTGTGACCTTTCAAGCTTTGAAAGGGCAACTTAGGCATTACAATTTTGGGGCTTGAATTATCAGTAGGGCACCTTTAGTTCATGCTTGAACACTTATGACCACCTTGCCATGTTGTATAATTGTCTTGGACTCTTTTTGAAAGGCCATAAACGAAGATTCGTCAAACACAATTTCATAAGATCCCATCTTTATAATTTGAATCAATTATTGCAAGCATTAACCGGATTAGGATGCTTATCAGAGGTTTACAACACATGTTAAGGTTTGGGATTTATACATAGGTCGCTCAGAGGTATGTATTAACATGTTGACGCTTTTAACCCCTCGTGTACGAATTTTATCATAACTTTCTCATACGATAACGAAACTTGGTGAAATTTTTATCATGCATTCTAGTGAGCATAACTAATCGTTACAAAGCTTCGGGTTTGCTAAAAGGCCACTCAGAGGTATACTTTAAACATGTTGACACATTTAACCCCTGTAGTTTGTAATCTCTCACTTTCTTTCACAGTTAGCTTCGTATGATCCATGATTCATTCGTTTAAGGGTATAAACATCATGTAGGGTTATTTTAAAGTATATTTATCCATTGTTGACATTTTGAACCCTTATATTCACATACTTTCTTTGTTTGTCAACTTTTAGTCCTTCTAAGGAAATCCTTTACACGTTTTAAGCCCGTGACACGTGTCGATATAATATTGGACATGAAATTTCGAGGTGTCACATGATGCCAACTGGTTCAAGGAGTTTATAGACAACACACCCGAAACACTGGACATAATCACTCACCATATATACAATCTCGGCCTAGGTATATATATTTTGTTTTTTTACAATTGAGTAAAATGCCATTTTCGTCCCTGAGGTTTGGCTAGTTTTGCAACTTTCGTCCAAAGGTTTGTTTTTCCTCATCTGGATCCAAAAGGTTTAAAATTTTGCCATTTTCATTTGGCTCGTTGACTGCATCCATTTTTCTCCGTTAAGTCAGGGGTATTTTTGTCTTTTTCGTCTTTTTTGAATACTTGTACAGTATGCTCAATGCTTGTACATAAAGTGAAAATGACCGAATTTCCCTCTAAGTTAACAAAAAGATGAAAATACCCCTAACTTAGTGGAGAAAAATGGATGGAGTTAACGAGCCAGATGAAAATGGCAAAATGTCAAACCCTTTGGATCCAAATGCGAAAGATAAACCTTTGGATAAAAGTCGCAAAACTGGCCAAACATTTGGATAAAAGTCGCAAAATTATTTGATATTTGATTTTGAAGATACACAGTTTGTTTAATTTAAATATCTTTTAATTTTATAACAGGGGTTGATCAACATCTTGTTGAAAAGATACTAGATCCATCTTATCTTGATCGCGAGGCTGATACGTTTAAGCAACTCGAGAACATTCTCAAGACTTCTACAACTTCTGTTTCGGCTTGGGTTGGTGAAGCGGGTGGTGCGTATAACAGTGGGCATAATCTTGTGACCAGTGCATTCGTGTTTAGTTTGTGGTAAGAAAGTAGTAAAAAGACCAAAATACCCTTTACGAAAAGGATAACCGCCATGGGATGTTGTTTGGTATAGGTACTTGGATCAGCTCGGAATGTCATATGTTTATGACACGAAAACGTACTGCAGGCAGACGTTAATTGGAGGAAACTATGGTTTGCTTAATACTACAACTTTTGAGCCAAATCCGGATTACTACAGGTTTATATAACTGATTTTTGCATTATGCTTTGACTTTTGAGGTCAAAGTTGTAGATTGGCATGCGTTAAAGGTTCTGTAAGTTTTTCTTTCGTTCCAGCGCTCTTCTTTGGCATCGTTTCATTGGCCAAAAAGTTATTTTTGTAAACTTTAACGGGACGAAGAAAATACGATCGTATGCGCATTGCACCAAAGATTCTGTAAGCTTCCTATAGCATTTTGCACATTGTAGTGTTTCTATTCTTATTGTACAATAGAGGTGCATAAACCGCTTATTTTCTCTAACCGGTTTGGTTAACCTCACTGCCGGTTATTTTCTCATTTTTGCTTTAGCTGGTTATTACTTTACATGGTTCGGTTATTCACTTTACCCGGTTCGGTAATAACCGCTTATTTTCGATTAGTTATCCAGCTATTTTCATTTTTTTCCTTTTTCCGGTTTTCTATTGGATTAACCAGTACATCGGTTAGAAACCGGTTATTTCTAAAAAATTTCCTAACCGGTTACTAACTTACGGTTAAAAATAACCACGAATCGGTTATTAACCGGTTACGGTTTCGGTTAATAACCGGTTAAGGTTATTTAACTGATTATTTTGTGCACCTATATTATACAAATAGTTATTTTTTAAAATAAAAAAATGGACAAAAAATGTTAATGGGCTGGTCCAACTTGACCTGACCCATTACCATTTATTACCCTACCAACACAGCCCATTTATTTTGCAACCTATTTATCTATGAAAATTGCAACAAAACTCGAAAAAGTAATAAAGTCATTTCTCACGAAGCTTCTAACAACTATTGCAGTAGGGAATAACACTACTATTGATCAATCTAGACAGCAAATCTACAGTTGATGTAAGCTTGTCTCTAGATAGCACTTGGAGTTTACATAAACTAAAATCGCGTGTTCAATATTGAAAGAAACTGAAAACTAATGGTGAACACTCAAAGAACAACTAGTATTTCACACTATGAAAGGTTACAATATACATGTTATTTACAGGATAAGAAACTAATATTCTAATAGGCAAGTTGCAGAATAGCTATTCTAGAAACATTATCTACTGAAACAAATAATTGGCTAGCAAGTGGATATTTTATCTATTTTCTTTAACACTCCCCCTCAAGCTAGAGCATATATGTTGACCATGCCCAGCTTGTTACAAATAGAGTAAATTTTGTTTCCGGGCAAGGCTTTGGTAAACACATCTGCTAATTGATCTCCAGTTCTGACATGAGGGGTTATAATCATTTCATCTTCAAGCTTTTCCCGGGTGAAGTGACAATCCACCTCTATGTGTGTAACGCCCTGCGTCCCTGAACTTTTATCTTTTGGCAAGTTTAGCCCCTATGCTATTTGAGACTTAACTATGTGAAACTTTGAGATACTTTGAAACTTGACTCTTGATACTATTTAAACACTATAAATTTTGATGAAACTTGATACTCGATACTTGACTCTTGATACTTATGGAACGAGAAACTTTGACACATGTTAAACAAGAAACTTGAAACTTGACACTTGACACTTACTAGCTAGCTCATATGTAGACTTGAAACACAGAAACTTTTGTGTTAGTTATACAATCTTATCATGTGATGATATTACACAATAATACGAAACGCAACACTTAATCTAACTCGCAAATCGAACCGAAACCAGAAATCTAGCGAACAAGGATTGGCTGTCTGGATGGACATCCGAATCGGATGGTCATCCGATCGGATGGCCATCCGATCGGATGGCCATTCGATCGGACGGTCATCCGATCCAGACCATCCCACCGCCTTATCCTTTCTTGCACTATAAATATCTCCTGTCACATCACTTGATGTGACAGGCTTATCCGACCTGACGCTCTTTCTTGTTCTAAGGTACTTTTCCTTCGATTTCAAGCGATTCTTGTAAGTTTTCTCCATGATTCTTGTACAACTATCATCATTACACACTTTCTTATCATATTTTCCATCAAAATCATACATTTTCACCAAGAAATCACCTGATTTGGGTTACTTGAAGATGACGTCATCAAGGCTGTTTGTACAATCGGCTGTGTGATGTCATCTCATCAAGATTTACTACATGCTTTCTTCAACATTTACTCACTTTTCTACTCAAACCCGGTGAAATCTGAAATCAAACAGCCTTTAGACTTGTTCCGTAGTCTGGAGTCGGCTTGAAAATGGGTTTCCACCGGAGAAGATGACCGGTCTACGGGTCAGGCATGAAACTCCGTCAAGAACAGTACCCTGATTAAATGGGGTGACACCCATCCGATCAGACGAGCTAAGCCTTGGTGAGTTTCTGTTGTCATGGTACGTTGTCGTGTCGTCTCCGTTAAACTCGAACGTAAATGTTATTTTACAAAGTTATCATAGGGACAAGATCATAACAGTCGAATGACCGTCCGATCGGATGATCCTCCGATCGAAAGATAGTCCGACCAAGTGACCTGTTCCCTGAAGACTTCAACACTTAAACTATTTTAATCAGGACTTGAAACTATCGAACTTTCACTCGGACAGTCATCCGACCGAACGGTCATCCGATCGGATGACCATCCGATCGATTGACTTGAACCTATACTACAACGAGAACTTCAAAAGTTTGAAACATTTTACAACCCACTACTTATCGAACGGTCGTCCGACCGAATGGTCATCCGACCGGATGACCATCCGTCCGGATGCCCATCTGATCAGGAGACCAGTCAGACACTTTTACTCGATTTCGCACGATTCGACATTTTGTTCAACGCTTACACTGTTATACTATAATCAGGCTAACTCCAGCGCTCCCTTCGATCCAAATAGTCGGTGTTGATACTTAGCACCCACTGTGAGTATACTCGATCCCTTTTTGTTTTAAACACTTTTGGGATGCAACATGTATTCTATATCAAAAACACTTAACACTCGACACTTGAAACTTATTTGAAACATACTCTAACCATTTAAACATGAAACATGAAACTTGTGATACTGAGACTTTTATGCTATGTGAACGTTTAATCCTTGTGTGTAGTTCCGCCTTAACCATGGTAGCGTTATAGGGGTAATGCACCTCCCCGTTAGTCTTTGGGGTATTGTTAGGAGGATACATTTAACCTCCCGTTAGTGTTTGGGAAAGGCATTTAACGCATTGGAAACTTGGGCTATCACTTGGACTGCGTAAACTAGCATGGTGAAAGTTTATACATGATTACATGATGGATATGAGTCTTTTAAACTATTATGCTATTACATACTCAAACTTGTATGCTCGCCAACATTTCGCCAACATTTTTGTTGATAGTATTTTAATACATGTTGCAGGTTGATAAATTGGACGCTGAAGAAACAAGCTAGGATGATGCTTAGAAACTCACCTAGTTTAAATCAAGAATTTTGAACAAAATTTAAGTTTGTTGTAATTTGATACCTTATGTGGTGGTTGATCGTGTTTGACTTTTAGACAATGTTTTGAATTTAATTAATCTATATTGAAACTATTAGTGTTATGGAAACTCTTGAGCAATCTGAACGTTTAGTGCTGCGCCCCAATGTTTCTGCCATCGGTTGGGGTGTGACAATGTGTTTGGTTCTTTCCTGAAACACGGGGTTATTTGCAATATGAATAGTTGCTGTGTTATCACACCATAAATTCATGGGTTTCGTTTGCCTAAACCCAATCTCATTAAGAAGGTTTCGAATCCAAACTGGCTCACATTTGGTTTGCGCCATGGCCCTATACTCTGATTCTGCACTTGAACGGGATACCACATTTTGCTTCTTGCTTTTCCATGACACAAGATTTCCTCCAACAAAAACACAATACCCGGTAGTAGAACGTCTATTTGTCGGGTCCCCGTTATAATCAGCATCTGTAAAGCCTTCTACTATATGATGACCATGATTCTGATACAAGATACCTCGACCTGGAGCACCTTTTAGGTACTTGAGGATGTGACAAACAGCTTCCCAATATGCAGCTATAGGGGATGACATAAACTGACTAACCACACTTACTCGAAAAGCAATATCCGGCCTAGTGATGGTTAGATCGTTTAACTTACCGATTATTCTTCTATATTTTCTGGATCTTCAAGAAGGTCCCCATCATCTGCTTTTAATTTCATGTTCGATATCATCGGTGCATCACAATTCTTAGCTTCAATCATTCCAGAATCTTTTAGAACATCCAAACAGTATTTCCGTTGATTTAACCGAGATACTTTAATTCCCAGAAAATACTTTAATCTTATCATTCCAAAATCTTTTAGAACATCCAAACAGTATTTCCGTTGATTTAAACAAATCCCTTTTCTACACCGAGATACTTCAATTCCCAGAAAATACTTTAATCTTCCTAAATCTTTAGCTTGAAAACGAGTTCCAAGAAAACCTTTTAATTTCTGAATGCCGACTTCATCACTTCCGGTAATTACAATATCGTCCACATACACAACGAGAAGAATGCATCCCAATTTTGACGAAGTGAAGAACACTGAATGATCATACGAGCTTCTTTTTAAACTGAATTCAGTAACCACAGTACTGAACTTCCCAAACCAAGCACGAGGGGATTGCTTAAGACCATACAAAGATTTCTTTAACTTGCATACCTTATTCGACTCCCCATGAGCAACAAACCTGGGTGGTTGCTCAATATAAACTTCTTTCAAATCTCCATGCAAAAATGCATTTTTGATATCAAGTTGATACAAACCCCAGTTATACGTGGCAGCCAACGATATAAATATACGAACCGATGCTAACTTGGCAATAGGAGAAAATGTCTCTGAATAATCCATTCCATACGTTTGCGCATAACCTTTTGCAACTAGACGAGCTTTTAAACGAGAAAGAGAGCCATCTGGATTAACCTTAATCGTGAATACCCATTTGCACCCAATTGCCTTTTTGTTGGCAGGTAAATTTACTAGAGTCCATGTATTATTCTACTCAAGAGCTTTCATTTCCTCAACCACAGCATTACGCCATCCAGAGTGTGCCAAAGCTTCACCTTCAGTCTTAGGAATAGAAATCGAATCGACAGTAGCAACAAATGGACGAGAAGCTGTAGTTAACTTTTCATATGAAACAAAGGAAGCATTAGGATAGGTACATGTACGCTTACCTTTTCGGATACCAATGGGAAGGTTATCATCAAGAGATTCAGTGGATGAATCTGTCGCCGAATCGGACGGTTCAGGAACAGGATCTGAGCGATGTCGCCGTTGATATACTTGAATAACAGGAGGTCTATCGGGTACGGGAGGTTGTTGAGGATCAACTCAAGGTTCCTGAAAGGCAATTGGTTGTTTAGATGTAGAGGCTGGCTCAGGTGCTGGTGAATCGGAAGTAGTGGGTGGTTGTGTCTGTGGGGTTGTAGAATGATGATAGATGAGGAACTCATCATCTTCCCTTAATGGACGAGGATCTGATACAGGGAAGAAAGGAACATCTTCATGGAATGTGACATCTCGAGAGACAAAGTATCGCTCAAGAGTAGGGGAGAAACATCGATAACCCTTTTGGACACGACAATAGCCAACAAATACACATTTAACCGATTTTGGATCTAACTTGGTAGGATGAGAATGTGTATCATGGATGAAACAGGTACTTCCAAATATATTAGGGGGAATTGTATATAAAGGTTTTTCAGGACACAGAACCAAAAATGGGGTATCTCCATTTAGAACAATCGATGGCATCGATTAATCATAAAACAAGTTGTGGATGCGGCATCAACCCAAAATGGTTTTGGAACTGTCATTTGAAACAAAAGTGCTCTCGCTACTTCAAGAAGATTCCTGTTCTTACGTTCAGCAACCCCATTTTGGGCTAGGGTATGGATACATGATGACTTGTGAACTATGCCATTTTGTAAACAGTAAGATCGAAAGGATTCTGAAAAAATATTCTTTTGCATTGTCACTTCTCAATCGAATAGAGATATTAAAATGTGTTTTTACTTCAGCATTTAAGGAACAAAAATGAGAAAACACTTCAGAACGATTTTTCATAAAATAAAGCCAAGTTACACGGGAATAGTCATCAACAAACGTAACAAAGTACTTAAAACCAAGTTTAGACAGAACAGGATACGGACCCCAAACATTAGAATGAACCAACTCAAACGGGGATGTAGCCTTCTTATTGACTCTAGAACTTAGGTAAACACGTTGTTGTTTAGCAAGCTGACATGACTCACACTGCAAAGATGACAAATGAGAAAATTCAGGACACAACTTCTTGAGACTTTGGAGGGATGGATGACCTAATCGACAATGTGCTTCAAATGGTGACGAATTTGAGCAGGCTAAAGAGTAAGGTGTCTGAGTTTCAAGTATATATAGGCCATCAGATTCCCGTCCTTTACCAATAATCCTCTTCATTGACAGATCTTGAAAAACACAAGAATCGGGAAGAAATAAGGCACTACAATTCAAACCACGAGTAATTTTACTAACAGATAGTACATTAAACGGAAAATTGGGATGGTTCAAAAAGGAGGATAAATGGATTGACGGAGTAATGCTTGCATTACCAGAACCAAGCACTTTTGGAGTTGACCCATCAACAATAGTCACATAAGGTGATGGTGCATGTTTTTGAAAATCAGAAAGGAGCTGAGTATCACCAGTCATGTGTTCGGATGCTCTAGAATCAATAACCCATTTTGGTGCAGTAGATACAAGACTCTTAGCAAATTTACCTGACTCAGTAAAAGTAGCAACATGAGTAACAGTATGCTGGGACAGTGTTGATGTCATCAAATGTAGCAGCAAGGTGAGCGGATCCTTTGGATTGACGGGCCAAAAGTTTCTTGCAATTGTATTTGGTATGCCCGAGTTCATGACAGTAGAAACATTCAACTTGTCCTGGTTTTGTCGTCGTATTAGAATTTCGATCTCCATAATTACCACGGGAGCCACCTCGATGGCCACCTCGATAGCCGCCTTGTGATCCTCCTCGAAAGCCACCTCTAAATCCTCCCCGGCTGACGAGTGCACTAGTACTTGTTGGAAGAGCCAAAGGAGGTGGTGATGAAATGTTGGGTTCATGACGAAGAATACGAGCAAACGTCTCTTGTAGAGAAGGAATAGTAGGTTCATTCAAGAACTGAGATCGAATGGCATCGAATTCTGTTCGCAGACCAGTCAGAAAACTTAATACCGCAATCTGTTCACGTTGGGTTTGCATAACCCGCACATCGGTACTGATGGGTAAGAGAGCATTCAATTCTTCATACATTTTCTTGAACTCCATAACATACGCGATTATTGATCGATCAAGTTGCCCCCCCCCCCCCCCGGATGAAAAGACTTACACACATTGTATATCCGAGACATGTTACTTTGTCCAGAATACAGAAAATCCAAATAGTCCATCAATTCCTTGACATACTCACAGTGATTAATTAGTGAGATGACAGAGGTATCAATGGAGTTCCTAATTTGTAGGAACAACCGGGCATCATTTTGAATCCAGTGATCTTTGGATTCGTCAGTGGGAGGATCGAACGTAAGATGCGAAGCCTTTCCAATACTTCGTAAGTAGATGCGAACAGTCTTGCTCCATTCAAAGAAGTTCGTGCCGTCAAGTTTGTTATCGGTGAGTCGAGTTGCTAGAGGAAGAACATCAGTAGAGTTGGTAGCAAAGCTCGATTCACCTTTATTAACGACACTTGATGAATCTTTGAGTTCAGTCATTTTAACAATCGGGATTTAAACAAACAGAAGTAATGGAAAGTCTTATAATAAACCAAAGATTAGAACAACAAAACAATCTGGAATGGTTGACCAGAATCAAAAGTTAAAGTCAGAAATCTGGAAGTTTGACCAGAACTAAAGTCAACGTCAGAGGTCAAAGTTAGAAATCTAGAAATTTGACCAGAAGTTAAGTCAAAGTCAGAAATTAATGTTGAACCAAAAATTGGAGATACAAACCAGAAATCTGATGTTTAGGAAATTTGACCAGATGTTAAGTCAAAGTCAGAAATTAGTGTGAAGAGCCCAGAAATCTGATGATAATCAGATTCGAAAAAGGTTAAAAGAAAACAAACCAAAAAATTTGATATGAAAATCTAGTCTGAAATTCTGACGCGAACACTGATTCAAAAATTTGATTTGAAAATCTGATACGAAAAATCTGGTCCAAAAATCTGATGAAAGAAATCTGATGCGAAAATCTGATGAAAAAATCTGATGAAAAACCAAAATCTGGTAAATGTCTAAATGCACCAGAAATACCGATTGGTAAACACCAGATGCTGAAAACATTAACTTTCAAAGATCCCCAAGAAATAATATTGATCAGAAACAAATCTGGTGTGAACTAGGAAGTCACAACCAAACAGGAACTCAGACAGGCTTGTGCTGAAATAATACTGACCAGAAACAAATCTGGTGTAAACCAGGAAGTGACAACCAAATAGGAACTCAGATAGGCTTGTGCTGAAACAAGGATCGATACTTGTGCTGAAACAAGGATCGGAATCAGACATGAAGACAGTCATTACTAACATAACAGGAACTCAGACTTGTGCTCAATAAAAAGATCGATACGAGAGCCAATAGAGCCATTGGCTCTGATACCATGAAAGAAACTGAAAACTAATGGTGAACACTCAAAGAAAAACTAGTATTTCACACTATGAAAGGTTACAATATACATGCTATTTATAGGATAAGAAACTAATATTCTAATAGGCAAGTTGCAGAATAATTATTCTAGAAACATTATCTACTGAAACAAATAATTGGCTAGCAAGTGGATATTTTATCTATTTTATTTAACAATTATCATCATCATAAAGAAAACAAACCGTGCCATTCCAAGATTAGTGGAACAAACACGCGAGAAGAATACCATTTAACCGCTACAGACGGGGATCTACACAGTCAAGTGATGATGCTTAATGGTAAAGAACTAGGAGTAAATTCAAATGGCGAGATACCACAATTCGAGCCTGTGAATGTGGATTCTTCAGAGCCCATAAGTGTTGCTCCCTTTTCAATTGTGTTTGCTCATATCCCAAATGTTACTTTGTATGCATGAAGCAATTAGATATATGGTATAACATATATATATAGTGAGACATACATAGCATAGGATGGAACTGAGAATCAGCTTCATTCTGTTTATTGATTAAATGATATAATCATAGGGCTTAGTTTATTTTCTTATTTATTGTTGAATACTCTTAAGATGGATGCAATATGATTGTTAGTTTATTTTGTTAGCTTTTGAGTCCTATATGAAAACTTTGAAGTTTTGCCGTATTGTTTTTAACAATAGTTATTGGCATTTAATTCCAAAAAAAAACTATCTTTCTTGCATGGATACAAACAAACACACCATTTTGAAAGGATAAAGTGACTTCAAAACAAAATATAGAAAATGGGCGGTTGGTTAATTAACTTATATATTATGAAAAGTTCAGCATAAGATCATTTGGTGTAATTAATGTATATATGTTCATATTATAAGGCATAAAATCATTTGGTGTAATTAATGTATATATTATAAGAAAATCAAGAGTTAAAAAAATCCATTGACACATCTGTCAGCTATCATATCAGATATCCTTAGACAATGGACAATGCACACATTTATGGGTGCATTTGACTTATGTGGCAACATATGTGGGAATGACATCATTGGAGGGAAGCGCATTTCGGGTGGCACCCTTGGCTACGTGAGGCATAAAAATTGTTGGGCTCGGAGGAGCACATTTGTGCCTCTTCCTTGGAGATGTGAGCAGATGGTCTTACAAATCCCTTACATTTTCCCATTTTCAGATTATTACATGTTTTATAGATATTTTTCATTTTAAAAGTGTTTTCTTAATAACCTTACTTTTATTTAAATTCGTATAATTAAAGTTTATAGAATATATTTAAAATATTGCTTTTCTACAAAAGAAAATTTTGTAAAAGTTAATATTAAAATATTAAAACTAACTTTGTTTATAAAAGTAAGTGAGAAAAAATATTTTTTTTAGAAAAGTTTGGTAACAATGATTTCTTTAATAAAAAAAGAGTTTAAATAAGTGAGAATGGTATCACATCACAATCGCATTATCTTTTATTTTACCGTCTAATTCTCACACTTACTAAATTTAGATTTATATCTACATCAATGCCCACTATGTATGAACTACAATGGGACGCGTATATTTAATCTTAGTCCCATATCCGATTGTAAAATAGTGTCTTGTACACAACCCAATATCAGTCTGGTTTCAATATAGTAATTTTCCATCTGGTATTGATTATACCCTTCGGTTTGTTAAAAAAAAAATACTTTGTGATTTTCAAGTACACGTGATAATTAAAATAAATATATAAACTATATACATCTCACCATGGCCATAAATTATTAAAATATCTAAAATACAAAATTATAAGATGATAAAATACCAAAAGTTAAGTTCATACTTCATAGCATACAAAATATAAATAATGTTATAAAATATATAGTTGTAAAAGAAAAGTTTTTTTTCCCACATAATTAACCTACTAAAATGAGCATTAGTAAACAATGGCCAATGAAAAATAAAAACAAAAATTAAATTGGTTCAGGTAAAGGGGTAAATAGTCGGATAGGTTAGGTTATCACCTGATACCATACCCGTTCGGCCGTCCTACACTCGTGAATTTTTTAAAACAAATCTCATATCCAGTTCTATACCCGAATACTCATCTCAAATTTTTCAGATTTCACGTTTATCCATTAGGTTCCGTTTCATTTGTCACATCTACTACCATAAAATTAAAACATTTAATCACTTACAAGGAACACATTTCCAACAGGTCTTTTATTTGGTGTTATGGCATTATCTCATCTTGGAATTTATACTCATTTACCTCATTGTTACATCAGTCTTTATAAATCAAGAACTGAGACGACACTCCTACTTTTTCTAAACGGCAAAACTTCTACATAAATATAGAAAACAGCCCGGCAAGAAACTTAGATAGCGGAATCTTGTTGGCCACCTTCACAGACTTCAAGACATAGAGTAAGCCAATCTTGCATCAACAAAGCAATACAAACATGCCACCTTTCTTGTTTATATAAATCAAGAACCCACACCCATTTTCATCTCTCATTCTCACTCTTCTCTATTGAACCATGGCTTCAGTTGACTCACTCCCAGAGAAAACTCCATATCAGATGGCTATAGATGGTGATCAACCATCTTCCAAATACATGATCAACAACAACTACACCAAATTTGGTTCTTTAGAAACCTCACCTCCTTTTGCTCCGGTGCCCATCATTGACATTGGTTGTTTTGTTTCATCTTCTAAACAAGATGATCAACAAGCTGAGCTAGATAAACTCAGATCAGCACTCACCACTTGGGGTTGTTTTCAGGTCTATTTTATAAATTTTCTGCTAGTTTGTGTGTAGTAGTGTTGAAATTAGAAAATGTTAATGTTCTTGAAACTAGCATGAAAACTATGAACTTTTCCTTGAAAATCTCAAATTCAAGATTTCTTGATGAGAGTTGGGACTCAAATTCATTGACTTATTATCTCCAAAATCAACATTGTTTTTTGGTTCATTTAGAACACTTATTTTCTGCGAGTTAGTAGTCATCTTTAAGTTACAAGAAGATTTTATTGTTCTTGAAACTACTATGAAAAATAGCTGTTTTTTTTCTTGAAATTCAAGATTTCTTGATGAAAGTTGGGATTCAAAGAGTCAAAGTCATTGACTTTTTATGTTCAAAATCAGCATTGCTTTTGGGTTTACTTGAAGCCCTTGATTTCTGCTAGTTTGTAGTCATCTTTAAGTTACAAGAAGATCTTAGTATTCTTGAAACATGAAAAATAGGAACTTTATCTTGAAATTCAAGATTTCAATTCTTGATGAAAGCTGGGACTCCAATTCATTGACCTTTTATGTTCAAAACTGTCTAAAACTATTTTAGTTTCTGCTAGTTTGTAGATATCTTGAAATTTTTAGTGTTTTTGAAACATTGGTTTTAAATGCGGTGATGAAATCACATTGCGCGATGCCGCTCCATGATTTGCGCATCACGTGATGTGATTAGATGTGGCGCCTTATGCATTTGACAAGTGTTTGAACAAATCGGACCATCTATTAAGCAATGGGTTTGAGTAGTTGAACAGTTTAGACCATCGACCGAACAAATTTGACCAGAGATGCTGACAATATCTTATATCTTAGGGTTTAAAAGTTAACTAGTTGAATCTTTTTTTTTTTTGAAAAAACTACTAAAAAAACTATTATTTATACATAGTTTTTTAGTAGTTTTTCATAATGCTCGCCTCAAATACGTGATGCGTGCGCTTCACGCATCGGCTTTTGAGATCAATGCATCAGAGAGTGTCACACGCTTTTTAAAACCAAGCTTAAAACTAGGGGTGTGCATGGGTCGGTTTGGGTCGGTTTTTACGATTAACCATAACCATAACCGCTAGTTCGGTTATGGAGTTTTGGTAACCATAACCATAACCAAACTTCGGTTATGGTTAATCGGTTATGACGTCGGTTATGGTTCGTGTTTGGTTAATTTTGGTTAAGTAACCAAGCAAGGTTTGAAATAAATAGGTTGTGCACGATTTGAACTTAGCTTGAGCCTATTTTATAAGATAACGAAGACTAAACTTTTTGGTTAAACTACCAATTTAGAGTTCTTTTTAATAAGGTAATTGTTGGTCCCTCGGAGGTTGAGGTTCAACCTAATCCTTGTTATGTCTAACACCCTAGCAAGTGCGGAATCCAAGCTAGAATGCAAACCGAGATAGAACAAGCACAAACACAACACACAATCTTCACCGATTAACACCACTTGTATTAATACGAGGAAAGGTTCGGTTACAAAGCTATGTTTACAAATGTGTTTTGCAAACTCTCTAAAACACTCGTGTGTGTGTGCTCTCAACAGAATGCTCTCTCCAGGACTCACTTCTCACACACTTTTCACCTCTTTTTCGTGTCTATCTGAAGTGAACACATTACATGGATATATATATCCATCACAGCACGTCTGGTCGAAGGATCAGATAGACTGATCGAAAGATCATCTATCGATCTGAAACCTATCGAAGGATCCACATATACCTCGAAGGATGATATCCTTCGAAGTCCATCAACATCCATCGAAGGTTTATCTTTCGAGCTCATCGAAGGATCTAAACAATCCTTCGATGACTCATCCTTCGACACACACATCTTACAAACAATGTTCTAACTGTTTGGTCAAGTCAAACCAGGAGGATGGTTGACTTGGTCAAACTTACATCGAACACACATATTAACAAACCTAAGACGTAACTCAGACTAACATAAGACATCGTTTTGTATCATGACAAAATACAGACAAAGTACAGACACAAGTGCACCAACAAACTCCCCCTTGGCTGTAGCTTTGTCTCGATTTTCGTGTCTTCAAGTCTTTGACGTCCTTTCAAGTCTTCAATGTCGGAGGATCTTTAAAGTCTTCACGTCTTGAAAGTAGAAAGTGTACCAACAAACTCCCCGTTTCATGTAGGAAGTGTGTTGACAAACTCCCCCTTAACACAAGCTCTCCCTTGGCTGTAGCTTTGTGAAATACTTGTTCTTTATGAATTGAGATCCTTGTGGTGTTGATGATGGTCAGCGGCAACTCGATCATCTTCATCACTTGAGTGCCTTCACGTCGTGTCTTCATTCCGAAGCTTGTCATCGACCATGTTCTCCTTGCCTTTAGAATCTGCACATGCAAGAAATCTAAACGCGTAATGAGAACAACTGCCTGGAATATCATAAGCAAACGACAAACATGTGACCATTGTTCAAACAAACACCGTCCGACAGTTTGAAAGTTTAACAAATTGTTCAGTTTTAGGTTTTTAACTTTCAAAACTTGCAAATTTCGACCGTTTATGAAGATTTAGTCGTTTCGGTTTTCAATCAGGTTTCAGGTAACGAAGACTCGAGATCCAACATCGTACGATCGAAAATAAGATAGAAATAAAATCTTTTTGGCTTTTATAAAGTTTATATTAAAACACACCTAAAATCTTTTTGAAATTTTTGAATATTTCAAATTTATAGACAGAAAGCAGTAAATAAATATATACAAAGATGCAGAAACTGAAAGCATTAAATAAATATTTACAGACATTCTTTTTGCGAGTTTCGAGGGTAAGAGAATCATATCAGTGTACGGTCATGCCAAAACGCTCTTGTTGTTCAATTAGTTAACATTAAGATAAGCATCCTATAACAATTATCGGTATTGTTGTCCACTTAAGCTCAACTTATCAGATGTAATCATGGCGAGGGGATACGTTAAGGTATGATTTATACTTACCGACCGGTGTTCATCCACATCACGACACATTCCCGTATCAAGGTATGCACGAGGGTTCATCTTACCGGTGAGTATACCGATTATCATCTGTTTGACCGTATATGATGTGAGATACTCACTTATTTTGATTTGAAAACAAGCCCTATGTGATAGAATCACTTATTGATGAGGAACTTGATTTTCGATGCATGAAGGCACAGGAGCAAGTCCGTGAACAGGTCAGTACTTTCGTACAGCAGAGAGACGAACTTGACTCCCGGAAAGATGTGATATATTATCACTTATTTTGAGTTTGGACATGTGATTGTTGATCACTTATTGAGGTCGTATGCAGTATGTACACGTATGTATGGTATCATGGAAGATCTAGACTTGCGTCCCCGTTATTTTTCGGTAAAAGATACAACCATGATACCCAGATGATAAGCAGCATAAAGACCGAATATCTCAGAACCTCGGCAATCTATCAAACGAAATTTCGGTACTAAGACCATATGCCAATGAATGGTTCCCACCTGGTCTTCAGTCGATTTAAGTTTATATCACCCTGCACACTTTAAAATGATTGTGAGCCTACCGATACATCTTATATAGAGCTGCTTATCGTTTTTCATTTTAGGTTTAAAGAGGTTTAGACAGACCACTGATGTACTATCATATTCTCTTTTGCTCGCCAGGAAACTCATTTTTGCTTTTCTATTGTTTTTGTGATTTTGAAATTTTTCAATGTTTTTGGATTTTCAAATTTGGATTTACTCCCCCTAAAATATACAAACTAAGATAAAATTTAAAAACACAAAGGTATTTACAAAAACGATTTCCCGATGTTGGTTAACTCATGTTTTACCTCAATGCCGTTTACCAAAATTAAGTTTTAATCAGAAATGATTTAGCGAATTTTGGAAAAATCAGTTGGCATGTCGGTAAGCAGTGCGGACCATGACAACATTGTCTGGCCAAAGAGTGCTGAACGAGATAATAATTCACAAAGCAGCTTAAATATCGACAAGTATAGGAGAGATTAGAAATTTAAAACCGTATCCTGCAACTGCTCCGTGCATTGCAAGGAATCTGAGTGCTCTCCCAAACTGGATATCCACCCGGTGTGGATTTCAAGGTCGATTTATGTAGCTACTTCACTTAATCCTAGATAGCTCCACACAGCAACAAGATCATAAACCTCCGGGTCCGGCTGGTCTTCCACATTGCACCAGCGAAGGTCTTTATCTTTCTCTTGAGAAGTAGTGTGCGGTTGTTCAATCCATGCCAAGGCATCCGCACACCCGGTTGGTTTGATCAACAAACACATTCTCTTCAATCACACCGTGGAGAAAAGTACCCTACACGTTCATCTTGTGGACTTTGAACTTCTTGTGGAAGAAAAATCCATGAATCTTCGAAAAGCTTCAGACGTGCTACAGGCGCGTACTTTTCATTGGAATTTTTCCTGAGGACCCGATCAAAAACCATAACAACCAAATTTTGGCACATTTTTCATCTTGTCGAATTTCCAACTACATTCAACCACATTCTTTCACCAACATATTCTTCTTCTTTTCCTTTTCTTTTCTCTCTCTCCATCAATGGCAACAATCTCTTCTGTCGCCTTTCTAATGCAAGGACGCTCCACTATCAACAATCTTACGACTATCGAAAGTTCCTCCTGGAATATCCTACATACTCACTCAGAGATTAGTTGGAGAGGGGGACCCAAGCCTTTGTGGACTTGGGTCGTCCTTGATCATCAAGGAAAGTGATTTCAATCACTTGATGATTAGGAAAAAGAACCTGTGGTGCTCCCCCTGATTGAATTACCTGCTTTTGCTTCCAAGCTGTTTGTCCTTTACCAGTATTTGAATTTATTGTTTTAGCATTTACTGGTTTTACAGTTTCAGATTTTGCTTGTACAGGTTTTTCTTCTTTGACCTCTGATTTTAAGGCCTTTTCAATTACCTTTTGATTCTTTTGCTTTAACTTCTTTTCCCTTTCTTTCAAGACACGTGGGTCTTGTTTCGGGGAAACTGATCGTTTTCGGTAATCGATTTCTTGGGGAGCACTCGTTTTTTACTTCAGCTTTTGCACGTGTGGGCAATATCTTACAATATGCCCAACTGTCCCACATTCAAAGCATGTTCTCCGCTCTACAAACTTCGGAGAAACATGTTGATGACCAGACAGAAAACCAGACAATGAACTTTGTGATCTAGACGTGCTTGGACCTAAATCACATCCGTTGGTGTGTTGGGTGTAATTATTCTGATCATTTCGTTTTAAAATTCTAACTTGTTTTATAAAATCAACGTTAGATTTATCCTGAAATGTTTCAAGTTTGTCTGAACCCGTGGATCCAACAAAGTTCATTTTCGGTTCTCGTTTCTTAACAGGAGCTCTTTTGTTTTGCACCTTTTGTTGTTGAACCTTTGGTTGTTCAGTCTTAGGCTGCTGAACTTTAGGTGCTTGAACATTCTTGTTCTGAGCCTTCTTTCCCTGTACCTTACCTTTTCCGGAGTTGACTTGTTGTTTTCGTTCAATTGGTAGTTTTTGGTTTCCGTATTGTTTTCTAATTTGTTCACACGGAATTGGATCACATTGAGTGACGGTAACTTTGCCACTTTTGTTCCCCAAAAACTTATCAGTGCATCCTTCAAAAATTTGCCCAATTAAATCTTGATTTACATTTTTAATTGGAAAATCTTTGTTAGAGTAGATTTTGCTATCTCCTTTGAGCGTGTACAACAAGTTATTCTCTTCACTGCTAGATACAAGGGACTCCATTGCTTTTGACATTTCAGTCTTACTCGGTTTCACTGGTGGATCACACAGGATGTGATTCTCGATTGGAATATCTGTTGTAACCGAGTTAGACTGTTGTTTCACAATTTCTTCAGATTCATCATCCGAAGAATCAGCATCCTCAACAATGGGAGGACTCTGTTCCTTAACACACGATGAATCTGTCACATTCTCAGATTCTGATTGACCCGAGGATGATGTACCAGTTGTGAACCCGAGGCCTGCTGCAAAGTCATCTAGACCGAGTGGCACAGTAGGTTCAAAACGAGGCATATCCTCGTCATCAGGCAATTTGGAGTAATTGTGATTCATTGGGGGAGGACATGATTTGAATCCAATACATCTTGCATCCCCCTTTTTCTTTTGAACGTCAATGATGTGATCCAATACATAGCGGGAATTGGAATAGCTTTCCAGTTTCTGCTTAATTGTCTCACATTCACATCGAGATGTTGCCAACTCTACCATTTGCTTTTCAATTGTGTCAATAAGATTATTGTTAGCATGTTGTTTTCGCAAAACAGCCTTTTGTAATTCTGAAACATCATGTCTTAATGACGCAATTGTTGCTTTAAATTCCTTTTCATTTCTGGTTAAAAACAAGTTAGCTTCAGTTGCTTTAGAAAGATCTACAATCAATTCTTGATTGTGTTTGTATGTGATTTCAAACTGACTTTCCTTTTCAGCATATTTAACATTTAAACTATCACAATTTTCACAACTAACTACAGTGGGTTCATCGACACATACCTGAGTTGATGAACTGTCGACATTAGCCATAAAGGCTGAATGGAGAGAAGACGAAGAGTAAGCTGCTTGATCCACCAACATAGATCTTCTTTCAGTTCCTGCTGCAGCTTCTTCCAAACGCTCATCAATATCTGCATCGACTGACGCACTTGATGTCTCATCCACATGATCATTGCCTGAAGTGGAGGATTCTTCATCTGAGCTTCCACTATAACCAGAACTGTCTTCATCTTCAGAAGATTCATCACCATTGGTGGAAGATTCTCCACCACTGGCGTGCTTTAAATCCTTTACGACTTCAGCAAAACATGCTGTTCCATCTGGAGCATCATTTCCAAACTGAAGCGACCAATCACAACCTTCATCTACTTGAACCACAAGTGCCTGGTTGGCATTTGATGGCCCTGCTTGGCTTTGGTTGTTGACAGGTATCAACGTACGAACATTGTTCCTGTTTTGGTTCTGCTGGTTGCCTTGATTTCTGAAAGGATTTTGGTTTCCATGCTGAGCTGGTCTTGTGCATTCCCTTTTGAAATGACCCCGTTCACCACAGTTAAAGCACTTTACAGCTTGTTTGTCGAACCCATACTTGGTGTCTTTCTTGCTTTCCAAGTTGGTTCTCCCCGTCCTTTCCATAAACTCCTTTGCTCTTCGAATTGCACTAGCAAGAGCCCATTTGATATCCATCATTTCAAACTCTTCTTTATCCACTTGCTGATAATCTTCATTGGTTAGATTGATATTCCCAATCTGACCTGCGATCAATCCACAATAAGCACTAACCAAGGTGTTCAACATCTCCATATGCTCCTTGGCTATTTCGACACCGACTTTGGAAAAGTTGGAAGTGTCTAATCTGACTGTGTTCGGATTGGAAGTGGCTTGAAAGTTTGAAGAGCTTCCATAAAACCCTTGCTGTTGCGGTTGTTGCTGCTGAGCTCTGCTTGGGTCTAAGAAAGGCGGTGGTGTGAATTGCTGAGCTGTCGGTTGCACATTCTGTTGTAGAGAAGAAGAATCTGGTCTTGAATACATCATCGTGTATGCTGAAGGATCAAACTGATTTGTTATGGAAGGTCCAGTGTTTGAGATGAAAGCTGTTTGAAGCTTCGCATGTTGAGAGGCTGGTTTTTCTCCACTGATACCTCCTGCAATCCCATGGTACATCTCTGGATTTTGAGGAGTTAGTGTTCTTTTTGCCTTAAGCTTTTCTTCTACATCCTTGTTCTCCAATTTTTGAATTAACTCATAAACGGTGATTGTGTCTAGAACACCATTTTCTTTGAGAATTTCAAGATAACTGCTCCACTTTGCTGGTAAGCTATCAGCGAATCTCTTCACCATTTCTTGTGGAGTGGCAGTGACTTTAAAAGCAAACATCTCGCTCAACAAGTGATGGAACCTTGTAGATAACTCTGCCAAAGTCTCATTCTCCAAACACGTGAATCCTTCAAACTCTTTCTTCAGTAATTCTTGCTTGATCTTTCTAGATTGAGCATTTCCTTCACATCGTAACATGAGCATATCCCACAAGCTTTTAGTAGTCGTGCAGTAAACAAACTGGTGGTATATGTCTCTGTGAAGAGCTTGTGTGAGAATCATGAATGCTTTCTTTTCTAACTCAAATTTCCTTTTATCATCTTCAGACATAGTGCTGTAAGTTTGTGGATTAGATCCTGCAACTTCCAAATCATTGTCAAATGCGGTGAAGAAGCACATCCATAGATCTTGACCTTGTCCCTGAACATACGTTCTCAGCCTTTCTTTCCACCATCCCCAATCATTTATGTGATTTAGCTTTGGCGGTTTTGTGCTTGTACCAGTTTCACTGTCGTTCTGCATCATAGATTGAATGCTGCTGCTTTGATTTGTGACCAATGCCCATTGATTTGCAGTTATCATTGCAGCTTGAGGTGGGGCAATAGCCTGCATCCATGCAGTTTTGTTGAAATCTGACGCAGATTGCGTAGCTGATGATTGTGGAGTCAAAGTTGTTTGAGTCCACGCGGTTGGATCCCACTGACCGTTTGTAGCTGATGATTGTGGAGTCGAAGTTGTTTGAGTCCACGCGGTTGGATCCCACTGACCGTTTGTTCCCATTTTATAAGAATTAATATATTAAGTGAAAATTGATTTGAAATTTGAAAAACAAGTTTTCCCTTTTTAAAAATTTAATTTTCACAAACTATGTTAATATCTCGAATGAAAACAACCAGTCGAAGGATCCCTGATCGAAAGACCTGAAAAACAAAAACTTGTTAAACTTAAACAGACTTGTATCGAAGGAACAGAACTTGTTCGAAGGATCAACAGTGTTCGAAAGATCACTGTTGAGTTTCGAACAATGATTTCGAAAGATTCTCCAATCGTAGGATCCTTATCTTTCGAATAAGAGCTGTAGATCGAAAGATATATCCTTCGAAAAGATTCCTTGGATCGAAGGATAAGTCACAGACTTCGAAGGATGTTCGAAGGATGATTATCTATCGAACCTCCTTTGATCGAAAGATGATCTTTCGACTTCGAAGGATATCCTTCGATCTGCACTGACACAGTTGACAAAAAGGTGACAGGTTGGTGAAAAAGGTGACGGGTTGGTAGAAAGCAATCCGCAGAAGGTATGGTCAGACCATACTTTCTGCCAAAACAGATTTGAACAATAAAATATTACAGAAAAAGAAGGTTCTTATCCAGAAAACCGGTCACCGGAGTAAGCCGGAATTTGGCCGGAAATTACCAAACTTCTTAAAAACAAGTTTTTAAGTTACCCAAACCGCCCTTTAACACACCCGGTTAGTTTAGAACACGTTTTTACGTCTAGAAAAGCGAGAAAAACAGTAAAAACGGGTGCTAAACCATATGTGAGTTTTGTCCAAACACTCCAAAGTCTTGTATAAACTCGGTTTTTAACAAGGAAAAGAGCCACGGCTCTGATACCACTTGTTGGACCGTGTTTCGGGACCGAAACCGTGATTATCATGATTATGTTCATAGACGGGAAGATTAGAGACGGATGAAATACTTGCTTGTATTGATTTTGTAACATAACATAACAAGCCGGCCCGATTAACAAGCTAACCGGACCATACCAAAGGAGTACACATCCGGGGAGAGACCAAGTGGTGATCTCTCCCGGTGAGGTCTCAAACCTCCTAAAACTTCCAAGTGTTGCAAATGGCAAGGGTTTTCTATTTATAGTCACACCCCTTGTCTTGCAAACACAAACGGTCAACCGAATAACCCTCTCGTTTGACCACTTCAAACGAGCGGGTCTATACACGTTCGATAGACTGTTTCACTAACTATTACAAATTCAGCGTAAAATAAAACTAATCTATTCGACAAGCATCGGACACAAAATCTGCATCAACAGTAATTCTCAAAGAAAAACAATTATGGCCATAACACCTTAGTTCTTTATCAAAATAAGTGACATCTACATCAAGATCATTTTGTTACTAATATACTTTTATCTTAGTAAAAACCCTCTATATGGTTTTGTAAAACACAAATCTATTATATAAAGTTAACATCACAACATCGGTTCGGTTTCGGTTATATTCGGTTAACCAAAGCTTCATAACCATAACCATAACCGATTGAGCGGTTATACAAAGTTTCATAACCATAACCATTGGTTATATTGGTTATCGGTTATTAGTGGTTCGGTTATGTCGGTTATGGTTCGGTTATCGGTTATGGTGGTTAATTTGCTCACCCCTACTTAAAACTACCATAAAAATGAATACTTTTATCTTGAAATTCAAGATTTCTTGATGAAAGTTGGTACTCACAACCTTTGACCTTTTATGTTCAAAATAAGGCTGTAAATCACGGGCTTTCAGAGTCATATCTAGACATCGTTCGACAAGTGATCAAACAGTTCTTGGAGCTACCCTTGGAGGAAAAGAAAAAATACTACAGAGAAGCTGGTTCTTCTGAAGGCTATGGAAATGACGTGACAGTCTCTGAGAGTCAAGTTCAAGATTGGTGTGATCGCCTTTTTCTTCTACTTCTCCCCAAAGATCAAAGAAAACTCCAGTTCTGGCCCGAAAACCCATCGAATTTCAGGTCCCATTTCTAACTTTCTTCGTCCAGATGCATTGATAACCTATACTCTTCAATATGTTAAAAGAACAAAGAGTCGTGTGTTATGCAGAGAAACCATCGATGACTATACCATGAAGATCAAATCTATATCTGTGGTCATATTCGAGGCAATGGCGAAATCTTTAGATTTGGAAGAAAATTGTTTTTCGAAACAATTTACTGAAGAACATGAAGTTATGTCAGCGAAGTTTCTTTTGTACCCACCATGTCCAACCCCAGATCAAGTGCTTGGTCTGAAAGCCCATTCGGATAAATCTGGGATTACTTTTTTATTACAAGATCCTGAAGTCGAAGGGCTTCAAGTGTTTAATGATGGTAAATGGTACATGGTTCCTGTGATACGCGATGCCCTTTTCATTAATCTTGGCGATCAAATGCAGGTTACAACATACTCGTTTCAAACTATGTTAGTTGTGTGTACTAATACTTGACACATCAAATGGATCGAATGGGCAGCTTAAGCTTATATGATACAGTTATACTTTACACAAGTTTTATTGGTTTTGCAGATCTTGAGTAATGGGATTTTCAAGAGTCCGCTTCACAGGGTTGTGACAAACAAGGGGAAGGGGAGAATATCCGTGGCTATGTTTATAGAACCCGACCCTAACAAAGAGATTGGCCCGGTGGATGTTTTGGTTGACGAGAAGACGCCGAGGGTGTACAAGACCGTTAAAAACTATGCCGTCTTTAATTATGAATGCTTTCAGAAAGGCATTAATGTTCCTCTTGATGATGTTAAAGTCTAAACAAGCTTCTTGTAGTCTGCAGAATCTAATGGACTATTTTTAGAATCGGAGAGTAAGAAATAATATATTAGAATATATGTTATCATTTCCTATAACTCAACCCAAAATACATGTGCCAACATAATTTACATTGCAACAAGACTTTTATACCAAAGCTTGTAGATTTTATCATATTCAATGAAATATACTTTTAATGTTATGTTCTGTCATCTCAAAGTTTACCAAACAGAAGATAATCCAAAGCCCTGGAATTCAATTTTACCCCTTACACGAAAAAAAAACACTATATGCTTTAACTCATGTTCATTTAATTTTATTTTTCTCTAACAAATTCAATTTATTAACTTTTTTTAAAAGCTGAATACATAGCTATAGTATGATATAAATTTTATTTAAAATGAAGTTGTATTCATAGTTTGTATTGTAACAATACCAAGTACCGATGTTGTCAGAATCAAACTAATACCGGACACAACCAAATTCTCCCCGGAATTCCAAGTAGGCCCAAATGCTAACAATCGGTACCGAACCCGTACTGTACGGTCCATACCACATAGTACCAATGCATAAATTTTGCTAAACCCAAAACCGAATACCGTACCATATATGGTACTATACGGTACCGTTCGTTAAAGGGCTTGAACTAGTACTGTACCATATTTTACCAATGCCAAAATTGTGCTACATTCTAAACCAAATAACGTACTGTATCTGTTCGGTCAATACCGGTATGCTACGTACCAATACTATACCCATATTTTCCGTATAAATTTCTCATCCCTACTCGCCCCAATACTATACCCATATTTTCCGTATAAATTTCTCATTCCTACTCGCCCCCATCCTCACTGCAAGGGCTTGATTTGATTGAGAAGTACTATTTTACTTCTAATCTCTACTGATTTAGCAGGTTTGTTGGTTAAGGTATTATTGTTTTGCTGTAACGAAGATCCACTTTTGATTTCTGAATTGTTGAATGTTGCCATTGTTGTTGATGTGTTGGCTAGAGTTTATGGCCAAATTGTTTGATTATTTGATCGTGTATGTATTTGACGTTATGTTAGTTTAAGGTTCTGAAAAGGTTATTTTAAAGCTGTTAGATATATCATAGGGAGTAGTAGATGTTACATTTTTTTGCTTTAGAATCATTTTGTGTGAGTTTTACACGGGTATTAGTCGATTCAGGTAGATGACGGGTTTTGGGTTAGCGAATTGTACCTTTCAACACTAACCCAGCCCGTATATTTATTTGTGTCGGTGTCGGACCTACCTAAGTTAAAATCGTGTTGTGTTCGAGTCATGTTTTGTGTTGTCTCATACAATGTTCATATTTGAATATGTGTAATACATAGTGACTTAGTAACACATTAAATAATTAATTTTCAGGCTCAAATAAAACATTTTTCTTGCAACTAATGCCATTTAAATCGTTTTTTTGTATCTCATTCCTAAATGACATACATTATTTTATATATTTAGCTCGAGATTTATAAGAGCGAACGTAATGGGTTAGTTAAAGATTTTGGAAACTATCACTTCCACCGTCAACTTTTGGAGGCAATACAACAGTGTAGCGGCTAATAGACGTTATGTTTGGAGGTTTACTCACTATCAAAATCTTCCTGTCAACTTTGACCCTAACCCGAATTTGGGATGGATTTATTGTGTTTGAGAAGAGGCTAATGGCGAAGTTGAAATCAGTCGGCTTCAAGTTAAGAGGTTGCTTGAAAATCGTAACATTTTTATAGACCCGAATGAGATGCTCGTTCTTGTAGGATTTTGGAGAAGTATCCTTTTGTTTGGCATTCCGGGTGGGAGTTTGTTAATCCTAACCTTGTGGGATGGAATGGTTAGGATAATTCAATTTTTTAACATGACTGTTGTATTTCCTATGATGATGATTGAGCTTTTGAGAAATGAGGTAAGGGTTTACCAAGACTTGGTAAATGATGCTACTTATGTAGTGGAATTTCTTTATCGTCATGTTGATGGTGGTATTACCCTTTGGAGACAGTTGTCTAACGAACAAGGAAACCATCAAATGATTTGTAATTTGGTTGATAATCTTACAGTAGAGGAAACCAATGATTTAAGGAGATCAACTATGGTATCAAACTTGCCCCCAAGTACCAGTTTACTGATTTTTAGAGACAAGCTACCGGTGTATTTGACCCGGTTTCCCGTATTTGATGTACTTCAACCAATAGGTTTCACATTTTGGAAGTTTTGCATACAATGGATGGACACACAATCGTGATCGACACCTTTATGAATCATTTTATGGGGAAAGAATTTCACTCTTCATCTTAACCGAGAACTTGAACCGATGGCGGCTGGAATCAATAATCCCCAATGATCATCTACCGATCGGGTTGTAATACAAAGACTCAAATCGAACAAAGCTTGAAAGCTCAATAAGTTATGGGAGCAATTCTATCTGACCGTAGACCAACTCATGCATTTCAACGAAGTGAACGGGACGTCTGTTTCTTATTGATAGAAATAATTCTTCTGGTATAAGCATGTATAAAGCATATGCCCTCTCATTATAGGTTAGATTATCGGTGGTCATTGATAAACCCATCGTAGGGAACAACTGGTGATCTGTCGAAGAATGATATATGAAGTAGTCGACCATCTCATTTCCCTCCTTTTCATTTGGAAGAGCATACATCAAAATGTAGTGCATTGGATCTATATGGGGTCCTCCATGATCCTTGTACCTCAGGTCAAGTTTTCTAGTTCCATGAAAAGTCATAATAGGCATGAAACTACTCTTGATGTCATCGTAATCAAATTGCAAATTAGGACCCTCCACCATACATGGAAACAAGAATGTTTCTATCAACGAGTATCAGCTCAATGTCGTCCCCTACGTGATCCAAATCTATACCAAAGTCTTCAAGGTGGTAAGTAACTCTTGTTACGCATCCTCTCTATGTCCTACAACATGATGCTCATGTAGGACGTCATGATTGCGAAAATGTGTAAAGTTCCAAATGGAACCTCTTCATTCCCTATTGTAATCCCTTAAAATAGATCTTGTTGGACTAGGGCTTCGAATTAAGGGCTCGTCCTCCTTATACTATGCAATTCCAAAAAATCAAGTCTCAAAAACATGCTCCAAAGCATTGCTTAAGGTGGGGCATCCATTCGAAAACCTGAGTTTTGAATACACACAAACAAAGTAGTTAGTAAATTTACAAAGGGAAAATAAACGGTGTGTTTGGGTTTATAGGTGTAACACAATTTTCAGGTTTGGGTCAAGTTAACCTACCAACATGACACGTTAAAACACCTCTACCATGCCCTTATTGAAATGCACGCACTTATCAAGTGTACGGGTAAACCCACTGGTTAAAACTATACAACTTAGGCGTGTAATTGAACCGAACGGACACGAACAGAGACATGCTCGTGTTTGCTCATCTAACTTTAACCGAACACAGACATATAATCGAACGCATCTCTACTGCTCATCTTCGTTTATTAAGAAAATGGGCATGTCCGTGTTCGTTTAGAACCTAAACGAACAGTTCATGAACGCAAACGAACATAAATAAACAAACTTAAACGAACATAATTTAACAAACAATCAACAACAAAAATGAACATAATAGACTAAACATAAACTAACCTAAAGTAATGTTTTTATATAAATTAGTGGTTAATACCCTAAATTCCATTGGAAACCCATTTTTATCACTAGAAAGCTCAATTGCCAATTAGTTAGATTTATACAAGTAGTTAGAAAGTTCCTTCTATGTTAAATAATATATATAAATATAACTACTTATGTATTTAAATTAAAACGAACAAACATATACAAATGTAAATAAACGAACATAAACGGACGTTCACGAACATAAATGAAAACGTGTGTTCATGTTCATTCGTTTAATTAAATGAACAAAAAATTGTGTTCATGTTCGTTCGTTTACTAAATAAACGAACCTTCGCCAAACAAGTTCATGAACGTTCAGTTCGTTTAAAGGTCTAATACAAGTTATACTAAACCTTAAAATCCAAAATGTAATTATCACGTAGATATCCAAATAAATAAACCCCGGCCCATTTCATTTTTATAAGCAATAATAATATTAATTCGTCTACAACAATTTATCTAGATGCAATTAGGGGTGCAAACGAGCCGAGCGGCTCGTGAGCTACTCGAGAAAAAGCTCGAATCGAGCCGAGCCTTATCGAGCCTGAGCCGAGCTTGAGTCTCAAAACAAAGCTCGTTTGTTTATCGAGCCCAAGCTCGAGCCTCACATGTGAAGCTCGCTAGGCTCGTCGAGCCTTAGTGTAAACGAGCCGAGTCGAGCCGAGCTTATTTAAACTTGTTTACAAGCCGACCTCGAACCTAAAAATAAGCTTATTTAGTAAACGAGCCCGAGCCTGAGCTTTACTTATCGAGCTCGCAAGCCTAAAAAGTCTATTATTTATATTATTTTTATTTAATATACTAATTAATAGATAATAAACGAGCCGAGCCCGAGCTTGATAAAATACAAACGAGCCGAGCTCGAGCTGCTTTGAAAACAAAGCTCGAATCGAGCCGAGCTGAGCCCGAGCTCTCATAAGTTAATCGAGCTCGGGTTCGGTTCGGCTCGGCTCGGCTCGTTTGCACCCCTAATCAAAAATGAATTTGGTCCTTTTGCAAGCAAACACACATACATCAATGACTCTTAACAACATAATTAAAAGAATTTTATCCTCATTTTTAGGTTGTTAAAGAGACATACCACAGATAATTAATTTAAGGGTAAATTATTTTTTGAGTCCTGTGTTTTATGGTTTTTAACTAGTTGAGTCCAAAAGCAAAAAGTTTAACGACCTGAATCCCCATAAGCATTTTCTTTAACCATTTGAATCCAAATTTCTAACTCCATCCACCAAGTCTCCTAACTATGAGGGTAATTTGGTCATTTACACACAAATTACAAATCTTATATGCACATAAGTACAAGGAAAAAGTCTTTAATGCATAAACTTTAATTTGGTCATCCACCACCCTCCACCACCACACCACCACCATCATCCCACTGAAACCCCAACACCACCATCCAACACTACTTTTTTGTCAAACTGAAATGAAATTTATTGCATTTTAATGAAATTGCAAACGAATATTGAATATGAATCAAGGCTACAACTTGGACATCTAAAATTCAAACATGGCTTATTGTCAATTGATAATGTGAATAAAACAGGTGCCAATGAAAGTTAATCTTTGCAATCCATTAATAGCAATAACCAGGCAATCAATTTTCATGTGAAAGTTAAATAGATAAAAATCGATCAAACCTTGGCTTGTATACTGTCTTTCTCTTGTTTGATTGGCTGCCCTTTTGGTTCTTGAGCGCCATTGATGGATGATAAGCAGCGGCGGTGGCGTTTTGTTATGGTTTTGTGACTGGGTGATAAGTAGGAGGTGCGTTTGTTTTGTGGGTTTTAGGCCAGGATGCAGATAATTTATTTTTTAAAAACAAGGGTATTTTGGTAATTTAACTATACTTAACCAAAAAATTCTTACGCTGTTAGAAATTTGGACTTAAATGGTTAAAAAAGTTGCTATAGGGACTCAGGGCATTAAACATTTTGATTTTGAACTCAAATGGTTAAAACCACTAAAACATAGGGAATCAAAAAGTAATTTACCCTTAATTTAATTCTATACCATATTGCAAAATAAGGGAACTCTGATGCAACTTATGTGCAATATACTTTACCAAAAAATGCTAAAAATAATTTACTCATGAAAAAAAAAAAAAAAAGCAAAACTTAATGTACTCTGAAGCAAAACTTAATGTACTCTGATGCAAAAACTTGAACTCATGAAAAAATGCAAAATTTGATTTACTCTAATGCAAAAACTTGAACTCAAGGCCTTTATATATAGTAGCATTCATGCTTGGAGGCGAAGGCTTTCTAGAAGCTATTGTCCTTAGGGAGACAAACATCTTTTCTTTTTTGGTACTCTTGTCCCCTTTTGTGTCCTTGCTTTTTGTCTCATATGAGAAGTTTCATGAACCCTTTCCCCAGCTGTGAAATAAGCATGGTCATGCCCAATAACTGTTGTCTTTTGATATAAATGCATATATGCACGATCATGTCTCGTCCTTTTGCCCCGACAACCTGTAGTCCTTGTCTTTGTAGTCCTTTCCAGTTATAGGCACAACCGTGCCTAAGGGTATGCACGATCGTGCCTGGACAAGGCTTCAAGGGGTGTCAGTGTTGTCGGATCTCGAAGGTTTCAAGCTTTGTCTCTATCCTCCACGGTCGTGACTAAGGGTGAACGGTCGTGCCTTCGCACATAATTTTGTTGACCAAAATAGGGTCGGTTTGTTGACTTGTACTTGTTGGGCTGGTATGCCCAGTCGTGCCCATAGCCTGACACGGTATCCAGTAGATTACTGATTTTCTTGGAATCTTAGATTATTGGCTCGTGTTGTGCTTCTTTTCATCCAGAGCCCTTGAAAACCTGTAATTATCAAATATGAATGATTTAGATAGTATTTTCAATGATAAAGTTATAAAAAGTACCATAAATTAGAGGTAAATATGTATTAAAATATATATAATTGATGGCATATCAGACTTGACTCCAATGGATCAAAATCTAGAAGCCAAATATTTGGCATTGGTGGGAGAACTTCCACCTAGTGGCGGATACACAACCTTGGTAGGGTGGGCATGTGCCCACCATTCAGCTGTATCCATTCCTTACCTTTTCTATTTGAATGGCCCAAGTTCAAGAAATTTGGTGTTTTAGTAGTGCAAAAAGGGTTTTATAGAATGGCATACAAGACACGTGTTTTTCAGGTTTTTCAATGTATAGGAAATCTATTTTCTAAAACCGCACTTGGTTTTTGAAGTCATCGGAAAAGGTTATATTTATATTATTTTATATGAATTATTTCATCTACTTGTTGGAATTTTCTTTAAATGTGATGAATGGAAATTTAGTGAGATTATTAATATTAAATTATACATATAGTGACAAACTCTTAAGTAGAGTTATTTATGTCACTTGTTTAATTTTCTATTAGTATAATAAACTTTTCATGTGGTTTATTGATGTCTTTTATGACAATTGATTAGAGATTTTATGGTATATTAAGTCTCTAATTATGTTGGACTTTTCATTCACCCATGACTCTTGCATATATACTTAGTAGGCTTTGTGCCTCTTATAAAAGGAAAGGAAAAAATGCTAGATACAAGAAAGAGATATAAAGATATGCATGAAGAGTCTTTGGAGAAGTAGTACTTGATGATCCTTATGTTGAGAACATATAGAGATAAGTTTCTATACATGATTCAACTACTTTTCTATTTTTGGTTTCCAAAAGGTCTAACACTATGTTTTTATCCGGTGTAACCTCGGGCGCGTGGCCTTCTCCGGCAGTACAAACTGCTTTGGCTGTTGTACCCTGGGAGACAGGCACGTCGTCTTTAGTAGAGGCGCGGAATCTGTTTTAAGGGAAGCGTGCTGAACACGTGCCTAAGCCACAACCGTCAACATTTGTTTGTTCTTTTTGTAGGAAATTATTGTACAAGAAGACGTGGTTCAAGACCACGTTGAAGCCTACACAACGGACTGAAAACACAACGAACCATACAAGTAGACACGGTTAAAGATCAAGTTGAAGACTTTATCTTTTGAAGATATTGGTTTGAATCGATTGTTTTATTAAATATGTTGTAGTTCATATTTATTTTCATTTGAATTTTTACATGGTTCATGTACTACAATTTCCCAAAATTATGTAAAGAGAGTATCTTTACAATTTTTATATTTATTTATATAATTTTTATTATATAATTGTGACCCATGTCCTACAAACCTAAAACAGATTTCGTGAGATTGTTGCTACAATCTTAAAACCTTATTTATAAGGATTTTGGGTTCACGAAAAGATTTATAATAAAAAAATATTTTTTAGAGATTATGATCTTATAAAATTTTTTTTTTTTTTTGGGAAATATGTATGTAGTACAACTTGTGTTTGGATTTCTTGAGATTGAGATACAATCTTAAATCCTATACCGTGGTACAAAACGAATAGTTTTGGTTCAAACGTTTGGTTTTGAAACGATTTTGGGAATCGTTAATTTTTTTCTAACTTTTGTGTTAGATCGGGTTTATTAGTGTAAACCATACGTTTTTTGTAAACGTTAAATTCTCTAACATGCGTGTTAGACCGGAATTATTGGTGTAAACCATACGTTTTTTGTAAACGTTAAATTCTCTTAAGTAGAGTTTTTTATGTCTTTAAATAAGAGTTTTATGTTACTTGATTAGAGTTTTATGTCTCTAATTAAGTCTCTATTTAAAGTAGACTCTTCATTCACCCATGGATTGATATGAACAAATAAGTCTTATAATGATTTTTGTAATCATTTGTCTTCTAACATGTCTGTTAGAAACGTTCATGAAAAGCGTTAGTTTGGAAGCAATTTTTTAATTGTTTAGTTTCTAACGTGTGTATTAGAAATAACTTATTTATTTGAACCATATATGTGTTTTAGCAAGTCGAATTAACATTTTGTGGAAATGTTAATATTTCTAACGTGCGCGTCAGAATTTCCGTCATTTTAACATGGTTGTTAAAAAATGGTTAAAATACAAATGCTTTGAAATGTTTTATGTAAACATTTTATATAATTGATTTTAGTGCTTTGTATGATTTAGAAATAAAAGTTCATACATTGAAGTTGATGTTTGATTGGCTTCAAGATTCAAATCACCAAAAAGCGATGGTGTAGTTGTGTGGGATTTATCACCAACTTTAATTTGTGATTTCTAAATCCATTTGAGTGAAATTTTAGTACTAATTAAACTCTTCATATGGTGAAACTTTTGAGTAGAGTTTTAATGATGACATTTGATGAGTTTTATTAGAGTTTAAGTCCATAATTATTGAGACTCTTAACTCTTCATATGGTGAAACTCTTGAATAGAGTTTTAATGATGACATTTGATGAGTTTTATTAATGACATGTAATGCCTTAATTTGGTCATGTTTTGTATACATAAAATGACTTAAATTTTCTAACACGTGTGTTAGAAAATGTGTATCACGAATACGAGGTTAGAGATTGTTCATAATGAACAAAAATGTTTTATGTAAACATTTAATTGCCTATGTGTGCATTAAAGATGATGAGAAATGGTTTATTTTATAAACTATATCTTTGGAAAACGTTTTATGTAAACGTTAGATTCTATAATGTGCTTGTTATAACATTTTTTTCTAACATGCGTGTTAGAAAATGTTTAGTACATGTGTAGTAAGACTAAAAAAAAAAACCATTTGATATTTTGGGTTTGATCTATGTTTTCATAACCCTAATTGATATTATTAATATTGTACATTGCAAAACTAAGAAACTGTTTTGAATTATTTTTAAAACAAAGTTTTGCATAACATTAATAATTCAAATGGTTCGCTACTCTTACTATAAGTAGCATATGGTGAACAAAGTAACAGCCTGGTGGATGTTATTTGGTGAAAAACAACTTGGTGTTGTTGTGAACAAATTTAATTGTTCAAGTTTACTACTTAAATGTAGTATTTGTAACAACTTGGTGTTGTTTTGAGCATAATTGTCCAAGTTTAAAGATGAAATCGGGAACTTGTACTTACAAGTGCATGGAGTCTTATTGAGGGAGTACCTCAAGACATGCCATGGGACGATATTGTTGAGAATATTTCAGTCATATTATAAAGTGTTGAAGATAAAAGCACTTTGGTATTTGATGTCTATATATCGTCTTTGCTTCCGTTTAAATTTCAAAAGTGTTTGGCACTTGTGATTTAGTTTCCAATGTATTTTATTGTTTTGTGTTCAATATCTTCGGATAACACATGCAATTTTTTACAAAGAAATAAATCACTAATGTTTGTGACGTATAAATTATTTTTGTGGAAAATAATTATAACGTCAACTATACATTGTTTAACAGAATATGGTTTTAAACGGATAGTACATGAAAATTCTTGGACATAAACAACTTAAGAGTTGTTGCATTGACTAAATGTCAAAGACGAGACATCAAATGTGTAACCACATCATGAGAGAATAATGAAAGAACGTACAGAGTGTATTGAGATGAAATACACAAACGAGATTCATGTCGACATACTTCGTTAGAAGTCATTGAAAAATTCACAAGTGTGAATTCTAACATATGAAAGTAGAAGTACTATATGTTATTGTATACCTTTAATAAATCTTGCGAGATTTATAAGTAGATGCGTCTACCACTTGATTATTGTTAGATCTATATGGAGATTTTACCTTCGTTTGGGAGAGCATCCTAAATATACATATCTCCTAATGAATAACAATAATTGTGTGCAAATCACTTATGGCAAAATTATGAATGCCATGTTGTTGAGTATCAATCTAGTTGACTCTGTGTCACAAATAATAGTGATTGTAGACGAGGAACATTCATCTTGTTGGTGATGAATGTGTTCACCAAGTGACTTGGATTAAGACTTATGTTTAAGTCCTTATGAGTCAATGGTAAAGTGTTGGAGATCAAAGGTAAACAAGTTATGTTCCTTAAATGAATGATAAAATTTAGCTATGTGCTATATACAATAATTTGTGAGACCTTCTTAAATATTGATGTTTTAGGATTGTGAATAAGTTTCATTATTTTGTCTTAACAAGGGATGAATGTTGCAAAGTGATATTATGATATCCTTTGGGCTGTGAAGAATCAGAATGATGCATCTTCTGTTCACATGCTAAAGTATTGTAGTCTAAAGCATGCTAGACTAGTACTTGGTTAATTATGGGTCTTGACGAAGACTAATTAACTCTAAACATTCAAATGTGTATGAACACAAAAAGAATTTGTGTATAGACAAAGTTGAGGGATAATTTGCATTCATTATAAGGAAAAGACATGTAGCTTTTTAAGAGTTTGTTCGGAAAGCTAATGAGGAGAACTCATTGTCTAAGCTTATTCTAGATGTTAAATTAGAATTATTCTAAGTTGGTGACAAACTTATGACAATGGCATGTGTTGCTTTGGTTAGCTCGGAAGCTTATGTAAGCTAATGCAATATGAGTTGAATTCATTGTTACAATGAGGTTGATCTTATTCAATCATATGTGTATAAATGTCGCCATAAGTGGTGTTACGAAAATGTTGATCAAATGGCAAGAAATGTGGGGAGGATCCATTTAAGAAACAACCCTATAAGGGTATGTAGAAATGGTTCTCATTAACCCATCTAGATGTTATCCAATAACACTTAAATGTGGGGGTGTCTTGCATTTGTTTTTGGCAATAAGGATTTTGTAATCCAATCTAACATTGCAAATAGACGACTAAGTGGAGGACACAAATGCCGTAGTGCATAATGGAGATGTGTTTGCCTTAAATGATAAATGTATCATTCTAAGACAAATATTATAACCAGATTCAGGTGGCCACTGAGGTTATAGTCTTAGAAGTTGACAATAGGCAATGTTAACTTTCGAGTTACGAACACGTCATGACAATTGATCTCAACTGCAAAGTTATCTTTAGTGACTTGTCAAAGAAAAAGATAATGTTATAGATCCAACAACCTAAGGGTTTATTAGAGATCAAGTTGTGGAATGAGACTAAAGCCCATGGAAAAAGGATGTGTGAAGGAAACCTACCTTAGTTGACTGGAGATCCCAAGATCTAAGTTCAATAGGACAACGAATTCATATGCCTAAGGGTGGTCACTGTGGGGGGCATAGCTGATATGCATAAGCTAGTATATAAGGTCATATATACCCCCTAAATGATAAAAGGGTGTTTAAATACATCCTAGTTCATTCCTATGAAATTCAGTGACAAATTGTGAGGCTAAGCATATTATGTGGTAAATGATTTTGCGTAATCATTGTAACCACGATGCTTTTAATGATTTAAGGGGAATCACCTATGTTAGAGAGAAGTGGGGTCGCTTCGAATGGAATTGGGGGCACAATTCCTAGAGCTCTCGCAGAACCAGGAAAGTGTTCCACGACCATTATTGGACACGACTATGAGGGGATGACCCGGCTAAGGAGAGTATTGTGTGAAGTGTATTGTCGTCTACACAAATGGGGGCTTGTTCAAGGACATCGCGTCTACAAACCTCTAGGAGGCTAAGTATGCTTCACAACGGAAAGTTCAAAGGGATCACCTACTTATCCGGCAATACGCAACTGTCGAGGTTGCATTGGAAATTTTATGTGTTTTGATCAATCTCCATTCATGTGGGGGATTGTTGGAATTTTCTTTAAATGTGATGAATGAAAATTTAGTGAGATTATTAATATTAAATTATACATATAGTGACAAACTCTTGAGTAGAGTTATTTATGTCACTTGTTTAATTTTCTATTAGTATAATAAACTTTTCATGTGGTTTATTGATGTCTTTTATGACAATTGATTAGAGATTTTATGGTATATTAAGTCTCTAATTATGTTGGACTTTTCATTCACCCATGACTCTTGCATATATACTTAGTAGGCTTTGTGCCTCTTATAAAAGGAAAGGAAAAAATGCTAGATACAAGAAAGAGATATAAAGATATGCATGAAGAGTCTTTGGAGAAGTAGTACTTGATGATCCTTATGTTGAGAACATATAGAGATAAGTTTCTATACATGATTCAACTACTTTTCTATTTTTGGTTTCCAAAAGGTCTAACACTATGTTTTTATCCGGTGTAACCTCGGGCGCGTGGCCTTCTCCGGCAGTACAAACTGCTTTGGCTGTTGTACCCTGGGAGACAGACGCGTCGTCTTTAGTAGAGGCGCGAAATCTGTTTTAAGGGAAGCGTGCTGAACACGTGCCTCAGCCACAACCGTCAACATTTGTTTGTTCTTTTTGTAGGAAATTATTGTACAAGAAGACGTGGTTCAAGACCACGTTGAAGCCTACACAACGGACTGAAAACACAACGAACCATACAAGTAGACACGGTTAAAGATCAAGTTGAAGACTTTATCTTTTGAAGATATTGGTTTGAATCGATTGTTTTATTAAATATGTTGTAGTTCATATTTATTTTCATTTGAATTTGTACATGGTTCATGTACTACAATTTCCCAAAATTATGTAAAGAGAGAATGTTTACAATTTTTATATTTATTTATATAATTTTTATTATATAATTGTGACCCATGTCCTACACTACTCACCCTTAGTAGACAATGTATTTTCAATCAAATTGAGTTGCAACATTTACCAAAATATAGCAAACGTATTTGATTTTGATATATATATATATATATATATATATATATATATATATATATATATATATAGGGGTGAGTCAACGTACAATAATCCTTAACGTACATTGGGTACGAGATGAAATTACGCACGTTATAAACACACAAAACCCTAAGGACGCATGTTGAAAAAACATAAATCACGCATGTTTGCAAAAACATAATCACACATGGTTATCATTTTCAACATGTGTAATTATGGTTTTTCAACATGCGTAATTTCATCTTGTACCCAATGTACATTAAGAGACATTGTATTTTACACTTTCAGCATATATATATATATATATATTCTTACATTTTTCCTCATTTTGCCTATTCATTCAAAAAACTTCTCTTTTTCTTTATAGAAAAACTAATACAAAGAGGAAATTGAGGCTAACAATGTTGGTGCTCTTTGGTACAAGCTTAATTGTCTTGTTTAGTTTTATTTTTAGCTGATCCTTATTGTGCATCCCTACAATTTTTTTTTTTTTTTTTTTTTTGGGTATGAGCCACCATCCTGTGGCCATGATGATTTAGTTGGTGCTTCCGGAGCCCCTTTTTTCGAGTCAAGTTTGGGAGTACAAGAAACTTCGAGTCAAGTACAAGTCATGAGCGATGAATTTCTAGATCCACACCAAGGCAATGTCGTCAATGTTCTTTATTGTACGCCACATCGAAGCGTTAGATCACCAACATGTTTTAAATCAATCTACTAAATAGTTGGGATGAGGAGTGCCCACTTAGAACCACAAATGAACTAGAGTTACCAGATTTTCAGTTAGGCACCAAATGGGATAATCCCAGCAGTTGAAGTGTTTGAGGCACATAATCTAAGCATAATGGATAGGGATGTTATCAATATCTCATTTCGTATCAAAAACTGAACCCAATAAGATTTCGATGATTATTCGGTTGGTGTGTAACCATAACCAAATTCATATTCGGTTTAACAATTTATTCAATTCGGTTAACTCGAATTAACTGCTTTACCTATTTTAATTTTTAACTTTTATATAAATGTTTATGTTTCTTTGATTTATTTGAACTAGTCCATGTTTTAATGTTATGTGCTGTTTCTTTCTCTTTCCCTTCCTAAAGTCATCCAACAACAGAAAAAACAACAGTGATGGTTGTGATTACAAGGTTCCTGTTAATGAGCAAATTGTAACCCAAAATTTAAAAATATCCATGTACGCCAAGTTGGAATATGCTACAAGGAACTTTCAGAATCATATATGGTTCCTGAAAGATACACCTACTTTCTGAATTGATTATCATATGAACACTGCACTCCAAACAATTTAAAGGCTCCTAGGAGACTGCCATTTTATATATCTTCTGTAATGACATAGATTAAGTTACACAGTTGACCCACATTATAGCATTTGTATCCTGGTTAATTAATCACCTGAGTTAAGAATTTTGTACCTTGTATGCGAGTTCATGAAGAAAACAAGCTTATACGATATCAATTGATTACGACTGGAATTTGAAATTTGGAAACAAATATTTAAAAATTGAGATACAGAAATATTCTTTTGTGGTTGTAGTAGCTGGAGAACTTACCTTTCACATGAGGGTTAAAATAGTAGTAGGAGTCGCACGTGGCCTGGTTTTCTTACAGTGTAAGCGCGGCTGACTATCAGAGATTTTGGTTTCACCATTTTTTATTCTTTGGAAGATATGGTTAGATAGTTTCTTAGCGTTTTATCCAATTAAGCATGTTCAAACCACCACGTGCAGGACTTCAATGCAAAAGTTGTTTGTTTTAACGTGGCAACGTCGATAAACCAAGTTACACAGTCCCCAAGAAAAGGTAGCAACTTATCATCGATTTCTGCAGACTCTTTTTTTCTTCTCATTTTTGAATAAACGTTGTCTGGTGAAATCTGCATATTAAATCATATCAATTTCAGGATACGTTTGTGGTCGAAGGCGGTGTGATGTCTATGGTCTTGGAATGTTACTAAAGGAAGTGCTTGTGGGAAACTAGGATCCGACAGACAAAATGTTGTACTATAAATACGCGTCAGATACAATGATCATGAACAGAATTGATCCACAAAGTACTCCCCAGATTGAGAGGTGCCTTGGAGGAATTGGAAAATATATATAGCAAGATTGAAGGCGGTAACTAAGTGTGCTCACCAAAGGCCTTCCGGTATCAAGGTGTGTAATAAAGGTGTTCCTCTCCAAGCGGCGAGGGTTCTAGTCCCATGGGGGACATAGGTGTAGTGGATCACTTGTTAGCCGTTCCACAAAGGGTGGGGTGTATACTATTCTAAGAATGTATATACTATGATTTAATGCTATCAATTATGATCCTTTGGATATTTGACAACTATACAATCCTTAAGTCTTAAGGGAGAAAATCTTTCAAGGTATCATTGATTTCTCAAGAGTCTACTCTTCCCCTCAATTCTAGCTACCATATCTTTTTTACTGCATCACGAGACAAGGTTGCCACTAACGATTTCTCAACAGGATATCTTTTGTTCTCGGCTTATGTTAAAACTTTCTCATTAAACCTATGTCATCGTTAAACTCTTGCCGATGTCCTGTTAGCAACTCAGAACTTTGACGATAGACTGGTTGTTGGTCGGGGAGATTTTGTAAAGGTCTGCAAAGGTCATCTGAAAACAGAAATATCTAGTAGCTCCATTTTCGCCATTAAATGTTTAGGTTCGAATTCTGATCAAGCAGCATTAGAGTTTACTGCTGATTTTTTTTCCAATGCAAGTCATATTTTCCACCTCATGTATTTATAACTCGCTATTCTATTATTACAACTCAAATTTTTACCAATGCAAGATCAACAGCCAAACTGAAAGGTGCGTGGTTGTGTATGCGTGTGTGATGACTAAAAAATTGTCAAATAAGATTATCAACTAATTATCATCATTATCATATCAAAATCGTCAATGGAAAAATTGCTAAGCACGAAACAAAACATCAAAAATAAGACATTCCCACAAGCTTAAAAAAGGCAAGAAAATGAAATGATGATACAGACTAAACAGATGAAACGACAACTGGCATCACCTTCATAACGGATCTAGAAAAGTTTGAACAGAAGACCTCCATGAGTAGCAAAGAAAGGGGCAAACACCAAAGATTCAACAGCCATGAGCTTGATCAGGATGTTTAGTGATGGCCCGGAAGTGTCCTTTAAAGGATCCCCAACAGTGTCTCCGATCACAGCCGCCTTGTGTGGGTCTGACCCTTTTGGTCCAAGTGATTTCGCGTGTTCAGAAACACCAGCCTTAACATTACAAAAAACTAATCAGTAATTATTATTAATAAGAAGAAGAAGAAGAAAGGGCAAAATGAAAAGACATTTTGATTGTACCTCGATATATTTCTTAGCGTTGTCCCAAGCACCACCAGTGTTGGAAGCAGAGATAGCAATCTGCATCATGTCAAGTAGTCAGAAACTTGCTTATAGCGAAAACTAGGGCTGCAAACGAACCAAACGTTCGGCAAACAGTTCGTGAACCATTCGGCGGAAAGTTTGTTTGTGTAGAAATTTCGTTCGTTTAGGTGAACGAAAAAACATGAACAGAGGCCTCATTCGTTCATTTATGTTCGTAAACGTTCGGTAGTTCATCAGTGTTTTTAGTTTTTATATTTTATTTAGAACTTCAAAATTCCGACAAATAAAATATTTAATAAGTGTCGGTGTATTATATATTTTGTTCATGAACGCTTGTTTGTGTTTCTCTGTTTCCATTTGTATTCATGAACATTAGTTTGTGCTCGTTTGTGCTCATTTGTGTTCATCGGCGTTGGTTTTCGTTCATTGAATAAAATTAACAAACAAACGCGTTGCCTAAAATTAACAAACGAACACAAACAAGTTCATTTCCTTAACAAACGAACATGAACATAATTCCCGTTTGGTAAGTGTTCATGAACAGTTCGTGAACACATATATTTCTTAACAAATGAACACAAACAAGTTCGGTTCGTTTGCAGCCCTAGTGAAAACTAGAGGTGATACATAAGAACTGGTTCTAGGTTCCTAACGGGTTAAATAACTCGACCCATTTTAAATAAGAACGATTTAGTTGTACCTGGACACCAGAAACAAGTGATCCTGCAAGAACACCGGAAAGTGTTTCAACACCGAACAAAATTCCAACAATGAGTGGTGTCAGCATGACAAGAGCGCCAGGCGGGATCATCTCTTTAATCGAAGCGTCGGTGGAGATTTTCACACAGGTAGCATAATCAGGCTTAGCAGTGCCCTCCATGAGGCCCGGAATGGTGTTGAATTGCCTGCGGACTTCTTCAACCATTTTAAGTGCTGCTTTTCCGACACTTTTCATTGTCATTGCCGAGAACCAGTACGGAAGCATGGCACCCACAAGCAAACCAATGAAAACTTTTGGGGTTAATACATCTACGGTTGTTATTTCGGCACGGCTCACAAACGCACCGAATAGAGCCAACGACACAAGAGCTGCTGAACCAATGGCGAAACCCTTGCCGATAGCTGCAGTGGTGTTTCCAGCGGCATCAAGAGCATCAGTCCGCTCACGAATTCTGTGGCTCATGCCAGCCATTTCAGCAATGCCACCAGCATTGTCACTAATGGGACCATACGCATCAATAGCCAAACCAGTGGCTATGGTGCTCAGCATCCCAAGAGCCGCCACAGCAACACCGTACATGGCGGCAAAGCTAAAACTAACGAAAATACTGATTGCAATTGCAAAGATCGGGATAATAACTGATTTGTAGCCCAAAGCAAGACCGAAAATAACATTAGTAGCAGCTCCAGTACGGCATGAATCAGCAACATCTTGCACAGGGCTAAAAGAAACAATCATGTTAGTCAAAATATATAAGTAATTGACTTTTAAACAGTTGCACTTAGTTTTTCTTGCCAAAAAACATCTTTTTCTTTTGAGTAAAATGCCATTTTGGTCCCTGAGGTTTGGCCAGTTTTGCGACTTTCGTCCAAAGGTTTGTTTTTCCGCATCTGGATCCGAAGAGTTTGAAATCTTGCCATTTTCATCGAGCTCGTTAACTCCATCCATTTTTCTCCGTTAAGTCAGGGGTATTTCCGCCTTTCTTGTTAACTTAAAAGGGCAATTCAGTATTTTTCGGTGGTATTCAGTCTTTTTACATAAAGTGAAAAAGACTGAATTGCCCTCTAAGTTGGCAAAAAAGACGGAAATACCTCTAACGGAGAAAAATGGATGGAGTTAACGAGCCGGATGAAAATGGCAAGATTTCAAACCTTTTGGATCCAGATGCGGAAAAACAAAACTTTGGGTGAAAGTCGCAAAACTGGCCAAACCTCAGGGGCGTAAAATGGCATTTTACTCTTTTCTTTTTATTAAATAAAACCATTACCTGTAAGCATTGCTAGTGTAGTACTCGGTTACGAATCCGATAATAAGACCTGCCCACAAACCGACACCAACACACAAGAACAATTGCCTGCATCATAATTTACAAAAGTGTAAGCTTTTAGCAACAATCTTTTTCCCATTTTCAATATCGAAAAACTCAATACGTGATCATCATACCAGTTCTTAACGACTTTCTGGGCTCCGAAATTGAAGATGGTGAAGCTAGAAGGAAGAGCGATCCAACTAACAATAGCTATACCAATAGTCATCAGGACAGTTGAAATAATGAGTTGATTTTTCAAAGAAGGCTCGATTTGCTTTACGGTTTTGACTTCGAAGAAATCAGTAGCAAACAAAGTGGTGACTAAGCATACAAGGATGCCTACGGAGCTCACAATTAGCGGGTACATCATTGAAGTGAAATCATGAGTGTTGCCAAAAGAGGAAATCGAAGCAACAACGAGAGCTGCACATGATGACTCAGCGTATGACCCAAACAGATCAGATCCCATACCAGCAATATCCCCAACGTTGTCACCAACATTGTCAGCAATAACCTGCAGCAAATTATCATTCCATTGATTAGAAATAAGTTCACTTAAAAAACAAACGAAAACGTAGTTTATTAAAAGAACTCCCAAATATTGAAGTTTTGAATACAATCATACATACAACCTCCAAAATCATTGTTATTTAAAGATTTAAGATGATTATTCTAATAATAATGTTTTTGAAAATTAATGGAATAAAAGAAATTACTAGAAATAAACAAAAAAAGGGTTTGCATGTAAATCCAACCGAGTTGGCTTGTTTTGACCCGTTACCCAACCCAACTATACTACCACCTCTAACAATTTTTTTATAAGGGGCATGACCGCATGAGTATGAATGCATTTGCATGTGTAGTATTCCCACAATAAATCCCACACCCTGTATAACACATTGAGGGGAAAAGGAAATTACCGCTGGATTTCTGGGGTCATCTTCAGGGATGTTTCGCTCGACCTTGCCAACAAGATCAGCTCCAACATCAGCAGCTTTCGTATAAATACCGCCACCGACTCTACCAAAAAGGGCCATGGAAGAACCACCAAGCCCATAACCAGTTATGGATTCGAAAAGGCCTTCCCAATCATCACCATAATAAATCTTAAAAAGATTAATAGTAATATACAACACAAGAAGCCCGTTTGCAGCAAGAAGGAAACCCATAACGGCTCCTGACCTGAATGCGACAATAAAAGCCTTACTGACACCCTTTCTAGCCTCAAGGGTAGTTCTGGCATTTGCGTATGTGGCGATTTTCATTCCAAGAAAGCCAGAGACAACTGAGGTGATGGCACCTAGCAAGAATGACACGGTGCTGAAGACAGCTGTCATTAGAGCGGGTTTACACATTCTGGTGGTGTCGTATGTGCATATTTTGCTGCTAGTGCTGAATCCCTCAACGGACCCAAGGAACACAAAGATCAGAACGGCGAAAATGACCATAAATACACCAACATATTGGTATTCGGTGAATAGGAACGAGGTTGCCCCTGCAATTCAAACAGAGAAAATCAATTAAGTATTAACATTTCCAACCAAGATGATAACTTTCAGTTCAAAAATTGACCCTTTAAAAAAATCTACTTTTGACTTAAAACCTCATCTTGAATAACACCACTAAAGCATAGTATATTGTTACAGTATGTCTAAAATATAAACTGATATGACTGAGTACCAACATTATAGCATAAGTATAGATGATGAAATATAGTTATTTATTAGTATTAAAACAATCTGACCCATTTTAAAAACAAACTAGTGATTTTTCCCCCGCGCTTCGCGGCGAAAATTCGGTTGATATATGTTCGGTTCGTTATGGTACGTACACTCGCTAGAGTAATCTAAAGAGAAAACCTTACATCGATCGAAAACAATAAAAACGAATATTCATACCAGTACCGATGTTGTTCATTTTTTTTTGAAAGACAATGTCTGGTCTACTCTATTCATCAATAATTCTAATATTTATCACCCTTACCCAGGATTAAACCCGGAACATCTCCCTTAAGAGGCATATGCCTCTATCAAGTGGGCTAGCCCCACATTGGCAAAACATAGAATCGGACACAACAACAATCGAACTTGCATCGGCTGCTTGCAATACAACGCATCAACCCTCACAACACATCATTTGATTTGTATGTTGTTCAGTTGATATTAGTTTGATTGGTTTGCAATCTATGTTTACTTTTTTCAACGTTGCCATATAAACATTATGGAAAACGGCTATTGTGCCGCTATCGTACCAACCCAAACCGAAACCGACTGAACAACATTTGTATCATTATCGGGATTTATTTTTATTGTTTTTCCTTTTGATAAACTAAGATCGTATTGCTATCATACCGTACTGAACTGAACAACATCGGTACCGGTATGTATTAATTTTTATGTTTTTTTGTTTGATAACATATATCGTGTCGCTATCGTAGTGATCCGAATGTAAGTTATAATAAAAAAAACTGAATACATAACAAAATGATACTAATAAAAAGAATAAATACCTAATAATTATCCTATTACTAAACAATTAATTAAATGAATAACTGATAAAATATTAGTAAATAAAAAAAAATGCTTAAATATTTCTAACTACTGTTCATCGGGACTTTCTGTTAACATATATAATGTTAATCATTGTTCAAAAGGGGGAAAAGCAACATGAGCCAATAGAAAAATCAATTAAGCATTAATATTTCTAGCCAAGAAGATAACTTTCAGTTCAAAAATTGACCCACTTAAAAACAAACAGAAAAAACGTGAAAAATGTAATAATATTATTAATAAATTCAAAAACAGAGACAATTACAGACTAATGGCAGGTAGACGAGCAACAAGTTGCGCCGCTACCCCCTCCTGAATAGCAAACCTCATCTTGAACAAAAAGAATACTCCCTCCACAGAGGTATACCGTATGGCGTATACTCAAATGGAAAAGTAGTATACGTGACTAATTAATAATAATATAATAACTTATTGAGTTACAATAACTGTACCTTAAGCATAGTATATTGTTACAGCATGTTTAAAAAATAAACTGATAGGACTGAATACCACATTATTTTCATAAATATAGATGATTTTCTTAAATATAGTTGTAAATTAGTATTAAAAGAATCTGGCCCATTTTAAAATAAAGAGTAAACTACCAAAATGGTCCATGAGGTTTGGTCACTTTTGTCCAAAATTCAAATCTTTTGAATCTGGGTCCTTGTGATTTCAATTTTATTGCCATTTTCATCCAAAAGCAAAATATGGTCAGATTTTTTAGTTAACATCCAGCTTTTCTTCCCCCCCCCCCCCCCCCCCCCCCCTTTTAATGAAGGGCAAAATGGTCAGATTTTTTTAATTTGTTATAATAAAACGTTAAAAGACAATTTTGCCCTTCATTAAAAGGGAGGAAAAAGACAAAAAAAACTGGATGTTAACTGAAAATCTGACCAGATTTTGTGGGTGTTTGGGGTTCCTTATTTTGAAGGTAAAAGGACTTTTGAAAAGTGTTTGGCTTTCCTTTTGAAGGGCAAAAGTCCTTATGATTTGCCAAAAGTCAGGATTT